>CAMZMU010000106.1:34254354-34839481 GCA_947311845.1 Poa pratensis
CATTGATATGAAAGAAGGTAATATAAGGTACCAAATTTCCTCTCAAGAAAGGTTATGGAACATCTTCCCTAGGAGAGAATAAAGTTACCTTTTGACTCTATTGTTAGAGCAAGTTATGATGTTGATGCTCTCTTCCTTGATAACACTTGATTTTTCACTTTCTGTCGCCTAGCTGAAAGCGTTAAAGAAAAGCGCTATGGGAGACAACCCATCGTTTTATTGCTGTTATTTTGTTTCTTTGAGTCAAGGAGTTTTGTTACTTCTGTAGCAACTCCTTTGTATCTTTATTTTATCGCAATGTTGTGCCAAGTAAAGTTCTATATTGAAAGTTGATGCAAGATTTGGATTTCTGCGCAGTGACAGATTTTTAGCTGTCACGGATTTGAGCTTATCTCCCTGTAGAAAATTCAAAAAATTCTGAGAAAAATCACGCATATTCCTGAGATATGTACGCAACTTTCATTATTTTAGGCCAGATCCATCTGAGCAACTTAAGTGCCTCGAAAAAATTCGTCATTCCAGACTGTTCTGTTTTTGACAGATTCTGCCTTTTGTTTTGCATTCGCTCTTTTACTGTGTTTGTGTGGATTTCTTTGCTCCACAAAGCATTGGTGGCTGTAGCTAATGTCCAGAAGCTTTGGGATTGATTGTATCATTACAGAATATGAGAATTTTTGATTATGCACTAACCCTCTAATGAGAACTGTCTTGAGTTTGGTGTGAAGGAAGTTTTCAAGGATCAAGCGAGAAGGGTGATATTATGTGATCAAGAAGAGTGAAAAGCCTAAGCTTGGGGATGCCCCCGTGGTTCATCCCAACCATATTCAGAGAGACTCAAGCGTCTAAGCTTGGGGATGCCCAAGGCATCCCCTTCTTCATCAACAAACTTATCAGGTCATCTCTAGTGAAACTATATTTTAATTCTTTCACATCTTATGCGCTTTACTTGGAGCGTCTGTGTGTTTTTATTTTTGTTTTGTTTGAATAAATTCGGATCCTAGCAATCCTTGTGTGGGAGAGAGACACGCTCCGCTTTTTCATGTGAATACTCATGTTCTTCACTTATATTTGTTGAGTATTCTTAACTAGCTACTGCAGTGCTTTTAGCTCCTGTTTTTCATGCATCTCTTCGAGCTGTTAGCACTTGTTTATAAATACTCTCTTGCTGCATTATATTATCATTTGGAGAGTTTATGTTTAAATAAATTATTGGTGTTTGTTTGGAAGAAAGAAAATGCTACATGTAGTAGTTGGTATTGGAAAAGACATATGCATTCTTGTAGATCATTGTCTTGTTTTGATTTGATGCTTTGCAATTGTTTTGAGCTCTCAAGTAGATCATGTTTAAGCTCTTGCATCATGTAGTTAAAGCCTAGTAGTGGAGAACTACCGTAGAGCTTGTTGAGACTTGGGATGCATATTTGTTCTCTCTAAGGTCTAGATATTTTCTGGTAAAATGTTTGAGCAACAAGGAAGACAGTGTAGAGTCTTATAATACTTGCAATATGTTTTTATGTGATTCTTGCTGTACCGGTTTATACTTGTGTTTGCTTCAAACAACCTTGCTAGCCTAAACTCTGTACTGAGAGGGAATGCTTCTCGTGCATCCAAAACTTGAGCCAAAACCCATGCCATTTGTGTCCACCATACCTACCTACTATGTGGTATTTCCTGCCATTCCAAGTAAATATTTCATGTGCTACCTTTAAACTATTCAAAACTTTATTACTCCTTATTTGTGTCAATGTTTTATAGCTCATGAGGAAGTATGTGGTGTTTTATCTTTCAATCTTGTCATTTACTTCTGACAGACTTTCACCTGGACTAGTGGCATATACATCCGCTTATCCAATAATTTGCAAAAAGAGCTGGCAACGGGGTGCCCAGCCCCAATTAATTACAACTTTCATTAATAATTCTCTTCACATGTTTTGCCCTGATTTATCAGTAAGCAACTTAATTTTGCAATAGACACTCCTCCATGGTATGTGAATGTTGGAAGGCACCCGAGGATTCGGTTAGCCATGGCTTGTGTAAGCAAAAGGTTGGGAGGAGTGTCATCTATAAAGAAACTAAAATACATGTGTAAACAAAAGAGAAGAGGGATGATCTACCTTGCTGGTAGAAAACGTCCTTCATGGGAGCCGCTCTTTGAAAGTCTGGTTGACAAGGGGGTTAGAGTGCCCACTACCATTCGTTGACAACAACAAACACCTCTCAAATACTTATTTTGTGCTCTCTATATGCTTTCGAAAACTTAAAAAGCTCTAGCACATGATTTAATCCCTGCTTCCCTCTGCGAAGGGCCTATCTTTTACTTTATGTTGAGTCAGTTTACCTACTCCTTTCTATCTTAGAAGCAAACACTTGTGTCAACTTTGTGTGCATTGATTCTTACATATTTACTTATTGCACTTGTTATATTGCTTTATGTTGACAACTATCCATGAGATATACATGTTACAAGTTGAAAGCAATGCTGAAACTTAATCATCCTTTGTGTTGCTTCAATGCCTTTTACTTTGAATCTATTGCTTTATGAGTTACCTCTTATGCAAAACTTTTTGATGCTTGTCTTGAAAGTACTATTCATGAAAAGTTTTTGCTTATATGATTCATTGTTTACTCTTTATCTATTTGTTAGCAAACTATAGATCATTGCTTTGAGTCACTTCATTCATGACATGAGCCTTGCAATATATTGATCAAGATTGTGTGAAAGCATGTCTCCTCAGAAATTATTTGTTGTTATCGTTTTACCTACTCGAGGACGAGTAGAACTAAGCTTGGGGATGCTTGATACGTCTCCAACGTATCCATAATTTCTGCTGTTCCATGCTTATATTATACCATTTGCTACATGTTTTATATACACTTCGTATCACTTTTATGCATTTTCTGGGACTAACCTATTAACAAGATGCCACAGTGCCAGTTCCCTGTTTTCTGCTGTTTTTGGTTTCAGAAAGTTACTTCTGGAAATATTCTCGGAATTGCACGAAACAAAAGGCCAGGTCCCTATTTTTCCAGCACGTACACGGAGTCCGAAGGAGAGACGAAGATGCCACGAGGTGGCCAAACCATGGCGGCGCGGCAGTGGGCCCACCGCGCGCCTGGTGGTTTGGGCCCCTCGGGGGTCCGCCGACATCGCCCCTTCGCCTATTTATTCCCCGAGACGCGAAAACCCTAAAACACCGAGCCTTTCATCCAGAACATATTCGCTGCCGCCGCCGTCGTCAACCCTAACTCGGGGGGTTCTGAAGCTCTTCCCGGCACCCTGCCGGAGAGGGGAATCATCACCGGAGGGCTCTACATCGCCATGCCCGCCTCCGGAGTGATGCGTGAGTAGTTCATCCTTGGACTATGGGTCCATAGCAGTAGCTAGATGGTTGTCTTCTCCACTTGTGCCATCATGTTTAGATCTTGTGAGCTGCCTATCATGATCAAGATCATCTTATTGTAATGCTACATGTTGTGTTTGCTGGGATCTGACTTATATTGATACCTATGTGGAGCTGAATATTATATTATCATGTCTATGTCATTTGTGATCTTGCATGCTCTCCGTTACTTGTTGAAGCCTTGGCCACGTGAATACTTGTAACTCCAAGAGGGGGTATTTATGCATGATAGTTGGGTTCAACCTCTATTTAACCTGGGATAGTGACAGCAAGTTCTAAGGTTGTAGATGTGTTGTTGCCACTAGGGGTAAAACAGCAATGCTTTATTCAAGGATGAATGTATTGTTTACATTACGCACATTACTTAATGCAATTGTCTGTTGCTTGCAACTTAATACTGGAAGGGGTACGGATGTTAACCGGAAAGTGGACTATTTAGGCATAGATGCATGCTGGATAGCGGTCTATGTACTTTGTCGTAATGCCCAAATGAATCTCATAGTAGACACCACAGCTCACACATGCATGTTATATGCACTTATCAATTGTCAATTGCCCAGCTGTAATTTGTTTACCCAGCATGTTAGTTATTCTTATTGGAGAGACACCACTAGTGAACTGTGGACCCCGGTCCATTCTTTTACATCTGAAATACAATCTACTGCAATCATTGTTCTCTACTGTTTTATGCAAACAAACATCATTTTCCATTCGATACGTTTAACCCTTTGTTTTCAGCAAGCCGGTGAGATTGACAACCTCACTGTTAAGTTGGGGCAAAGTAATTTGATTGTGTTGTGCAGGTTCCACGTTGGCACCGGAATCCCTGGTGTTGCGCCGCACTACACTCCTTCACCAACACCTTCGAAGCAAACCTCGTTTTCCTACTGGTTCGATTAAACCTTGGTTTCATACTGAGGGAAAACTTACTGCTGCACTCATCATACCTTCCTCTTGGGGTTCCCAACTGACGTGTGACGTACAAGCATTGTTTCTGGCACTATTGACCTAGAGCCACCAAAGGCCGTCTGTGTTCTTCTTGGTAGGCCTGACCACCCTCGATACGTGGTGCTCGAGAACTCACTCTCACCTGCCGGGAGTGATTTTCGAGCAGACGTGCATGTCGGCTCGTGTGCATTGGGCACAAGTCCGTCTTACCTGATCCAAGGTAGGAGCATAGCCACTATCCATCAAGCCATCCAGGTAGCAGCCTGGGAAGGTCTCGTCCGCTGCGGTACTCAGAACCGGCAATGGCGAAAAGTCGAGCTTTCCACCTTCTCCCAGCCAGACCCCAGCATGGTGCGGATGCTATCCAAACTCCCATTGGAGAAGAAGTCGACCCGCCGTAATCACCCTGGCCACCTACGGAGGTGCAATGACAAGGCTCAGCCATTCTCTGATGGAGGAACTCATGGCCACAAGGCGCAACCTTGGTATTGCTCGCATGCAACTGAGTCGAGCAAGGAACCTACCTACCCCCGCCCATGGGCAAGCTCAGGGCACATGACTCCCGTTCCCAGATGATTTGCTGGAACGCGGTCTTGATGCATCTGTGGCGCAAGCACTAGTTCGAGTTCAGCAGCACCCCAAGAGCGAGGTATGATCCTCGAAGGAGCGCATGCGATTCCCCACCACGCGGAAGATGGAGATGTGGACACCACTCTTCGTCTCGGCCGCGCTCCCCGACTACCAGAGGCTGTCAAGCTGAGTAGAACCCTGTTTAGTTAGCCCGAGTGGCGCTTGTGTGTTGGTAGGGGAGAATCAGCGAGGTTGTTTGTTTTTCTTGTGTTAGCTTGCAATGTAAGTTGTTGTATGCTTTCTGGTGGATGTTGAACCAGCTCGTAATAAACTTGGTGTTCTGATTCTCTTGTTAACCATTATGGTTGAGATGTTATTCCACCCTCCTGCAAATGCTTTGGGCCATAAAATGCAGGATTAATTTTCTAAAAGATATTTTCTCAGTGCAGCCAGTTCTTTTATCTGTATGCTAGTACCTCTGCAATTCTATCTGTGCTACAAGACCAGATTTGTTGCAGCTGAGAAAAGTTCAGAAATGAAAATCTTGTTCCAGTTCATCGGAGGAGACAAATTGGATACATCTACTAAGTTCAGTACAGAAGGGAAATTACAAAATCAAAGGATACAAGTTCTACTCCAACATAGAACACTACAACTACTCAGTGCAGATGCGAAGGCACCCCAGAAATTCTACTCCCTCTCAATCTCAGGGGCGTTGCTAGAAGATGAGCCTGGCTCACCCGAAGCCGAGTCGCGAGCCGCGCGACGGCGACGGACGGCTCGAGCGGCTGGCTCACCTCCAGCTGGAAGAGCGGCCTCCTCAGCAACCGGCGGCGCAGCCTGCTCCTCCGCCGCAGCTTGCTCCCCTGCCGCAGCCTGCTCCTCCGCCGCAGCATCAGCACCAGCGCCAGACCACCAGTTGCACAGGCCGAAGATCAGGAAGATCACCGCCGCAAACAGCAGTCCGCCCACCACCGTGGACGAGATCCCGAAGAGCGCGACGATGAGCACATGCTCGATGAAGCCCGCCCTCTCCAGCATCTCGACGTAGGCTCTGAAGAAGCTCTGAACGAAGCCCATGGTTGCGATGAAAGAAGAGGGATTTCGGAGATGTCTGATTTGTAGCGGAGCTCGGACGCCGCTCCTCGACACCGCACGCGGGAAAAGAGAAAGAATCGCGAGCAGTGGCGCGAAACCATCGAGGACATGTTCCCCAAAGCCGTGATGGCCGCGACGTCGACGGACCGCACGCGCAGCAGTGCCGCAGTGGAGTGCTCCGCGCACTGGGAACCGCTGTGTACAGAGTGAGAGAGAGCGAGGAAGAAGAAGAGAGAAAGGAAGAAGGAGACTGCCAGGTGGACCCCGGTCCCACACGTCAGCGAGTAGGCCGATAGCCACGGTGTGCCTCTATCCCTTTCTCAGGAAATCATCCCCTCGTCTCTCCAGTGTTTCTTTTAGGGAAAATCTTTACAAAATAATTTTGGGAAATGGCCTATTCCACAGTGTCTGTGAACCAATTATGGGTGACACGGATATTTTCTTTTGAAAAGAAACCTTTTGGTTTTCTAAAACCTGTGTAAACGTGAAAATGTTTATGCAGCTTTTCTAAAACAAAACCCTAGGCAAGGGGTATGATTAGGATATCCCTCAATAATTTGGTGTTATAAAATGGTGGGTAATTCTCTACCCAAGAAAAATCTTTGGTTGTTGGTTGATAGTTTGGTTGTAGATTTTGGTCGATCCTGCCATGTTTGTGTTGAGTTGAGCAAAACCATAGGTTTAAATTTTAACCATGGTGGTAGATCCTATGTTGATTGATTGAGTGAGCCCCTGCCATGCCATCTTTTAAATGCATTGAGTATGGTAGAAATATCATACTGTTTTAAATAAAATCTTGTGGAGTGTTAATCTCGTGAGTGTTAAAACTCTAATATTCTGCAGAAAAAGTTTTTAAATGGGGTATAAATGGATCGTTCAAGAATTATCTTGTATAACCTCCTTAATCTCGAGGACGAGATTCTTTTAAGGGGGGAAGGTCTGTAACACCCCCGAAAATTCGAACCTGTTTTTAGCGGTGTTTTCTGACGCCTGAAAAACTTTTTCTGTTTTCCTAAATGTTTCTTCAAATCTTTTGGGGATAATTTGACTTTGGAATTGCTCTCTCAAAATTTCCCCGGTGATCCACGAACCACTCCAATGCCGTGATAATTTTGTTGCTTAAGTTTTCTCTCGAAAACCCTAGCCCCGGCTATTCAACCTTTTAAACCTTTTTCCTCCACCTACAAAAGGGAAGTCCATTTTCATAGCTAGATAAATTCCACTAAAAATACCAGAAGACTCCCCCATCCCTATAAAGACATTCCCTGCAAAAATATTGCATACTCCAATGCAATATTTCCAAGTTGGACATTATTCTCTAAAATGCCATTTCTGATCCGGAAATTATCTAGACACCTTACACTCATCCAAAAATTATGCCATTTTGGGAAGGTGCATGATTTCACCTCCTGAACATTTCACTCCATTGTCCCAACCTCATTTGAGCAATATTTGAGGTACTTCCTTTGTAATGCCCTTTTCATGCCTTTTTGCAATTTCCAAAGGAACCCCTATTTCTATGTTTCCAAAAATTCTATGAAAATTAGGGAGTAATCCCTAGGGTATGTAACACCATTTGTGCAAAAAAAATTGGTACCTTGCTAGAAAATGTTGGACTTTTTCCCTGTGCAAGTTTCTGCCCTAAAACCCATTTGTGTTCAAAAACACACCAAATGATTTTTGTAGGGGAAGTAAGCACCTAGATGCAAGCACTAGGAGAGCCTACACCTCTGGACCAAGTATTGTTCAAACCAAAAATGGTTTGCCTCTCCAAACAACAAATTTCAAAATAGACCAGTACTGTATTTCAAAAGATTTAGTCGCGCCAACTTGGGATTTTGACAAAAACTTTGGTCAGCAAAGTTGCCGGAAATTGAATTTGGCGCAGGGTGACGCGGTTATTTTCGCCTCTAGAGCCCTAGGACGAGAGATCCATCACGATGCCGATGTTGGCATGGCCAGTGGCGTGATCACCACGGGCATGCACAGCGCCGCCACACTGCTCCTCCGATCCTTCCTCTGTTCCTCCGTTCCAGACCAGGCCAGCAGTGCCGCACCCTCTCCTGCTCCCCAGGATCAGCTCGAGCCGCCCTTATCCCCTCCCTGTGGCCGGATTGCGTCAGCGGTGACCTCGGCAGCCATTGATGGCAGAACCGGCCCCCGACCTACCTCTCCCCCTCCACTGCCTATATGAGGACATCCCGAGCCTCTCCTCATCCCCTCCACCTCACAGTTCAGCCAGTAGATCAAGAGGAGCACGGGAACTCGAGTCCTCGCTCGAACCCGTGCGGTCGCCATGGCCGAACCTCGAGGTCCGAGGCGCCAGGGACCCCGGCCTCCTCCCCCTGCCTCCTGACCCTCCCCTCCAGAGCCGCTCCTTGCGGTGACCGCGTCCCTGCCGTCCCGGAGCTGGCGGAGCGGCACAGCGGGGAGCCCCTCGTTCTTCCCCCCATGGCCGTGAGGCCAGAGCCGCGGGCGACGCTCCCGAGCCACCCTGGCTCTAGTTTCCCCTCTCCCGGGCGCGGTGTGGTCCGGCGACCCCGCCACCTGCCCCCTCCGCCGCGGTGGCCCACTCGCCGGCGCCATCGACCATCGTCGCTCCTCTGCATCACCGCGTGCGCGCGTCGGGAGGAAGGAGAAAGAAGAAGAAAAAAAAGGATTCGTTTAAATCCTTGACCGGTCCCACCTGTCAGCCTAAGGGGAGGCGTACTCCTCCGCTTTCCGTGTTCCAGTGGAGAAAACGCCTTTCTGGCGAGTACGCGACCGGCCAGCCCAGCAGGCCGCTGCCCAGCAGCGCATCGGGCCGTTCGGCCCAGCAGTGGCCCAGCCGCGCTGCCGACACGGCGTTGCAGTTTTTTTTCTCGCGCGTCTGTTTTTCTTTTTTCCGGTGAGTAATTTCAAACGCCGTAGTTTCTAAACCATAGCTCGATTTAGGTGATTCCAATTTGTAAATTCCTAGTTTGTAACGATCTGTCCAGTGGAGCTGGTCTTACCCTTGTTGTAAAACATTTGTATACTCAGCACCTTGTATGCGTGTATAGGGTTTCCGCGGTACCGGCGAACCGAGATCTGATCGTGACGCGTTCGTGACCCTCCAAGCCAAATGGCGTCGATCTCCAGAGGCAAGCTAACCGCTTGCTATGAGCCATCCCGCAATGCTTGTTTGATTGATTGCTTAATACCATGCCGGGTGTGTTATGTCTGTTGCATGTCTGTTTGCTGTCTGTACTTCTTATGAGCCTTGTATTGTTGTATATATATCATGTTGCATTTTAAGTTATTGCACTACCTTATAACTGCTTACCTGTGCATCACTCACATTCCGAGACAATGGCCGGTGAAACCGCCTCAGTCAGAGGAATGGGGGAAATTATTACACCTGTGGGTCTCGCGCTTGCGGGGCTTTGTTTGCTTTTTCCTCTTCGCCGAGGTGAGGAGCGGACGAATGTCGTCTTATGATCCTCGGAGTTGGGGGCATTTGCCAAAAGAGTTATTTGCCTTGTCCCTCCGTCAAATATGGTTGGCTTAGACCACCCGGACTGCGACGCTTGGAGCTGACTTTCCATTTGGTTCTTTTTGCCGAGATTGCTGACACCACGAGATAACTCTTGAGTGGAATGGTTTCTCTCTCATTCTTATGAGTGTTTTTCGGTTCATTCTTTTACGGTGACACCGGCCGGGTCTCCCGCCACCGTCATCCGTTTGAAACATTATGCGATTATTCTGTGAACACTAACCCCCGAGTGACACCGGTCGGGTCTCCCGCCACAGTCACCCGGTATTATTATTATTGTTATGTTGATATCTATATGTGCAAGCATTATGTTGCTAATGCCTTGTTGTTGTTGATGTATGATATTGATGTCGTGATTACTATGCTGGACTAATCCTCTGTTTTGGGACTTGTTGTGGTAAAACTTGATTTAAATGAAACCACCCTCCATCAGCGATAAGGTCTGTTCATAGTGCCACTAATCTGAACCCTTGAATGCGATACCACCATTGTCCCATGGAAACCGTGACCTAGTTAGGTTGTTGAGCCCCTTTTGTGCCATCCATTGGGCGCAGTCGTTCGGTTGCGCTGTCCGAGGGTAGAGGTCGACAGGCACGGGTTCGACTGTGATAGGGAGTCCGGAGCTAGGCATACCCGGTAGCGCCGGGGGATGTGCCGGATTTACTTGCCGTTGTGCCACGCGCATAGGGTGGTGCAGGAGAGTGTCTTAGCAAGTGGACCGTCATGTGAGTGTATTTTGCTTAGTACGACCTTGGGCGTGATGAACCTGAAGTGTCGGCTGAGTGGGGTGCATTCTGATAGGTGGTAAAGCAAACTCTCGAGAGCATCAACCTAGCCAGCTACCCGTTCCTGGGATATGGAACAACAGTTCAGTGTCGGTCACACTGTGTGTCCTCGTCGTGACAGGAGGTTAAACTTAAGATCTGTTTGAAAGAAAGATGAACAACCTGATTTCACTAAATGAACAATAAGATGATGCAGGGAATGTTACTTGTGAGGTGAATGGGATGGCGGTGTGATGCGTTGGAAGCCTATAGTTAGGCCAGAGCCAACATCAACCGTGCATGCCCGGGAGATAGCCAGAGTTGGCTGGAGTGATAGCCAGAGTTGGCTAGAGGCTTGGAAGCCTGATTGTGTTGACAGGAGTAATTATAAGACTGGGTAGCAACTGGTACACTCGTCTACTCGTCCCAGGTAAGCTCGTTGTGTGATTGCCGGTGCACGATCCAACCCCACCTGGCTTGGACTCTGCACTGGTGATACCCCATTGTTTGCTTATGCCATGTTTTGCTTGTGATGCCATGCTACTTTTATGTCAAGTACCTAGAGTAGACTCCTGCCATGTGTAGGATTTTATTTCAAATGTATATCTTGCTGCATGATTGTTGGATTGTTTGTAGTAAGTGGCGAATTCTTGCTGAGTGCATAATAATGTACTCACGGGCCTTGTGATTGTGGCCAGATTTTGGCGAAGATCCATCTTCTACCTTAGCGAGGATTTTGAAGCAAGAGCGTGCTAGGATCAGTAGCCCAGCTAGATACCTGTGGAGTGGAGCCGCTCCAAGCCGTTGACTTAGTCGTCTTCCGCTGCCAGTAAAACTCTGTACTGAGCCATGCTTGGCTTGATATTTCTGTCATGCCTTGATGGCTTTGTAAACCATTTGTAGCACTTTTGTGCCTGATTGTGTAATGATTTCCACTATGTTGCACTGTCACGACGTGCGGCCAGATATCTTGGGCTGGCGCACGGGACGACCGCCTCTCTGGTGATATGTGCCAGGGAGGGGTGTCACAATCTCCCAAGCTTAACTCGGATTTTCCAACCTTATCTCGGATTTCCAAGCCTTAACTCGGATTTCCAAGCCTTAACTCGGATTTTCCAGGGTATCTCGGATTTCCAAGCCTTAACTCGTATTTCCCAAGCTTAACTCGGATTTCCAAGCCTTATCTCGGATTTCCAAGCCTTAACTCGGATTTCCCAAGCTTAACTCGGATTTCCAAGCCTTATCTCGGATTTCCAAGCCTTAACTCGGATTTCCAGGGTATCTCAGATTTCTAGCATACCTCGGATTTACCAGCATACCAGCATATCTCGGATTTCCAGCATACCTCGGATTTACCAGCATATCTCGAATTTCCAGCATACCTCGGATTTACCAGCATACCAGCATATCTCGGATTTTCAGCATACCTCGGATTTACCAGGGTATCTCGGATTCGAACTGTAGTCAACTCGAAAATGAGTTAACACATGGGGACGATGCCGAAGTTGAGTCCCCGAGTCACTTTTCTCATCCGGGATCTGCCGATGATGTCCGTTGGTGGAGGCAGCGCTAGCCTCTGCTCACAGTGGCAAGCTAGAGCGAGGGGGACAATGGCGATGTCGAGTCCCGCGTTGATGACGAAGGTCCCGTCCGAATTGATCCAGCAAGCGCCACTATCAGCCCCACGGTGGGCGCCAACTGTCGTGGTATGAAACAACAGATGCCTAGAGTAGGCTTAAGTTTTGGGGCCGATGGACGCTAGAGGATTCGGGGAGGGATAGCGCGCTGAAGAGCACACACGGAAGAACAAACGAACACAAGGATTTACCCTGCTTCGGGGCTCTCGTAAGAGATAAAACCCCTACTGCAGCATCTAGCCTACTCTGTGTATTTTTCCCTCTTGTATGATCGGTACAAATGCTCCTTGAGCTGTGCGGGGATTGTCTGTAAGAGGCTTGCTCTAAGCTATGGGGAGAGAGCTCACGGGAGCAAGGGAGAAAGAATGAGCCCAAGGGGCCAAATGAGCCTGTCCACGGGGCTGAGGAGAGCAATCCCCCTGGTGCTCCTTAAATAGGCAGCCCAGGGGACATAGGATGCTCCACACAGGTACATCACACTGCGACTTAACTTACTCGCACGGACGAAGGCCCACTTGGGAGCAAGCCCAATATTGAACCGCCATAAGGGGAAAGATCTAGAAGACATATCCCGGAGGACGTGAAGACCAAGTAGTCTCCGAGTAGGCCTCTGTGGATGTATTCCTTATGGGGAAGTTTCCTTTTGTAACCTAGCGAGCCTCTGTGTATATAAAGAGGACTCGCAGGACTTAGAGCGGGTCAAGCTATCAAGCCCCAAACCCTAGCTCATACGGCGAGTACCAGATCGGATCGCCTCCATTGTAACACCTCGATTATCATATCAATACCAATCTAGGGTAGGCAGGAAGTAGGTCTTTTACCTCACATTGAGGGGGCCGAACCTGGGTAAATCTGTGTTGATCTTTGTTCCTGCGATCCCAAGCTCGGAGATGCTTGACTCGCATAATCCCACACCTACGAAGTCATCTATGACACCTGACGTGACAAACCCACGACAGTTGGCGCCCACCGTGGGGCCTGCGGTCAAAAGCGTCACGTTCCGCGCAGGATCGAAATCAGGCTTCAAGGACATCGCCATCGGCCAAGTTGAAGACATCAATGGGGTCCCCTTCATCGACGACTCAGAGTGGGGACCCGAGGCAGATCGCATCGAGTTCGGATACATCGTTCCCATCGGATCCGTCAGTCGCAGATCTATGGACGCGACTCAAGGAAGCGAATCGGTGAAGGAGCTGCGGCCGGTCAGGGTCCGCGTGTTGGAGGAGCTACAACAAGCTACGGCAAGATTGCCCATCCCCGTCCCGTCAAGACCTGTTTGGGGATCTCTACCAAATCAGGAAGGAGACCTCAAGATTGAAGAGATTGAAGCTATCAGGACGGAGCTCTGTGAAGAGGCACAAAGACTCGCGGCTGAGCGCGAAAAACTCCAAGAAGAAGGTCGACGACTCCGTCGCTGCCAGCCGAAGCACCAGGCGGTGCGAACCAAGACGACATCTGAGCGCAAGAAACTCCAAGAAGAAGAGTGGCGACTCCGTCGTTGGCAGCAAAAACATCAGATCAAGATGGACAAAGGAGATGAAATCACAGTTCCACGGCGACCCAGAGAGCAACGTGCACGCCGCGATAGGGATATTGTCAAAATAGCACCGGTTGGAGACACACGAGCTGATAAGGAAGCTCGCTATGCGATCGACCTACTACAAACCGCTGCTTTACAACAAGCAAATATGTATGGAGTCACGCCCAATGAGCCGCAAAACGAGGTATCATGGGGAGGAGAAAGTGCAGCGTCGAAGAAGTGGTCAACCAGCTAGCAGGTTTGCAGGTATCATTGGAAAAAGAAAAGAAGATAGAAGGCGAGTCGCGGACGTCCGGAGCGACTCAGCCATCCCAGATTGAAACTGATTCAGATGAAGATTCAGCGCCAGTAAACTCCTATTCATTATTGAAAGGACCAGCATGTTTTGGAGAGGAAATACGGCTCACTCGTTTCCCCCCGAACTTCGACGAGTCGCAGCGAGTCACCACCTATCGCAGTGACCAAGACCCTGCCTTATGGATAGAAGATTACGAGGCAAGCATAACAGGGGCTGATGTGACTCAAGAAGTACGTGCGAAATACTTCCACTTGGCAATACAGGGAGAAGCTAGGGATTGGCTGTTAAGGCTGCCATCAAAATCAATAAGCACATGGGAAGACTTGAAGGACAAGTTCATCCGCAGATTCCAAACAGAAGATATGAAAAACCTTAGACAATGCATTCAAAAAGAGGACGAATCAAGCGGCGACTGGATCAAGAGAATCGCGGAGATCCTTGGCTCCGCCAAAAACTTAACAGTACAAGCTGCAATACAAGCTATGAGAAAGAACTGTAGATTTGAGCCGTTGGTGCACAAATTAAGTCGCGCTGAGCACAAGATTGATAGTTTCGACCAGCTTTTGGCAGTAGCTGACAAGTACGCAAAGACAGATAAAGGGCAGGCGGCTTATCACAGAACCCAACAGGGAAATTACAAGTCGCGAGATGAACATCGCACACCAGATAGGAGCAAGAGTGATAAGGCCTTACTCCCTAATAACTGCAAGGGGATCTTCGACGTGCCTTGCGACTTACATCGCAGAGAGATGGCAGGCCAGCGGGTCACACAAAGGCGCAATGTCACTATTACCGGAGGTGGAAAGAAGGCGACACGCCAGACACGGCTCGCAGCGGATCGATGCAGCACAAGAACCAATCTAGCTCTCGTCAAGGCCTGACGTTTTACCTAGAAGAAACATAGGACAGTTTCATACAGTGGAAGTACAAACAACGGACGGAAGCCGGAAGAGCGGTCAGATTTCAACGCCGAAAGGTATCGTCGCTGGACAGAGCAATCGGTTATTTGGAGTCGCGGCGATCACCCCCCAGAAGTAAGAGATCCAGGACAGCCAGCTCTTGTGGTCACGCCTGAAGTCGCGGGATACAAGTTAAGTAAGGTCCTAATGGACGGAGGAGGAAGAGTAAACATCCTATATCAAGACACGCTCCGAAGAATGAATATACCCGAGACAAGGCTGCGACCATCCAGGAAAGAAATTCAAGGAATAATCCCAGGAGCTGTTACGCGACCAATCGGAAAGATAACACTTGAAGTTAGCTTTGGAACAGAGCGGAACTTCCGCACAGAGCTCCTAGACTTTGAGGTTGTAGCAGTCAAAAGCTCATATCATGCATCTTTGGAAGAGAAGCCTATGTCAAATTTACCGCTCGCCCCTGCTACGTCTACCTACAGTTAAAGATACCAGGACCAAACGGTGTTATTACAATATATGGAGACAGACAGAGAGCGTTAGAATGCGAGAACGCAGGCTCAGTACTCGCAGAAGAAGCTTGTATCGCCAACTCTTCACATGGTATCAGTCGCAGATCGGTGATCGCAGCTCAAAACGAGTCGCGTTGGAGGTACCGCGGAAGCGGCCAACAGGATGCAGCCACCGGATGGTAAATACCCACCGAGAAGTCGCGCATCAGCAAGATAATGCCCCAGAGGTCGCCTTGATACAAAAAGAAGACAAGAAATGGCGCATGTGCATAACCAGCCTCGATCAACAACCCCAGCCAAAGGGGTCAGTTATCGTGAGTCCTTACAAAGCAACTCAACTCAACATAAGTCGCAGCTCAGTGCGGCTGATCGCCCAACACAGTTGCTTCTGCTTCAACATGAGACATACATCGGAGCTATCATGCTCGACCCGAGTCGCTTTTAGCGACTCAAAATTGAACCAATCAGGTGTTCAACCCACTCCGTTAGGAGTATTAATTCGCAACTAAGTGCGATGAGTATCAAGTATGCATGGCCTGCGGGGAATAGAAAACCCGCATTAAAGGGCCTGCATCATCATGTAACACCCTGTAAAACATCGAGTGATTATGAAATAAAGCCGGCACCCTTGACATTCAAGGGTTTGTCGTTTCGCCTCAACTATCATTGAGTCGCTGAGTCTTTTGAATTTCATATATCACTGACCCTTGAGGGCTCCTTACGAGCATCGCGAGTACCAATCGCACCTCAAATTTTGCCAAACTAGTGGCAATCCTTAAGCTAGAAGCGTCTTGCATTATGCGACCAAAGTACTGGGGTGTGGCGTCAATCGAGCTTGATTGCCTATCATGGCCGCTCTCGACCCTGAACACACATGTTCCTAGGAAATACTGAGCCGCGCGAGCGTCTACTTAATGGAATTATCAAGAAAAGAACCTGCTTATAGGTCACAAAAATACTGTTTATAATACATGAATATCTTACAGACTAACGGGCATGTCCCACATTATTTATTTTTCCTCTTCCGAGCAACAGGAGTGGGAATTGGCGCGGCTTGTCTCGCAGTTGCAGTCGCAGGTGTCCTAATAATCAGGGCGCCGCCAGACGAGGCAGAAGGGCCACCAGATACTGTTGCTGGAGTGGCAGCCCGAGATGACTCAGCTCCTGAGGACTTTTCCTTTGACACCTTGCTCCCATCAAGATTGAATTTATCGAGATAAGTGCCCAAGTCTAAGTTATCAACAAATTTTGTGGCATACCCGCGCATCCCTTTCCAGATATCGAAGTACTCGCTTATTGGCAGTTCAGTATCATCCGCGCTCATCGCCAGGCCGTGGCGAGCAACCTTGCCAACATCTATCTCTGGATAATATGCTCGAAGCAATGTCAAGACATGCGCGGCTCCGGCGCGAGCAGAGGATCGTTTCCAATCAGAGACATAATGTGGAGCCTTGAGCAGTTTATTTATCCAATACTCGCAAGATGTTGGGCCATCAGCGCAGGAGAGATTACCGTCATAACTTCCTTGGTAACCTTTAAGAAGCGCTGGCTGAGTCAGACAGATATACCAGTTGATCCTTCAAGTTGGAACGGGACACTGGGGCCTCAGGTCCTATGTCAAAGAAAGAAAAGGCAAGAAACAAGTCAGAGACTAACGTTGGTTACCCAAAATATGTATGATTAAAGGAATAAAAGACCAACCAGCAAGCTGCAGGACGGCTGATTTGACCATGGAGCCAAAACCCTCAAAGGCTTTGAGCAGCGAGTTATATTTTTCATCTCGCGCGGCGAGTTCCTTTGCGTGGTCTCCCTTCAGGCGATCAATCAATTCAGATTTAAGAGTCAGCCCTTCTCGCAAAGATCTAATGACCTCGTCTTTCTCCATGAGTCGCTGCTGCATATCAGCTTCAAGTTCTTTAAATTGCTCTTCGCAGGAGTCGAGTTGACCTTTGAGAGATTTTATTTCCTGATCTTGGTCCCTAATGACCTCATTATGCTGCTCCAGGCGAGACTGCATCATTTCAGGATGGTCTATGGAAATGCCTTTACCCTTTATTGAGCCAGAAGTATCAAGCAAGGACAGTTCACGCTGAAAACAAAGAGAGCAAAACGCATAGGTAAATTATCCAGGAATTTGGGGGCTCGAGATTTGAGGTCAGGAAAAGAATCAACACCCCGTGCGATGACACAAGGTTTTGATCCTTGGGGGCTACGGTATATGTACCTGGCGACTTGAAGAAAATTGCTCAACTAAGCCGCGCAGCAGAGCAGCATGCTTGTCTCCAGCGGAAATTATGGCATCTGCGATTGACTTAGAACTGTTTCCTGGAGCTGGAATTCTATTTTCAGTAGATACCCTATCAGCAGCATCATCCTCGCTCATAGCTTGCTGAGAAGAAGTGGGATGGGAATTAGACTTGGTAGCCTCTTCAGACATAGCCCTGCAAAACATTGATGGGTTAATAAGCTGACCTAGCAGAGCCGCAACATTGAAAAGAAGGCGAACCATACCCAGAGGCGACACGGATACTCTTCATCAGGCAACCAGAGGAAGGAGAAGATAAACCTTGCAAATCTGAATCTACAGAGTATGAAAAGAAGTAGTGATCAGCAATTCCTTGCCAGAAATACGTAAACACAAAAAGGAAAGGAGAAGAGTCGCAAACAATTACCCGAGCTTACTGAACAGCAATCCTTTGTAACAGCTTCGGAAGAAAAAGTAGCCTTGTTGGGATCAGCGAGTTTTAAAGATTTGGCAGCTCTTGTTTCTGCTAGTAACGCCAAGGCTTTGCGATGTTTCTCAGGTTGCGCAGGGTCTTCTGAGCTCTGGCATAAAATACGTTTCGAGGACCTGCGAGGCACCTCAGGAAGTTCCAGGAAAGGCGTATTTGGAGTCGAGGACAGAAGAGCGTCGGCCATTTGTTGTTCCTCTTCAGAAGCACTACCCTCATGCATAACTGTATCTTCGCCAAAGGCTGCGGCTTGTTTTGACGACTCAGCCACGGATCCTTGATTCATGTCGACGTCCTCTGAGGGGAGAACCCAGAAATAGGGATCGATCTGAAAAGGAGCTCAGGTAAGAAATAATTAATTATTGGAGAAAGAATTTTCAAGGAAACAGGTGACAAGTAGACATTACCACAAAAGGCTTGTGCTCAGCCCAGAAGGAGCAAGTCCGACGTTGTCATACGAGTCAATATCCTCGTCCGTCACTCGGCGAATGAAATTTATCCACTCCCCTTTGTCCCAATCTTCAGGGCAAGTACGATCGACGTCGTTTGCATGACAAGTGAAATCCACCATAAGCCGCGAGCGGTGACTCACAGGCTGAACTCGCCACTTGGTCCAGCAAGATATGAGATCTAGTCCAGTGAGACCATGGAGTGTCAGCGCTCTCACTTTGTCTAAAAGGGATTCGATAAAGGGTAACGAAGAAGGGTCAGGTTTGGAAAACAGAGCATCGGAAGCCTCGAAGGGAAGAGGAGACCAAAGAGGGAGAGGAATTTCACCCTCAGGAGAAGTGTTTTTACAATAGAAGAATGTCCTTTGCCACTCCTTGATTTTCTTGGCAAGAGTTAGTTTTGGGAAGATACTACCCCGACGGCGTTGGAAGGAAATGGCGCCGCATTGGAGAAAAGGACCATCTGTGGTTTCCCTTTGACTATTGCAATTGAAAAGAGCCAGCCAGAAATCTATTGAAGGCGGGATACCCAGATAATCTTCGCAGAGGACGTGGAAGTTGCTCACTTGCAACATCGAATTAGGGCCAATATCATGGAAGCGGAGACCTAACCGCTGCATCAAGGAGCGGAAGAAGAGAGAGCCCGGGGGCTTGAACCCATGCTCAACATGCTCCGCAAAAATCACTACTTCTCCTGGTTGAGGATTGGGGATTACCTCCTCACCAGCCGCCCGCCATTCGCATTGATCTTTTGGCGGAAGAAGGCCCCGTGCAGATAGGGATTCCAGGAAATCTTCGTCGACCCATGAGCCTTCCCAGTTGCACTTGCGGCGAGACATTTTTCTCAGATCGATGGAGATATCCACTGAAGGATTGTGAGTACGAGAAGCGAGATTGGAGGCGGCGGAAAGGAGTAGCGAATGCGTAATGCAGGATTTGATGCAGAACGCTGGGGAAAACGATGAGCCAAGATAAATAACCCAGACGCGGAAGACGTTTAGATCTGAAAATCAACCGTCAAGACAGGATAAGTCGCATTCTTGAGCCGCCAAGAAGAGTTATAAGCCCAGATTGGAAATAAGAAAATTGGAGTTCAGCTGGGATAATTCACGTGCGCGGCTCAGGGGTTCGTTAAGACGAAGGAGCCTTCACTCGAAATCCAAGCTAAACTTGGGGCTAATGTTGGGGAATACTTTCTGGATTAACCCGCGGCCCAGTGCGACTTAACTTACTCGCACGGACGAAGGCCCACTTGGGAGCAAGCCCAATATTGAACCGCCATAAGGGGAAAGATCTAGAAGACATATCCCGGAGGACGTGGAGACCAAGTAGTCTCCGAGTAGGCCTCTGTGGATGTATTCCTTATGGGGAAGTTTCCTTTTGTAACCTAGCGAGCCTCTGTGTATATAAAGAGGACTCGCAGGACTTACAGCGGGTCAAGCTATCAAGCCCCAAACCCTAGCTCATACGGCGAGTACCAGATCGGATCGCCTCCATTGTAACACCTCGATTATCATATCAATACCAATCTAGGGTAGGCAGGAAGTAAGTCTTTTACCTCACATTGAGGGGGCCGAACCTGGGTAAATCTGTGTTGATCTTTGTTCCTGCGATCCCAAGCTCGGAGATGCTTGACTCGCATAATCCCACACCTACGAAGTCATCTATGACACCTGACGTGACAAACCCACGACAGTCTCATCAACACTGTTGCCTATATCACGACTTGTACTCTAGTCACGTCTGTGCCACTGTGGCCATGCTAAGCCACGCCCAGGATGAGCATGGCCAGTCCTGTCTTCGTCCTTGTCCTTGTCCTCTTGTGCTTGTCTTCGGATCTTCTAGTCTTCTTCTTATCTTCTATAGCTGGTGCCAGTGTCGACGTAGAGTGTTGGAGAAGATGCAGTAGCCGACGTAGCGGCAGCGCTTCTGGTGGTCGGATGAATAGTGTCAGGGTTTGAACAGTGTCCCCGGATGAATAGTGTCGGCCCAGGACGTGTATCTCGGCCGGGACACATATGCCGTCCGGAGGTATGTCGGATAAACAGTGCCGGGTACCTCGGATGAACAGTGTCGGGTATCTCGGATGAACAGTGCCGGGGTATCTCGGATGAACAGTGCCGGGGGCATCTCGATGAACAGTGACGGGGCTCTCGGATGAAAAACAGTGTCGGGGCATCTCGGATGAACAGTGCCGGGGGGTATCTCGGATGAACAGTCCGGGGGGTTTCGGATGAACAGTGCCGGAGGTATCTCGGATGAGGGGGATGGGGTGGATGGAGGCGCCGGGCGACGGGACAAAGAGAAGTGGCCCAAATAAACCCTAAACACTAAACCCTAAACCCTAAATACAAAATCATTGTTCAAAAAAAAAGTCAAAACATCAGTCCCGGTTCGTAACCAATGAGTCTCCCCCCCACGCGCAGCAGAACAGGCCACGTGGACACCCATTGGTCCCAGTTCGTGGCCCAACCGGGACCAACATTAGTCCCGATTGTCCAGTCCCGGTTCGGGAACCGAACCGGGACTGATAGCCCAACGGAACAGGGACCATAAGGCCTTTTTCTACTAGTGACACTACTGTGCAACCACACTCACATGTGTATTCAGGTGGGGGACGTGAGAAGAACCTTGAGGCTTGAGATGTATCGGGATAAATATTGCTCTATTACAATCGCATAGGAGGCCCATTTCGAAAACAATCGCATCGAAGGGGAAGTGGATCAACAAATGGAGCAAAGTTCAGCATAGCTACTCGAAAACTACAAGTCACTTGATGACTGGACGAAGTAACTTGTCCTCCGGCTGGCCGATAGGCTGTTTTAGCTTTGGGTAAATCTGTGCAGTCCTCTCCAATCCCCAGTCTCTCTCGCTCACCAGCTAGCTATGTCCAGCCACACAGTTACAGACATAAGTTGCTCAAGTGCTAGACCATTTGTGCCATACTGCCAAAGCTAGCTCGCTAGAGTTAATTTCTCCCGTTTTGCAACGTGACCCACTAACTTGAAATCATGGTCCAATTTTTTCCCCCATTTTGTAGTTATTATTTGTTCATTGGATACTAATTTTTTTGTTCTATACGGATCAGGTACCACAACAGGGAGCACGGGTGCAGCCGGTTTGCTAAAATGAATTGATTTCGTTAAAATGCTTGCAGTTCTGATAATATCCTGAGTTATATAATGTTTAAAGATTATAAAATTTTGTCTATACACTGCCTGTTTCTAAACGCAAAGGTCACCGCATCGGCTCTGCATAAGACCGGTACTGTTGCCTTGTTCTCTACTAGTGTGAGTTTATCTAGACATCGATCTTAATTCACACCTGCACGTCCGTATCGTGCATGCCCTCGTGCACTTGAAGCGTAGCTTCTAGTTTCCACATCGCTAGCTCAGTGGAAAGCCGACGGTTTAAATACAGCGCTCGCACTTGCTCGATATACGAGTCTATGCACGCTCGACTTATATATACAGACGGAATCTAAATGTTTCCTTGAGCATACACAACTCAATGAAATGCACAAATCTTTACACATGATTGTCTCTTTCCCATGGTAATTGAAAGCTCTTCGTGCTAGTCCAGAATCCTAATGGGAAGGACGTTCCAACTTCATGGCGAGCACGAGGACGTTGTCCAAGCACTTGCATCCAAAAGTATCACTGAAGTGCCCCTGAAGCTTCTCTCCATGGCGTTGGTTGCCTGCTTGAATCATGCACTCGAACCGCTACAGCCTTTGAATGCCAGTTGGGTGTAGCTTTTGCCTGAGAACATAGAACTGGGCTATTATGATTGTTTCTGATGGTTATGCCTTAATGATTATGAAAATGAAGCGCATCCAAGCTAAATGGATGGTTCCTGCCTGGGCAACAGAGATTAGCTGTAATCCTCAACGATCAAATCCTTGAACAAATTGGTGTTCCTTCTAATGGTTCGCCAATGGTAAAAATAACCTATTTCTTAACCTGAAATGAAACAATTGCAAGGCTTTATTAACGATGTACATATTGGCAGCAAACCAACGTGTAGAAGGAAGAACTAATTCTTTCTTGGGCAAATAAACCACTAAACTACTCAATCATTATTCTTGAAAGCACCACTTTGACAAAGAAAAATGTGGGTTTGATTCTGAAACATGCACATGGAACTATCATTCTAAGGGTCTCCAGAGAAGACGTATATTAGACTTAATGAGAAAGCAAGGATGATTGCCATAGTAGCTCTGCAACATTGATAAAGATTGTTATCTCAAATAATACACAAGTGGGTTACCTGATGGTTGCAAATCTGCCGAATAATCCACTTGCTGCTTAGTCGCTTCAGATTGTTCCTTATGATCAAACACTGTACTCGACACACGTGATGCACCCATCGAGTGACAAGCACTTCCACTGGCACAGTACTACAATAGGCAAACAGTTTATCCAGTAAGTCTTAGGAAAGCACACAGATATAGTTGCTCAAAATTATCGGAACTAAATGCAACACCCCGGATTCAAGATAAGTATAAGGGCACTGCAATATCATAAGTACCTATAAAAAAAAATTATATGAGTAGGACCAATCTGGTATTTGTTGTAGTACAATGAACTAAGAGTAAGCTCAGTAAAAGAAATATTGTTTGTGCAAAAAAATTCGGATACAAAATCTTACAAGCTATAACTGAACTGAAACAAACTTTCACAAGCATTAGCACCATCGTTCTGGACTTCAGAGATCTGAACAGTTACTACTTACTCCCAGGAAGCATTAGCACATCGAGGGGCTACAGTTCAGCAGCACGACATTGTTGTTGAACTCCATGCAGATCTTGCACTCCTCGTCCATCTATGCATCGACCGGCCTCATGATCTCCTCAGCCTCATGTCTCCTCCTTTACCCTCTGAGCAGAACACCTTCTGTCTCCCGTCATCGCGTTTCTGGTCCCATCCTGCAGATGCAAGAGGGAAATATCACAGCTGCAAACAATGTGTAGCAGTATCACAAGTCCGAACACCAGCCAATCCTAAGCGAAACAATCCACCGTTTAGTCGAGGACATAACATGCAACTCCCAAAAATCCAGTCATACACATCAAGCATATATCTTTTCCGGAGAAAAAGATTTGGCATGTAGACCATGTGATATTTAACCTTTATTGTGCACAAATTAACATATATTGGGACATACCAAAAAAAAATGCATGATAGCAAGGACATCTTATAAGCATCTAGTTCATATGATTATTTCTTAACCTTAGTGATCTAAAGCTATTCAGCGAGTCCATAATCCTAATGCAACTCTGACCTCTCTTCACGCCTCCATCACTCCTGCTCTTCCTTGTAGTCTCCAGCACCCTGGCGGACGTTGTCGGACGAGCATTTGAAAATCACTGTCAGCCAAAAATAAGATCACATCAGACCTCTGTCGAGCAAAACATCAGATCACAACCAGAAATGCACTTGAATCTCACTGTTAACCTACCTACATTAGAGATCAGATATTCATGTCATGACTGACGACTCACAATATGATAGCAAGAACAAGAGTTATAAATGACAAATGGTTGTCATTGTTGCCTGCTAGTGGAATTGTGACTACCAGTAAACTGGAAAATATAGTTGACTTGTTATGACAAACAAACAGGTTAACCGAACAAAGGATAAATGTGTCTAAATGAATTATATATGATTTTTTTGACAGTGGGTGGGCCGCGAATTTCGGGTCAATAGGTAGGGAGTACTATCACAAACTGGAACAATCCAGTTAATGGCATATGGCGTGCAACGTTGCAGGCCACAACCGAGTCTGACTACACTATCTATCAACTTGTAGTTTTTTCCACGTACTGTGCAAGTAGTAGCAAGGTGTTGTTATTGACTTGTTGTCAAGTGAAAATATATAGGTTATTAGTTTCTGATAAAACCAGTTGAAATGATACTACTAAAATATCATTGGAAGTCAAAAATTATGGCATTCATAAATCATAACCTCAAGAGTGGACTAAATGATCATATGGACAGCTCAACCTGGAGTTTGAAATTATCTAAGTATCTTAAATACTTAAACAATATAAACCTACCATCCCAATGCATACGTGCAAGATTTCTGTATGCGAACTTCCCATGGACTTGTATTGCCATGGAGTTAACAATCAAAATTATTTCAATAGTTTCCGGATTTCACTCGCCCGAAACTTCAAAATTAAAAAGGCTGGAAGAAGCACAAGTGGTAACCTGTCAATGTCTAATATCATTTGTGTTGAGTATATGCATATGCAAATAATATTGTAACGAAGTACTCAAATTACAACTGAACACACAGATGGAGTAATTTGCTTTGTTTTTTCCTGAAGACACTCAATATAGCAATTTAGAGTTTTAGGATTAAACCTGCGAGTCACAACAAAACAGTTCATGTATTAAAGAGAGATGAAGTACCGAAATAAATTGGATGAACTTGGCGTAAGAACCCACCAACAGAGAAGATTCAGCAGCTAATCTATTTACTACTCGTTCAGGATCTGCTATGAACATAGTACACAAATTAATTTACCAGCATAATGAATAGAATAGACAATCAATTCTGAAGGCTCCACTCACGTGCTAATAATTCTACACACATACTGTTTCAAATCCATCCATGCTATACAATCCTATTATATGCACGTCGAGTTAAGCGGGTAGGAAATTAAAAAGGCTAGTTCTACACATGCTAATAGCTTCTGTGTTGGGTTAACCACGTGAGTAGTACACTGTCATCTACAAAAAGCAGGAGAGGGAGATTCCTTCTGTATGCTACCTGCACGGGAGAGGTGAAGCTGCGATCTTGTGGCAGAGATGGAGAGGTAGCGGAGCAGTTTCCCGCGGCGGCAATGAGGTAGGAGGAGGTTGAGACGGCCGGCGGCGTAAGGGGAGGGCGATCGGGATTCAGATCATCGCGTGGGTCCTCCGCATCGGCCGGATCCGATGCTGCCGCTCGCCGTTCGGCGCCACCCTCCGCCGCATATTCTCTCGCCACCCTCTCAGCCCGTCGCCCTCTGCAAGTCTGCAACCGGCGTGGAAGAGGGGTGGAGGGATCGATGTGGAGCATGAGGGATCGTGGTGAGGCAGAGGGACATCGTGGACTCGCCCGGGGAGCAGGATGGATCGTGGGGAGGGAGATCGGGGTAGGTCGTGCCTGTGGTGTTGGTGCCGTGTATGTGGATTGCGGGTTGATTTACGAAAAATGAGGCGCTAAAATGCAAGATGTACAGCGGACGACGGACGAAACGTACGAGAGGAACCAAAATTTTCTTTTAGACTAGTTAATTGCCCGTGCGTTGCAACGGAGGCATTAATACGCTATATATTAGGTTAAGCCATGACAGCCATGACCGTGCGTTCATCATTTATACATTCATGTCGTCAAAATTTTCGAGAGCTTCTAATCACTGTGGTTTAATATAGAAATCAAGCACGAAGGAGCGAAGGGGAATACTATTTAGGTGTCAACGTAAGAAGTATTTCCGGGATTACATGTTACCTACTATCCTAGCTTTTCCACCTAACAAGAGAAAAATCCAGTGCCCCTCCTGGTCGCTCCACTCCGCGCGGCACAACACCTGACTCGCCCACACTCGCGGCCGCCTTCTCGCGCCAACACTACTTGACTCTGCGAGCTCCTGTCGCCACAATTCTCACCGCCGTCCAGGGCCATTGAGCCAGCACCGGCGTGTCGCGACCATCACGCCCTCGCCGCCGCCATCTAGGCAACCCCCCACATCTGGCGAGCAACTCGCCACCACCGCCTGGCGTAAAAACCATTGTCCGTCGGGTGCCGTGTTTGCCGTCAAGGCTCCAGCCTCAGCCCGGCCAAGAGCATCATCAGCGATATTAAGTTACTGCACCAAAACATACTGCAAGGCCTGCAAGAGTAGCAGGTGAGCATTTTTCCACTTTCACATTATACCTAAGATTGCGAGGTCTAGAATGAATTCACAAGAGAATCTTGAAATGCTGCACCTAAAAATGACATAGCACATGACCACGACAATAGTAGTACCAGGCCAACCATTACTTCAAATATTCTTGTCTTACCATTTAAACAGTAAAACAAAAGTCATCTTCGCTGGTATTCTAGCATGTACTTTTTTCTAGAATTTTCTATCATGCACTCATTAAGCATCGTTCTTACTGCCATTAGCAGAAAAGAGGGAAAACATAGCACAAAGGACTTTGAAAAAATAACATGATAGCAACCTTTTCAAGTTGCTTTCATTAGAAACTGCACAATAAGCTATATCTAGTATAGTGACGCAAGTAACAATTTTTTTCGCGAAAACGCAAAAGCTTTGCGTTTCAATGCATTGATAGATAAGAAGAGTTTTACATGCTCAAGAAAGAGCAGACACCACCCCATACAACACAACCCAACAGAGTATAACTACTACAACTCGCCGCAAAACGAGCACGAGCGTAGTACGCACTCCACACCTGGCTAGTCCGAACCACGCCGCGCCGCCGCCGGAGATGCACCCCACCGCTGCGCGCACGGAGAGAGCCCCGCCGCCGCCATCACCGCCCGGGCTTTGCCCGGCGGGACCTCTGGCGGCGGCGGGGAGGAGGGGTGAGAGAGGAGGGGCCTAGGCCGGCGGCGCGGTCACCCCCGAGTCGCCTAGGTTAGACGACGCGGGGGTCAGGGTCAGGTCCTTTGCAAGTAATAATTACAGTGGTGAAACTCATGTTGAGATCAAGAAGGAAAGTTCATAATTTCTATTGCAGATCTAAAACAAAACAATTAGATAGAGACTGGAAAGAGAGAAAAAATGTATGTACAGCATAGGTCGGAAGGAGGCATGTCTACACACAGCACAGTTCTTATTGGTAGGTCAGGACATATTCAGTAATGCCGCATACAGTAGAAAATCATTCCAGATAGAAAGGTTTACCTGAGGAGCAACAATAGCAAGATTTAGAACTCAAGTAGCCAAACCTACACATGGGTACAAACATTATCAGTCCACCATAATCACTGAAGCATACTGTAAGAACAAAATCGGGTGATACAGCGCCACAAACCTTGTGCACTTCCTGTTCCGGCAGTCAGCTCAGCAGTCACAGAAAATGGAACCGTGCAAGTGATCTTTAAGCATGCAAGAGCAGAATATAAGACATCTTCCGACGGAATTAAGGTAAAAGGTGCTAACAGAGAGTGGCAATCCAAGAAGAGAGAAAAGAATCAGCACTAAATTCTTGACTGTTTTATCTGCTCCGATGATGTGATGAAGTTTACTTGAGCACATAAGATAGCGACAAATTATGATCTGTCCATTTTGGATATACTTTTCGAGAACTCGGCAACGAAAACTATCAGCAAAAATCAGGACTCTTAAATTCATCTAAATTGGTAACTATCACTCTACTCGATCAATTGTTTCTCTCATCCACTGTTAACCAAAACAAACATCACCGACAAACTCCCTACAAAACAGTTACAGTTGGAAGCCATTTCTCATGCTTTCTACTGTGAAGGCATATATACAAGACGATTCCATGGACAGTGGCCCGTCATCTTTATTTCTACTTGAGTGGCCGAGGAGAAAATGTGATCCCCACCACGGTATCAGGAAGTTGAAATAGAGCACTATGGATGTACCATGGCAACATGAAGGAGGCAAGAGAGTCGTTCTGTTTTGTGCTTAGAGACGGGTACAACTAATCAACGATGTGAGCAGACTATATTTGAACTACTCGGTCCCGGATTGGGACCTATTCTGGTCGCTGAATTTAGATTAATTCTCTGTTGATTTTCCATTATTTTAGATATGAATAACAAGAAGATTTCAATATGGTTCTTAATCTTAGCTACGGTAAAACTGCACATAGCACGATTCAGTCAGTGGGGGAAAATTGAGCAGCGTCTCTCAGTCGGGAGGACTTCATCGTCTTCCTCCCGGAGGATCATCTGCATATCGTTGACGTCCGGACGACGTTGGTGATCATGACTGCGCGCGGATTCAGCAGAATCAGCGGGCAGTGGCGGGATTAGAGAGACGGGGAAGGGATGGGGTTACTTACTCGCGGCGGTGCCCAGGGTCCAGATCCAGGGGATCTTAAGGTCGGGGCTCTTCTGATTCCACCTGGTCACCATTGGAGCCGCGACGACCTGGAGTGAGCGGCGCGGATTTCGGGAGGATTCTCGGCCTGCTGTTCTTGGAGCGAAGGAGGACGACGAAGCAAGCGAGGGCTTTGCATGATATCAAGGGGAATAGAGAAAATCAGGAGTAGTACAAACCACGACGAATACCTCCTGTACACCTTCCCACAGATCTCCCGCCGTTGCTGGAGGGCACACCGACGCGACGGAGATAAGATCGGGAACAAAATCGCCTGTATGGTCACCGCCGCGACCCTCGGAGGCGGCACCCTCGACATCCCTCCCCGGGGATCGATCCTTCCACTTCCGGCGCAGGCGAGGCACCCTCAAGGCGAGGCGCAGCCCTCCGGCGCAGCGGCGGCGTCGCCAGCTGTTGCTCGTCGGCGTTCTCCGACGTGACGCGACGGTGGTTCAAGGTAGCGAGGCGAGGAATAGCCGGGGGTTCGAGGGAGCGACCAGACGTGGCGGCGACGACTGTTTGAGGAGGAGGGATCTCGTATCGCGGTGGTGCACTGGTGCTAGGCGGCGGCTGACCGTGGGGCGAACCCTAACCCCGCGCTCGCTTGCGTACGAAGAGGATGAGGGGATGAGGAGAAATCGGGTCGTGCCGCGTGCGTAGGAAGGGGCATGCGCGTGGGGGCGATCGAGCGAGCGGGGGGCGAGTGGGCGGTCAGGATGCGTTCCATCGTCTGCCGATCGAGGCTGCGGGTGAGTTTGAGGTACGAGCGCTTTCGTCCGTCCGGCAGAAGACAGGACACTCCATATTTTTATAGTAGAGAAAATGTTTTAGCATTTTTTTCCCACATGTATCTAGACATGTTTTAGTGCAAGATTCAGAATCTTGCACTAAAAACATGTCTTGATACGTGTGAAGAATTTGTATTTGGGAGGAGCCAAATTATTCCAAACCGTCGGTTGCATAATGGATGTAGTTGCGGGGCATCGAATCGTGCCAAGTATGCCGAAGTCGCGGAGTATTTCCCATTGTTGGTTAGCTTCCAAGTGATCACATCCGCGGTACCCTTAATAAGTTGCACCTCTTGAATCTTGCTCCATAGAGTGAAGAATTCGTTTATGTGGTTTACTGTTGGGGTTCGTAGCAGAAAATAATAATTTTTCTAACTACCGCAACACCGAAAACTAGTCAGGATCTATCTATCTAGTAATGCTGTAACGGAGAAGTTATCGGACACGTACCCTCGTAGACCGATAAGCGGGAAATACGCTCCCGCACAAGCGTTGCCGATGAAGACGTACGTTGCCGACCTCAAGGTCGCGAAGAACTTGGCGCGACGAAGAAGGAGACGGTGCGACGACGATGCTCCGGTGCCGAGCCTGAGTGTACGGCACCTCCGAGTACTCGCACACGTACGGACCATGACGATGACCTCCGGGCTCCCCGATCCAGCCGAGATAGCGGAAGCGAGAACTTTGGGTGGAATCCCACAGCACAACGGCGCACTGCGGTTTATGGGTCTCCCGTATTCACAATCCAGACGTGGGACCGTATACGTCGAGAGACGGGGAGGGTGGAAGTGGACAAGGGAGAAGCCTATAGGCCAACCGGAATTAATTCCTGGATTTATTGTGTATTTTCTCAATTAATTCGGCCTCCTATTTATTGGAGGAGAGGGGTTGCACCTCTCCTCAATTTGTCCATGTGGGACTAAACAACAAAGGAGGAGGAGGGGGTGGTGCGCCGGCCACCATGGGCCAGCCGCACCCCATGGTGGTCGGGTGGACCCCATGGCCTAGCCGCACCACCTCCTCAAGGAGGTTGTCCCCTCCTGGGACTTTCCCTCCGGGGTTTGGCCCATCTAGGTGGGCTGCCCTTTTTTATTTTTTATTTAATATTAAATTAATATATATAATTTCATAATTAATATATTTACATACTATTTAATCTCCCGTGACTCCGAAACAATTTTCGGATCACTCCGAACTCACTTCGGCCTTCCTCGGAACTCTTCCGTTCTTGCCGGAACTTTTCCGGAACCTCTTTTCTCTATACCTAAATAATTCCGATGTTTCCAAAACGTTTTCCAAGCGTCGTCAAGACCTTAAGTGTGTTACCCTACGGTTCGGGAATACTCCAGACATGGTCGAGACCCTTCGCTCGCCAATGACCGTCAGGGAGCCCTGGATGACTATGACGGCCCCTGACAAGGATATACATCTCGGGTGCCCTACCATAAGGGTACCTGGTGCACGTGTCGACTAAGGCCCAACTATCAAGAGCCTACATGAAGCCCATGACGAAAGGCCCAACAAGATGGAGTATCCTCCAAGATTAGACATAGTCATAGTCGGTTTAGGCTTTCCTCACATGTAATCTGAGTCGGTTGCGAACTCCCGAGACCCAGCCTATTATATAAAGGTTGGGAGGGCCGCCGATCCAGGACACGCAATACTCGAACCACCAAAACCCTAGCGAGATCGACATCTCGCCGGCACCCCATTGTAGCTCGCATATACACACCAGATCAATACCAGACAAGCAGAAAGTAGGGTGTTACTCTCCGGAGGCCTGAACCTGGGTAAAATCCCAGCTTTTGCTTGTCAGCCGACGAAACTACCAGCTCTACCACGTTCTCTCCCTCGTAATCTCAACCCTAGGTCCTTAACCATGGGATTTGATGAGTTAACCCCTTGTCAATTGGCGCCGTCTGTGGGAAAGAATAGTGCTGGACTCACGGTTTCTTCGGTTCCATCGGAAAACGGCGACTCGCCGATCGCATCTACAAACGGCAACGCGCCGGCTGCATCAACAAACCAGAACTCGCCGACTCGGGCGGCACATGGCAACTCGCCGACTCACTCGACAAACGGCAGCACGCCAACTTCACCTGCAAAAAGCACATCAGATCCTCTGATGGACTTCGAGCCACACTCGCCAGAATTCCAGGAAACGTTCGCTGATCTCGAGTCAGGTTTGGGTTTAACCGTTGGCTCGTTCAATTTTTTCGTAAACAAGCTTGGTGTGCAGGACTTGACAGATCCACGCCAACTCGCGCCTTCCGCACCCGAGGCTCCATCGGTTGCGGCTCCTTCGACTGCGGATCAATCAACTGCGTTCATACCATCATCGATCCTTCAAGCCAGCTCGTCTGCAACAACCATGTGAACTCGAGAGATCGACGAGCTCATTGCGAAAGAACTCCTAAGTGAGGAGGCCGGATCAGCATACCACACAAACGATCCCGAGCTCAATCTTCCACTCGAGGATAGCTTCGACTGCGGGATCTCCCTCAGCGACTTCGATGAGCCTGAAACTCATATCGACAACCATGTCGATTCCGAGATCTGCACTAACAACAACCTCGACTTCGAGATCCATAACAACTTCGCCGACACCGAGATGAGCATAGGCGATGAACACATCGACAGCGAGATCCGTCCAGACGGACTACTCGACGGGCATATCGACTCAGACATGAGCCTTGATGAAGACGTCGAGTCCATGACGGGACTCGAAAACACATACACATACCCTCGGGTTATACCCCAGCAGGTCTACGTTGCCTTCGCCGCAGAATCATCTGATGCTGCGGCCAGTCGCAGGCCTGCAGAATTCCCGTGCACAGTTACTATACCGGATGGAGTCACAAATCTCACAATTACTGCTGAGATGGCAGCAAAAGCAGATAAAGTCATCAAGGAGTGCACAATGATGCCAGTGGACGCAACACGGAGGAGATGTTGACCTTCCAGTACTTCAACTGGCAGGAATCACTTCGACTGCAGCAGATCAGAGCAACACTCGAAGAACGTAAAAAGCAGGCTAGCTTGTCGAGTGCACGAAGAAGACAGCTCTCCCTGAGCTCCACCGGGCGAGCAGACACAAGACCCAGTTCAAGGCTATCACGCCTCGCGGAAGATGAGAGGGCAGCACTCACCCGCAACTTAGGCCACTTTTTCATGACATTCGACGAGGAGGGAGTGCCAGTACCCAAAACAGCTGCGGGTGCCCTCTTTACTGCTGCAGCATACCTAGAGGCAATCAAGCCTCCAGCGGATGACCCCAATGCAAAACTACATCGCCAACAGATCAAATCACTCGCCTTAGCGTGAAGGCCATACGCAAAATCCCAAAAACTCCAGGAGGGAGTCGAGACCGTGCCATAGTAAACCCGCGTCGTGAAGAACATAATCGCAGTGATCGCAGTCACCACTCGAAGGAAAGAAGCGGCTCACGTCGGCGCAGGTTCAGAAGTAGATCACGCAGATCTTACAGTAGCGACTCGTACTCTGATCAGGAGCCTGAGCCACACGGAGCTCTGTGCTTCACTCGACGCGTCCGTGAGACACGGATGCCAAAAGGGTTCAAACTCACATCTGAACAGTCAAAATACACGGTCGACAGGAACCTTCAGGATGGCTGGAAGACTACAGACTGGCTGTCGCGTGCCAGTTAGGCACGAATATCACAGCAATGCAATACATATGACTCATGCTCGAAGGCACAGCCCGCGACTGGCTCAAGGCTCTACCTCCATCAACATACGACTCGTGGGATCACTCTCGCGCAGACTTCATCAAAACTTTCGAGCCTCTATGTGAGCGACCAAAAACGTTCGAAGAACTGAGAGCCTGCGTTCAGCGGTCGGACGAAACGTTGAGGTCATACATCCGACGATGGACTGAGATACGCAATTCAGTTGGAGTAATTTCAGAAGATATGGCCATGGATGCTTTCATCATGGGCCTCGCCAGGCGAGATTTCAAAGAAGCACTTGGTCGCCAAAAGCCAACCTCTGTGGCTAACCTCCTAAAGATCGCGACTGAGTGGGCAGACGGAGAAGACATGGCGCGCACCACACGCGGGTCCTCACCCCATGACAATCATGATAGCGGCCGTCGAAGCCGCAGAGACTCATACAGAGACGATCGGAGCCGCAAACGTTCAAAACGCCACTACGACGACGACAGACCCGAATTTATGGCGGCTGGATTCTCCACACCCCGCAATGACCAAGACAGAAGCGACCGACGATCAGAAGATCGACGGGATAGTCGAGATGACAAGATGTATGCTGATTGCAGATTCCACCTGTACAAGGGGGAAGACGGAAAATTGCGCTCCAATCACTCGATGAGAAACTGCAGAGAATTCGACCAACTAGCATCTGAATACGTGCAACTCAGAAAGGCAACAGCCACACACGCACCCGCACCTGCACCTATGCCTCTGCCAAACAATGTGCCTGTTCTGATGGCACCACCTCCACCACCACAGCCTGCCGCAGGCGGAAATATCGCGGGTGCCATACAACGCGTACCTCGAGTGGACGAACCTCAGTACCCTCCGCCCCAAGGGCAGATATACATGATACAGAAAGGTCGCCCTTCCAACAGGAGCAAAAACTTCGCACTCGACAAGTAAATATTGCGGTCATGTCACCTCCCGCCGTAACTGAATTCTTGAAGGGATCCGAAACTACAGTAAGCTTCAGCAGAGAGGACCACCCACCATCGGTCGTTCCCCTAGGACACTCTGCTCTGGTACTCGACGCCCAAATTGTAGGCTATGCCATGTCCAAAGTCTTCATGGATGGTGGCAGCGGCATAAACATCATCTTCACGGATACGCTCCGCAAAATGAACAGGTCAGTCGAAAACCTGCCAAAATCCTCAAATACCTTTCACGGTATCGTCCCAGGCAAAGCAATAAGCCCAGAAGGCACCATACAACTCGACGTTACGTTCGGGGTCAAAAACCACTTCAGTACAGAGTCGATTGAGTTCAAAGTTGTCGACTGGAAGTCACAATACCACGCCATACTTGGACGCCCGACGTTCGCTCGATTCATGGCGGTCCCACACTACGCATACCTCCAGCTGAAAATGCCTGGACCAAAAGGAGTAATCACAGTCAAAGGAAACTTCCAAAAGTCCGATTCTTGCGACCGAGAGTTTAGCAAAATCTTTGAGATGTTCGGCATGGAAGCAACACTCGCCGATCTAGCGGTCTCCAACGATCGAACACTTATACCGGAGCACAAGAAGGTGGCAGTCGACAGAGCATTCAATGCCACCAATGACACAAGGTCGCATCAGGTGCACCCGACTGACCCGACCAAGACAGTCAATGTCTCTTCGAGTCTGCCTATCGCATAGGAAAGCGCGCTCGTCGAATTCCTCCGTGAGAACTGGGATATATTTGCGTGGTGTCCAGCCGACATGCCAGGTATTCCCAGGGAATTCGCCGAGCACTCTCTCCAATTATTTCCAGATGCTAAGCCAGTCAAGCAAACAATGCGCCGCATATCCGGCCCGAAAAGAACCGCAGTCGAAGCCGAAGTCGACAGACTACTCGCAGCAGGTTTCATCAGAGAAATCAAGAAATCACAATGGGTGGCTAACCCCGTACTTGTAGAGAAGAAGCACACAGATATCCTTCGGATGTGCGTAGATTTCACATCACTCAATAAATGATGTCCAAAGGATCACTTTCCACTACCTCGAATCGACCAGATCGTCGACTCCACCGCCGGGTGCGCTCGCTTGTCCTTCCTGGATGCTTACTCAGGTTACCACCAGATAAGGATGAAGGAAGAAGATGAAGAGAAAACGGCGTTCATAACCCCACTCGGGGTCTACTGCTACACAACAATGCCTTTCGGGCTCAAGAACGCAGGCGCAACCTACCAGCGCATGATGCAAGACTGCCTCAAGAAGCAAATTGGGCGAAACGTCCAGGTCTACGTAGACGACATCGTCATCACAACAAGGGAGGAAAACACACTACTCGATGACTTGCGAGAGACGTTCGCAAACCTCAAACGCTTCCACATCAAGCTCAACCCGAAGAAGTGCACGTTCGGCGTGCCAGCCGGGCAGCTCCTGGGGTATCTAGTCTCGGCTCGTGGAATCGAGGCGGACCCGGAGAAAATACAGGCCATCTTGACAATGCAAAGGCCTTCAAAGCTCCATGACGTGCAAAAATTAGCAGGTCGAGTGGCAGCACTCAGCGATTCATCAGCAAACTGGGCGAAAAAGCACTCCCGTTCTATCGGCTGATGAAGAAAGCAGACAAATTCGAGTGGACGCCAGAAGCCGAAGCAGCCTTCACGGATCTCAAGCGAGTCCTCACAAGCCCTCCAATCCTCGTCGCACCAAGGGAACGAGAGCCACTATACATGTATGTCTCCGCAACTAACAGGGTGGTAAGTACCGTACTGGTAGTCGAACGCAGGGAGGAGGGACACGCCCAAAGCATACAACGCCCAGTCTATTACTTGAGTGAAGTCCTCTCCATATCAAAGCAGCGGTACCCGCATTATCAAAAGCTGGCCTACGCCGTGTTCATGTCCTCAAGGAAGCTGACGCACTACTTCGCAGAGCACCCGATCACTGTAATCAGCACCTCAGGGATCGGAGACATCCTCACAAATCCCAACGCAACTGGGCGAGTCGCAAAATGGCTCATCGAGCTAGGACCACGAGATATCAAGTATGATTACCCGAAGGCCATCAAAGCACAAGTCTTACCTGACTTCCATACCGAGTGGATCGAAGCTCAGTTGCCAGGAGCACCAGATGTGTCCAACTCATGGACTATGTACTTCGACGGCTCAAAGAAGAACGAAGGCGCAGGCGCAGGTGTCATCCTCATATCACCAAAAGGCGACAAGCTTCGCTATGTCCTGCAGATGGGATTCGAGTTACCATCCAATAACGAAGCTGAGTACGAGGCCCTGATCCATGGCATGCGGATGGCCAAAGCCCTCGGTGCACTCGACTGATGATCTATGGTGACTCGAACCTGTGGTGCAGCAAACAATGAAGGCCTGCGATGCCATCGCAGACAACATGATCGCCTACCGTGACCTGTACAACCTAATGGAGGGCAGCTTCGAAGGCTGCGAGTTGCGGCACATAGGGTAGCCAACCTTGGCGCGACCAAAGCACCAGTTCCACCTGGTGTCTTCCTCGAGCGTATCGAGCACAGATCCATCAAGCAAAAACGAACATCTCCTACATCAGCCGCACCAGCCAAGAGCAAAGCACCTAGCACAGAGGACCCGCCAGTCGAGGTACTCCTCATTGAGCCAACTTGGACTCAACCTTTCCTCGCATACATACTCCGCGGCGAGGTACCTGAAGACATAACAGAGTCAAGACGCGTCACTCGACGATCTAAAGCATACACCGTCATCAACGGCGAACTATACAAGCGCAGCGTATCAGGTATGTTCCAACGATGCATAGCATTCGAAGATGGCCAGGCCATCCTTCGTGATATTCATGCAGGTACCTGCGGGCATCACGCCAGCAGTCGATCACTCGTAGCCAAAGCCTTTCGTGCAGGATTCTACTGGCCCACAGCACTCAAAGACGCGGAGGACATAGTCAAAAGGTGCATCGGCTGTCAAAAATTCGCCACAAAGCCGCACGCACCCGCGTCGGCGTTGAAGATAATACCATTGGCCTGGCCCTTCGCCCAGTGGGGGCTCGATATGGTCGGGCCACTCAAAAAATCCTCCCATGGAGGGCACACTCACCTTCTGGTGGCGGTCGACAAGTTCACCAAGTGGATTGAAGCAGTCCCTATCACAAGTTCGACTGCCACTACAGCAGTCAATTTCATAAAATCCATCATATACCGCTTCGGTGTACCAAGCAGCATCATCACTGATAACGGTACAAACTTCACAGCTGAAGAGTTCCGATCCTTCTGCAAAGAGCAGGACATCATGCTCAATTATGCATCCGTGGCACACCCGCAGTCCAATGGCCAAGTCAAAAAAGCCAATGGACTCGTGACAAGCGGAATCAAGAAACGCCTCCTGGTGCCAATCAGCAAGACCTCCGCAACTACCATAGCCGTCGACTACGCACCAGGTCCTTCGAAGTTGGCGACCTGGTACTTCGACTAAAGCAAAAGAAGGTGCACAAACTCGCTTCTCCATGGGAAGGACCCTTCATCATAACCGAGGTCATTGGTGGCGGAGCATACAGACTGAAGCACGCGAAGACAGGAGAACTCTCGCACAATCCTTGGAACGTTGCGCAGCTGCGCCGTTTCTATGCTTAGATTGCTCAGTCGCATAATGTAATAGGCACATATGTCGGATGGCTGCAGGTTTCAGACGCACTCTTTTCCTTACCAGGGTACCTACGGGGACTGGAAGGTTTTTAATGAGCCGGCCTGCAGCTTAATATTCAAAAGTGGAATATAATCAATGTTCCTCCTATCTTTCTGTTTACTATTCGCATAACTCATATCTTAGCCGCACCCGAGCACTCGGGGGCTGCGCTATCAAAAACACGAGCTTTCGCTCCCGCAAAAACAAACAACCCAGACGCACCCGAATACTCGGGGGCTGGGTCATAAAAAAGCTCATAAACAAACAGCCCAGCCTCACTCGAATGCTCGGGGGCTGGGTCCTAAAACAAAAAAGCTCATAAACACTACTCTCAGCCGCACCCAAGGACTCGGGGGCTGGATAATCATAAGTTTACAATAAATTACTTCATACACCCCACTCAACAGGCTCGGGGGCTGCGGTGATACAAATATTTAGTTCATAATACTTACAAGTATTACATTTACACTCGGGGGCTGCCCCCCTGTACACAAGTACATGCGCAACAGTTCCTATTCTTCCGGTTCATCCTTGATGGGCACAGCAGGGCCAAGAAGTTGATCGTCGCAACGCTCGACTAGCAACCTCGCGCATAAGTTTGTGCCATCAAGATTCGCTTGGGACAGAGTCGAACCAACAACGGGTGGTGGAAGCACCAAGTTGGGTCGTCGGCTGCGCACATATGCCATCGCCGCATTTGCACCTAGCACAAGTTTCTGAGTAATCACCTCTTGGATAGGACCTGACAGTCGAAAAAGTCCAACCAGGGCGTGGATTCCATGCGGCTGTGGCTCAGTTGGAAACAGGATCTCGTTGAGGCGACTAAATGCCACCCTGCATATTTCGAGTAGCTGTGCGCTTCGCCACGCTCGATCCTTCAGAGTTGCGAGTGTGCGCGCTCGGAACCTATCAAGCCAAAAATGCTGACGGCCAGTTGTCGGGTTGTCAGTGGCATTATCCAGACGCTCTTCAACGCGAGCTTGCTCTGCTTGGAAGTCAGAGCCAAAACCTGCAAAAAGAACAAATCAAGTCACTCGCAATAAGAGTAGCCAAACAATCCATAATCAGAGAAAGGATTGTACTCACACTCGAGTTGCCTGTTTACAAGGTCCATCTCGCCAAGCACATAATCTTCTCGTTCTGTGACTAGAGCTGGTCTCATTCTCATTGTGTCCAGCTCGCTCTGGGCACTCTTTAGCTCTTGCTCCAGTTTCACGACTCGAGATTTCATATAACGCATTAGTTCGGCATCATTCGCCACTTGAGCTCGAGATCGGGTGCTCAGGGGTCGAAATTTTGTCGGCCGGAGGAGTCAGAGGACGCACAGTCTCAGCACTGCGAGTGACAGAAGAAATACAACATAAGCAGAAATATCAACCAGCAAAAACCTTAGTACAAAAAGCTCAGGAGCAAACCTGAGCTCTTCTTCCTCCTCACTGTCGAGGTTGTCAAAATTTGGGCCTCCAAAAAGCAGCTCCTCACCCGACTTGGGAGGAGGAGCTGAGCTCAACGGGCTCACATCCAAAGGAGCAGCTTTGGCAGAAGGTGAGGAGCCCGAGTCTCCGTCATCCTTCACATCCGACTCCTTCGCGGGTGAACTCATAGAAGAGGACACCCCTTTTACCACGCGATGACGCTTGGGAAGGGGGTTTGCGACATCATGCCCAGGCGCAGGTGGGTCCTCAGACTGCATCTCGTTTGTTTCCTCTTCTTCGACTTCTTCTGAAGGCGAAGTGGTGGCCGATGGAAGAGGGGAGTCATCAATTCCCTTTGCTCGCACCTCTTACACCTCCTGCACCTCTGTCTCCGCAGTCGGGCCGTTCTCTGGGAGAGGAGGAAGAGACGAAGCAGTCGAATGGCCCTGCATACCAAACACAGCTGTCGAAAGTTACAAAGATGCACAACAAAATAGCAAAACCAGGAGATAATAAACTCGATCGTTCACTAACCTCCTCCAAAGGCTTTTTAGCCCCATAAGGAGTGACAGGGCAGTCGACGTTGCAGGAGTCGCTTGACCTGAGGCTGGTGATGGATCGCACATGCGCCACCAGCTCGTTCTTCGACAGCTCCTCCGTGCTCATTCGACTAGAGTCGAGCACACCTTCATAAGCCCACATCGGGTGGGCTCGGGCTCGGAGCGGCCAGACTCGCATCTTCACAAAGGTGGCAATCAAGTGCACACCAGTTATGCTGCCAAGCAGTTCGTCAATCTTGCCCAAAAGGGGCGCCACCTCCGCCTCCTCCGCACTCGTCAGTTGATGGTCCCAGGCATTTGTCCTCACAATAGACTTGGCAGTCGAAAACTCTGGGACTCCTTCCTGGTCTACGCGGACGTAGAACCATTTCTTCCTCCAACCTTGCGCCAAATCGACTGGCTTCAGGGCGAAGTAGCGTGTGTCGCTGCGTACTTGAATCCCGCAGCCACCAACAGAATAGGTGCGGCAGCCTCTGTTGTTCGGCCGGACGAGGAAGATTGACTTACATAAAGCCCAGCTAGGGGACACCCCCAAGAAGCACTCGCACAAAACCATGAAGCAGGCAATGTGCAGTATGCTGTTCGGGGTGAAATCATGAATTTGCACCCCGTAGGCATACATCAAACCACGAACAAAGTCGTGGAGGGGAAACGCAAATCCCCGAGGCAAAAACTCCGCAAAGCAAACTCTCTCATTGGCGCGAGGTTCAGGGAGTACCTCCTTGGGCGATGGCGCGCGGACGAACAGCTGGTCCACGGGTGGCAGCATCCCTTCCTCGCGTAGCTTGTCAAGGTGTGTATCCTTGATGGTGGATTTCACCCAATCTCCGTCGCCTTTCTTCAGGTCGGCGGCGGATGCAGACGCGCTCGCCGCGCTCTTCTTCCCTTTCACTGCCACCGCATCGGTCGCGGCGGCAGCGGCCGCGGCGGCACGCTTGTTGCCCACTACCTTCTTCATCGTCAAGGAGAGGTGGTGGAGCGCACAAAGATTTGGCACAAGAACAATGGAGGAGGAGCGCGAGGAAGAAGATGAAGCAGGGGCGGCGCACAGAGCAAATGGCAAGTAAAAATTATGCCAGCGCCGTCCTCCCTATTTACCACAAAGCGAAATCAATCTTAACCGTTCAAATCACAATCGTGCGCTCCGCGGGCAATCCCACCGTACACGTGGCAAGCGCGGAGGGCAACCGTCGCCGGCCACTTCGTCCACTACGCACGCAAAAAGAGGAGCCATCATCGCGTCTCCGTAAAAAGTGGGCCAGAACGGTCAAATCCAGTCCAAACGGCACCGTCGTTCGGTTAGCGCTGCACAATGGGCCCACATGCGTGTCACGTCCCATCCATCACAGCATAACGCACGCCACCGCGTGTCAGGCAGCGCAGTCGCCAAAAACGTCATCCCTGACGTCATTGCAAGCGATCTGTTCAGAAAAGCATTCGAGTCCGCCCAACGCATATCGGTCACTCGACTGTCTTGCTTGGTTCGGGTGTGAAAAAGCAACGTTAAGGCAAAAATTGGTCACTCGACCGTTCTTTCGACTAAGGCATATTACTCCCATCGGGAGCGTATCAAAAATTTCTTCTACTAAGAGTATATGGGATAAAAAGATTTGAGATTATCCTCCATTGCAAGCAATAAAGCACAATCTCGGGGGCTACTCCCATCGGGAGCGCTGTCGCGCACCCGATAGAATAATGACAAAGTATCAGTCGACAAAGGACTCGACTCAGTTCATACCCAAAATCATACTCGAAAATTTCTCGAGTTGCGTCCGCCGCAAATAACTTCGGATGCTGCATGCATAGTGCAAAGGTAAGACCCGCCGAACTTTCGAGCTGGGCTAAGGACCGTTCCAGCAACGTTAATCCTTAAAACTTTCCGTGTCAGCAGACATGATGAAAAATCCCGACGGACGCGTTGGGTTAATTTCAAAGTTATACTGCAGATCGATTCAGTAAGACCTTCGCGGCCTAGTCGAGTCTGACCAGTCTGTTCTAAGTTCGAGTCCGGGGACTCGAGTTTGATTGAAAGCTAGTAAGGTTTTATCCGAATGTGTAGTTAACCGGTCCTGATCCGTCGAGTGTACCGGGCCTACTAAGCTATTATCCCTTGATTATCATAAGCAAAAACCAAAGTCGATGAAATACTCGGCATAGCCAACATGTGCTATTCATACAGGAATTCCAATTATAAACACAAGTACAAAGAATATGACGTGCACTTACGAATGAGTCCATGCTCGATTCTTCGAGTCAGACAAGTACTCGGGGGCTACTGACAAGGATATACATCTCGGGTGCCCTACCATAAGGGTACCTGGTGCACGTGTCGACTAAGGCCCAACTATCAAGAGCCTACATGAAGCCCATGACGAAAGGCCCAACAAGATGGAGTATCCTCCAAGATTAGACATCGGCATAGTCGGTTTAGTCTTTTCCTTACATGTAATCTGAGTCGGTTGCGAACTCTCGAGACCCAGCCTATTATATAAAGGTTGGGAGGGCCGCCGATCCAGGACACGCAATACTCGAACCACCAAAACCCTAGCGAGATCCACATCTCGCCGGGACCCCATTGTAGCTCGCATATACACACCAGATCAATACCAGACAAGCAGGAAGTAGGGTGTTACTCTTCGGAGGCCTGAACCTGGGTAAAATCCCCGCTTTTGCTTGTCAACCGACGAAACTACCAGCTCTAACACGTTCTCTCCCTCGTAATCTCAACCCTAGTTCCTTAACCATGGGATTTGATGAGTTAACCCCTCGTCAGCCCCTGTGCATTCCAGAATAAATCGTCGTTGAACCGTTAACATGATATGTTCATTCCCTTTGTTCCATCGATACTACCATTGTCCGAGATACGATCGTCAACATCCTATGTTGTGTTTTATCTCGTTACCGACAAGGGTTACTTAACTCGTTCCGTGATATTATATCTCCAATGACCTAGTCATACGCTGCGAAAATTTACAGATATAATCTCACCGACTGGGCCCAGAGTATTTTTCCATCACACGGATGAACAAATTCCGCTCTTGATCACTCGCCTCGACTACTTCCTTCCAATACCCGAAAGTGTCACCTTTATTGCCACATTATATAAGATATGACGTTTGATGCGATCAAAGTATCTTCCAGAAGCTATATAAGATAGGGTCCACAGGAAGGGTCCACACTATATAAGATATAATCTCACAGTCTAAGGAATAAGCTATCACGTTACTCTCCTATTGAAGTGTTGAACTTAGTGATACGATCCTTTTGCAATACTTTGGTGGGTAATGTCCATCAAATTATTCTACTAATAAAATGACTCCATCATCAACTGTTATGAATCAATATGATCGGGAAATCATGACCATCCATTGACTGATGGACTAGTTTATATAGAGGCTTAACTAGGAACTCTGGTTTGTTTACATACCATACGTGTATTAACAATTCCGATTAATACAGTTATAGCATGGTATAAAACTAATTATAAACTTAAATGAGATAATGCAATAAATCATTATTATTTATTTGCCTCTAGGGCATATCTCCAACATTTACCGCGTCAAAGCAAAGATTTTGAATCCAAAAGTCGTTGCTCAATGCCTTTTGCACGTTGAAGGACTTTTTCTTGGAAATGGCAAGAATGAAGGGAGCTATGCTTTTAGAGGTTAGGCCATCTAGCCAAGGCGCCTCCCAATCTCGTAACATTGTTAGGTACGTGCGGCATGTGTAAATAACTTCTTCATACATGCATGTTGTTCTCTAAGGATGTCAATTTTACCCACGGTACAGGTATCCGCTGGTATCGTACCCGCATGGGTAGGGTATGGGCCCAATTTTATACCCATGGGTAGTACTCGTGCCCTACCCGTTAAGTCGCGGGTAGGGAACGGGTATAACCTTGAACCCGTGGGTACCCGTTTATACTAACATGTGGACCCTACCTGTGAAGCTTAACGATCATTCTCATGAGCTTGTGAATCTACGTTAAAATTGTCATCAGTTGTTAATTTGAGTTGAGACAATTGTCATGGTGTCATTGAGCTGAGATAAATATTTTTCTTTTGTGAAATATGCTATCGATGAATGTAAAATTATGAATAACATGTGTACCGTTTAATCTACCCATTGGGTGGTTGCCCAATGGGTATGGGTAACCGTCGGGTATGGGTACGGGTAAAGTTTTATACCCGCGGGTAGAAATTTTTACCCGTTAACTACACGGGTACGGGTATGGTATTGCTCTTCCTGCCCCATACCCTACCCATTGCCATCCTTATTGTTCTCTATGTGAATTCCCAATTTTCCCCTTTTCTGCTTTCAAATGGACATAAATCACTTAGTATTGCCTATATACCATTTAAAGGCCAACAGAGCATTGAAATCTTAGACATGTTGTGATGTTCATTTGTTATCATGATCGTATCATGATCATTGAATACGGCTTGATTTGGTCCTTCATCCACGTGTATAAATATACTAGCCAAGAATTGTATACGCATTTTGAGCATCAGGGACACATTTTGAGAGTCCGGGACGGGCAAGTTTAGTAAGACACTACTGTGTAACCACGCTCACATGTGTATTCATGAGGGGGTTGTGGCAAGAACCTTTGAGGCTTGAGATGTATCGGGATAAGCATTGCTCTATTACAATCGCATAGGAGGCCCATTTCGAAAACAATCGCATAAATGGGGAAGTGGATCAACAAATGGAGCAAAGTTTAGCATAGCTACACGAGAAGCACACGTCGCTTGAGGATTGAGCGAAGTACCTTGTCCTCCGGCTGGCCGATAGGCTGTTTTAGCTTTTGGAAAATCTTTGCAGTCTTCTCCAATGCCCAGTCTCTCTCGTCCACTCTCTGTCCAGCGAAACACACATAGGCGCTTCAAGGCTCAAGCTATAGGCATCTGGTGCTTACGGGGATCGGCGACGGAAGCTCGACCATTTGTGCCACACTGCCACAGGTAGCTCAGTAGAGTCAATTTGCTCGCCGATTCTCGCTGGCTCCAATAATAATGCATTGATGAGTTTAGCTTGGCTCAGATCTAAGCTTGTCGGTCCGACATGTTCCTCTACATGTGAGCACACTGGACCTAACGTGCACTGAAACAAACCATCCCATGGTGGAGCCTTTGAGAGGCCCCTGGGATGCCATGCATATTATATTGTTGAGTTCGTACAGCAGATACACTTGCTGCTGGTGCTCGACATGATACTATTACTGACTACCAGTACGTGTGTTTGAATTAGTTACATGGAAAATAATTAACCAGTGAGTCTCTTAATTTCGAACGGAAATGCTTAGATACAAAGAGGTAGTTCCCCTCAGCTACTAGTTTAATCTGCTAGCTAGCCGATGAGCTCGATCGACAGTTCGCACCTGCCTGCATGGTCGGCATGAACTGCACAGGCTAGGACCTTTGAGAATCTGAAATTGACATATATATTTTTACTTCAAGACGCAATCAGCGTGACTGTGGGTAACAGCAATGCAGAATCGCATATGGTATAACCAAAAATCAACAACGATGCATGGTTGCTGAACCTGTACAAATCGAGGCAGCATTGCTAGCAAGTAACACTCACACACACTGATAGAGTAATTGTACGAGTGGTGCTAGCTTGGTGGCTCCAGTAGTTCGCATTATCCTACCTGTTGTGGAGGGCGTCGGGGCAGCTCGGGATGCGCCGCTTGTCGTCGGCGGCGAACCCCACAGGGGACGGCGAAGGCGAGCTTGGCGCCGCGGCTTCTTCAGGGACCGGCCGTGAGCCGACGACGTCGTAGGCCACCGAGGACGGCGCCGCTCCCAGAGGTCCCAAACGACGCACCGGAACCGCAGCGGCCAGAAGAATAGCATCGCTGCTGCTGCTGGTGCCAACTACCAGGCACACGACGATGACGACGAGCAAGAGCAGCCCGTAGCGGTGGTGGCTACAGCGCGTGCGGGGAGCCGCCGCCCGGTATCTCTCTCTCCGGCTACGGCACGGAGGCTGCGCCGGTAGCATCGACGTTTAACTCGCTCGATCGACGCAGCTGGTGGTGCTGGCTGGGATTGTTAAGCAAGAGAGTCACACGGACAAGAAAGGACAGCGGGGTCTTCTTGTTCGTGTGTGTTTGAAGGGACTGCATGCATGGAGGGATGAGGCCGGAGCAGGTTAGTTTAGCGTCCCGTGTTTCCGTGCCGGAACAAATAATCCGCGTCGGAAGCTAGCGGGAATCAAGGAGGACTGCCGCTCCCTCAAAGTCCAAGTCTCGACGAACCACTGGTCTCGTCTCAATCGCGCGTCAAGTGTGAGAGAAAAAACTACTAATAGCTACTCTTACTACTCGACATGATACTCTACACTGTTCTCCCTTCTTTCCAAAAATGAAAGTCATCTTCATGCATCATCAACTATCCCTAGTTGGCCCTATAAGAAGAAAATTATACTCGCTCGGTTTTATTTACCCTGTGTGCTGAGTTTTTCTCAATGTCAAACTTTTGAAAGTTTGACCAAGTACATATGAAAAACTATCAACAACTATAATATCAAATGCATATAATATGAAATCATATTTTATGATGATGTAATAATATTATAACCCTATTGTGGTGTTGATATTGTTAACTATATATTTTTTATCGAATTTTGACTTGAATAACTAAAACCGGAACACAAAGTAATTGTGAGCGGAAGGAAGATGTTATATTAAAGCTTCAGATTAGCTAGTTGAGCGACAAAGAAAATATCCAGAAACCTCAAATGGAGGCTGAGCTATAGGGAGCGAGTTTTAAAAGAACCGAAAAAACCCATTTTTTTACTTAATGAAATATGTAAGAACATATGGAAGTTTGGGTGAATTGTGTTTTCACATGTGACCCAAATAAAAAAGACAAACATTAAGACAAAAACAAAAAATCCTAATTGGAACCACATTTTTCTTTTTTTACATGTCCGTAAAGGTCATCTTTGGCGTAGGTTTTAAATATATCAGATTTTTTAAAACTAAAAATATGATGTTGATCTTTTTGAAAATAACGAGCTCGCTGGAGCTCGTTCTCCTCGTCTCTTTGCGCTAGCCTTTTTAAACTATTTTCTTTTGTATTCTCCTTGTAACCTTTATAATCTACTAGTGGACGGAAACTGTTTTTTGGCTCTCGAGCTTCTGTGCTCCCTCCATTTAAAATTTTTCGAAAAATCAAATTTGTGAATTTCAAAAAATTCTGAAAAAATAATATTATAGCTATATTGTGACGTCTATATTTTTAACTATAGTGGTTTGTCAAATTTTAACTCTAATAACTAAACCCGGAACACAGAGTAATTGTGAACAGATCGAGGTAGAAGAATCTATATGTAAGAATCTCCTAGTACAAGAGGCAAGCCATGACGGTCTCTTCCGTGGACTAGTCGTGCTTGTTTAATTAGTCTCTTAGTACGTACGTTCTAGTTAAAAATTAATGCGGTTAACAAATCACTGCCGGTCGTACGTAATGCGGGTCTGCAGTACAAGTCGGTGCTGATCAGTGGGCGCATGGCGCGGTACATGGTTTCGCGCTCGCGTACGGCCTCCGCACCAGCCGCCGGCGATCTGTCGTTGCCCGCGCGTGATCACCGTACCAACGGCGGCGAGCTGCGTTGGCATGGCTGTCGTTCCCGTCCATGCATGCCAAGGTGTTTCGTCAGCAACCCTGCATCCCAAGGATGTGCTGTGCAGCCAATGATCTGTAATTGTTTACGGAAACCCGAAAATCTGTAGAGTATTACATTACAGGTTGCGTGTCTTCGCCCATCTTTGACGGGGAAATGTTTTTGGATCATACTGCAGTGTCCTGTCTTTTCCCCTTGTCTCGTCTCTGCTCCTACATAATACCCGGTTGCTCAGCACGCCCAGCGTACACGTCGCAACAGCTCGTGCCACATGCGCGCGGGCGCACACATACCTGGCTTGCTTTTTTTTTTCGAAACACAATATAACGCGTACGCACGCACAGCCTATTTCTATAAGCACCTTCGAAAGAGTGATCCGACGGTCGGGTCTTGAGATTGGCGAAGTCACCACATGCGTCTCGCTGTCGACGAGAACGTCGTCCCGCACTAAAAAATATTCCGCCTAAATGAGAAACATCAAGTCAAATCTGGGATTTGAACTCAGCTGGGCTGGGGTACAAACACCCTCCTAACCATCCTACCACCAGTGAACCGGCCTCCTCCTCTCGCCCCCGCGAGGCGACGGGAGGGGGAAACCCTAGCCGCCGCCTTCCCACACCTCCCCACCTCTCCCTCCTCCTCCCCGCCGCCCTAGGGCACAGCCGGGCACAACCTGGTTGTCGCCGGCGGCAGGGGAGGCGTCCTCGTCCCCTCGCCCGAAGGATCGGCGCGGGCCGTCTTCTCCAAGCCGGGGCGTGGTGCGGCCAGGCACCATGGCATGGTAGCTTCTCCGGCGCGTCCGCCGCGTCTGGAGCAGCTGCTGTGCGGCGGATCGGCGTGGGGGGTCTGCGCTTTGGAGGGGCAGCGGCTTCGTCTCTGATCTCTGGGCAGCAAGGAGGTGGATGGCGCGTGCTGTACTCGGGTCGCTTCGGCGGCGGCGATCTGCGGCTGCATCAAGTTCTATCGGCCGGGTACGATTTGTGTTGTTGTCGGTGAAAGCCGTGATCGACGATGATGGCGCCTTTGGCGTCATTTTGCTTGTTGAAGCCATCATTTTCCAGCCCCCATTTCCGTGCTCGGGTGCTCTAGGGGAAACCCTAGATCCGGGATTATCGGATCGGACGTTGGCGACACTTTGGTGCCGTTTCCCTCCAGGGGGCATCGTCTTCGGAGCACTGACATCGTCTTCGGAGCACTATCTGACATGAGTGGTTTGGAGGTGGAGCGGCGTTGCTCCTATCGCATCAACGATGACCAATTTCGGCGGCATGGTGCAGCAGAGATTCGGATTCGGACGCGTGACGGTGGATGTGCGCAGGGTGGGGGCGCTGTTTGACGCCATGGCGGCGTCCACGGCTGGTCTGGCGAGAGTCTTCGCCTCAGTCTACACGCTGGATGGGTTGGTGGAAGATGGCGGAGGCGACTTCCGGTGCGTGCGCACAAGGCGTTGTCTCTGGAGTTTAGCCAGGGAGCCGGCGATGGCAGTGGCCGGGGCATGAGGCCCCGTTGTTTACTCTATCGTTTGTGTTAGTTGTGGTGATATCACTGTTTAGTGGCTTCGGCATGTATGATCGTGGTTTGTAAGGCTCTTTGACAGTCTATGTTGAATAAATGAAATAAAAGCCGTATGCATCTCTTCGATGTAGATGCTGGGACTCCCCTTTTCTAGAAAAAACCATCCTACCACAGGCAGATTCTTGGTTTGCTTTTGGTAAGGCCCGGGAAGCATCATGCATGGAGTTCATGTTTCTAGGCTCGGGGTCATGAGACATGATGCGTTAAAACGAACTACGAGCAATGTCGTTATGCTCGTGGCGACGTGGTAGATCACGCGACATGACATCTCAGATCAGGATTGTCATACACCTGCATGATTTGTATTCATATATCCTTATTCGTGACACTCATTTTTGGACGAAGTACATAATATGATCCAAGCAAAAGATGCAAGTGAACAACATGGAAGAAAAAACAGAGCGGAAAACATGTACGAACTGTCCTTCTACTACTCACCCGCCTTTGTGCTCGGGCCGGCAGATCAACACGAATTCAACATTCACGAATGCGTGCGCAACTCGGAGTTTCTTGTACCCTAATCCACCAGAGTTCAAATCTCAGGTTTGACATTGGTGTTTCTCATTTAGGCGGAATATTTTTCAGTGGGAGACGACGTTCCCGTCGACAGCGAGGCGCCCAACACCCGACCGCCGGCTCAGTCTTTCGAAGGTGCTCATATGGGTAGGGTGTGCGTGCGTGCGTTCATAGGGGTGAGTGTGTGCACGTGTATGTGAGCGTCTGCGTTGTACTGTGTTTCGCAAAAAAAAAAACTCGGAGTTTCTTATGGCATGTTTGGATGCCCATGAGCTATTAAAATAGCTTCTGGGATGCAGAAATAAATGTTTGGTGGGCTGGATCGGTCTCGCGTCCGTACGGAACTTAAAGCAAGCAAAAATAATGTTCTACTTAGCCCGTTGAGAACAGCTGAATCGATTGTTTTTCAGGGGAAACTAAAGTTTGCAACTAGTTGCGCCCGCACCCCATTCCGCATGTCGCACTTCCAAATTTTCAAAAAATGTGAAATAAATCGTGGACATTGGTTATGTTGTTTATCGCGCATCCACAAAATAATGGGGTGCGGACGCAACTAGTTGTGGAATATTCGCTCTCGTCTTTCAGGTCTAGACTATGCCCAAGCAAGCGAGCGAACCCATGTTGCTGTCAGAAGTGGTAGAGACTTTGTATTTTTCTTCCTCTCACCTCTCTTGAACTGCTCCATTTAATCCTCTAGTCTACACAATCATTATTCGATTCGAAATATTTTGTATATGAAGATATGTGTGTCGATGTACGTGTTTAGAATGTGATTGGTGTACGTGTGTTCTTAACCTCTGTGTCCTCTCCGTTTTACCACCGCCGCTCGCTGTCATCAACTTCGTCGTGTTCATGATAACATGTGAACATGTTCATGGTAGGTTTGTGTGTCTCGGCTTACGTAACTATCTCGGGTTTTCGCTTAATTGCGTAGTTCACTGTCGACGGCGCAGCTCCTACTGCGACCTCCGTAATCGAACCGTCGCTGCACCGTGTCGTTGTCCTGCTCGCTGGCTGTCACGTAGCGGTTTCTTCAAGTGTGGTGGTATGAGGTAAATAAAAATCGGATTTAGGCAAATAAATAGGTTGCGGAACATGGATCAGGTCGCATTTTTCTAGATCCAGACCCTGGCGAGCCACACGGATGCAAAATGACTCAAAGTTCATGCACCTAACCAAACACGTCCATAGTGAGTAAGTGCTGAGCAGTATGAGTAAATACATAGAATCAGATATAACCCTGAAAATTCTCAGCCATCTTTTCTCCTAATTATTCTAGCTACTTGGACACACTAAATTTGAATAATGTGTGTGGTGCCAACCGACTATCGAACCACGAAATATAAGGAACATATTAGATCATGAAAGCCATGAAACAAGAGTACAAGATCATAAGAGAACCTCTAAATAATTAAATCCAGCTATTCTAAAGCAAATCATTTGTAGATATCGCACTTCACAACTTTCTAATATTTGTACGTCAAAGAGAATCAACCATGGACACTAGAAAAGCTCACTAAGCTATTTATTAGACTTATATGCTCAGGGCTTATTTTGAGATGTTTAAAGCTATAAAATGGGTGCGAACATGTAGAAATACACTATAATAATGCCCTCAATGCATATATTAATTAGTAAAAAGTCATTTTTCCCTTCTATATACTTAGTACTAAGGGGTGTAAATTGACCAAGAGTTGTCACTCTTTCAAACTAAGTTGAAAAACAAAAACTAGTATGACATCCGATGGAAACGACATAATTTCAATGTGGAAAATATATTTGAATTTATAATATATGTAACAACTAATTTTGTATTCACATAATAAGTAAGTTGTTGTATGTTATATACAAGTTGAGATATTATTTTTATATAACGGATTTAATTGTGACCATGTCACATAGGCGACTTTCTTCTGAAGGTTGATCTTGATTTAGTGGGTTAGGTCATAGGTTGACGTGCTTAAGCAAAGAATTGTGTGGTCTTGTCGAGTATGTCGAATTTTTGATTGGGTTTTTATTTTCCTAGACGTACTCCTCAATAATTTTCTAAACTTTTTATTAATGACTTTATGTACAAGATAAGTTATGTCACAAGTTTTTACATTACAATCTTAAGTTTTAGATAGGATAAAGTACACAACATATTCGATAACCTCATACCTCTCGTGAAGATACATAGAGATAATTGGATAACAAATTTAGATATTTAACATACAAATAGAAAAATATCAGAAAGGAGAAACTCAACGGAAATGTGTAGCTACCCAAAAATATGAAAATGTTGAAAAGTATCAATATAAAGATAATATTATTCCATATAATATTTAGTTACATTGTAAAATTCAACAATACTTGCTTACCGCTTCATGAATTGTTTGTGATAAATTGTTAGTTATGTTTTGGCCGGTATGGGTTGGGGTACGGGTTCGGTGAGTATGTTGAGGTGGTGGAGGGAAAAATTGTGGGTTTTGTTGGCACTATGATTGTTGGATTTGAAGCGGCTGGTAAAACTGTGGTTGGGTCTGGGGGAAATATATTGTTGGGTGCGACGGATTGGTGACGCCGAACATGGCGCCGTGAATGGTTGTGATTTTTGTGGGGTGCTAGGAAAATTTTGCAATGGAGAAGTAGTATGGATGCGCAAGTTGGTGTGGTGATAAATTACCAAACTGCAGAGGCCAGCGAAAGGTGGCGTAGTAGAGCTCGCGTGTGTAGATCCTCAAAACTTGGGCTCAAATTCGGCATGTAGTGTGGGTGAGTCGACGCAGCAATTGCCGTTGGCGATTTTGTTTCCTTTTTTTTGAAACAAGGCAAAAGCATTGACTCTTATATTGATATAGGAGGAGCAAACACAACCGACTCCTAGGCCAAAAGAAAAAATATAAAGTAGCAATCAGCCAATTATTTCTCCCAGTTCCTTAAATCCAGCGAGAATCCAATTTTTCCTCCATCTTTGATCCGCTGGAAAGGAGGGATGGCATTGAGAACTTGTTATTGAAAACCCTGGTGTTTCTTTCCTTCCAGATCTCCAGAGTGATGAGGCTGATCGCAGTTTTCAGGCGGCCCTTATAAGAAAAAGACGTTGTGGCGGCCATTTCCTTCCAATAGTCGTAAATTGTTGGCTTGAGTGAACCCAGACTTTGCATGAGTGTGGGGGCACTGAAGCCAACTTGCAGAATCCGTCCAAATTCTCCTATAGTAGCGACACTCGAGCAGGATGTACCTAGCCATCTTAGGCTGACATCTGCAACGTTGGCAAGTAGATTGAGGAGGCCATCCTCTAACGGCCAGGCGGTCCAAGGTCAAGAGCCTATTTTGGACGGGAAGCCATGCGATGAAACTGCATTTCGAAGGCTCCCAGGTATTCCTGATAATGCTCATGAAGGGGCATGAAGAGACACCAACGAACTGCGCTTTGTAAGCCGAGTTTGGCATGTATATTCTATTGCCTGATAGGGTCCAAATGATCGTGTCGTCAACCTCAGGAGTGAGAGTAACCTCCTGAATAAGGCCCCAAAGATGGATGAACTGGGAGATGTGATCGACATTGAAGTTATCCATGGAGAGGTCTGAAATCCACGTGAGATCAGTGAGGGCGACTTTAACATTTCTGTTCTTGCATCTGGAGGCCTCGAAGAGCTGAGGCATAATAACCTTAGGAGGGAGGCCATCGAGCCAGGAGGAGCCTAAAAAAGAAGCCTTGAGGCCATCCCCTACCGTCACCTTGGTAGCCACATTAAATAAGTTCAGGTTAGTGCTAACGTTCGGCATTTCCGATCCTACCCAAGGCTTCTCCAGGGAAGCCCACTCATGCCACAACCAGCGCAGACGTGGTGCTCAAGAGAACTTATCTAAGTTAGGATCCCAAGCCCTCCAAGCTTCTTGGGGCGATAAACCTTGTCACAGTTAATCTTGCACTTTCCGCCACTCACCTTGACACTGCGACTCTATAGCCTGCCTCTTCTGAATTTATCAAAGACCTTGAGGGTGCGCTTATCAGCCTTGATGGTCGTCAAGAGAAAGATGGGAATTGATGAGAGCACATATTTGACGAGCGCCGTGCACCCTTCCCTATTGAGGAACTTTCCTTTCCAAGGTTGTAAGCGAAAGGAAGCTTTGTCGATGTATGGCTGAAGGTCGACGTGTCGAAGCCTACCCAAAGCCAGAGGGGGCCAAGGTACTTGATGGGGAACTATGTGATTGTCGCTTGAAAATCAACCATCGTCGCGACCAAGTCGATATCAGAGACAACAAGCTGGACACCATCTCCATGAGCTCAGAGGTGTTCTCTTAAAGAAGATTCACTAAACTGTGTTGCAGATCTAAGCGCTTTCGGATGAAAAGCACCTCGCGGGGCAGACGGCCCTAGATCTCCTCCTCCGCGATAGCTTGGGCTTGTGCGCGGCCAAGAAGGTTGTTACCTCCGCTGCTTGATCCAGGCGATCTTGCGAACGCGTGCGGATGATTGAGGCGGCTGTCATGGCGGATCCGTAGTTGGGACGACGAGGTAGGAGTTGATTTGTGGATTTCATGCATCGAATTTTACTTCCTGGGTCAAGGTGACCAAGGTAACCCCGGTGCGAAAATTTTAAGGTCACCGGAACTTGCTTGAGATACCAATTGTCAGAATCACTAGGTTTCCTCACACCATAGACTCTTACTGGTAAGAACTGCTAGTGAACTAAATAGCCGGAAATTAGGGAATTACTAGCAATTAGTAGAAGAATTGGGTCTAGACCAAGAAGGGACCCACAGAAAATAATATGTTTTAGGGTTTGGAATATCATGACACTCGACCGCCCACTCTCCAGTCTCCACGGTAGGAGCCACGAATCCCCATTATTACAAGACCCTGTCTCTGAGGCATGTGACAATGAACCGTCTCTTAGCACGTTATCATAGGAGCATTAAAACTTTAATAGAGAATTAGTCCAATGCATTGTCTCTTGTTGGTTGTATCTATATCAAATGATTTAGTGCTCATGGTTAGCAACAATTTTTGCCTATGGCTACATGAAAGGGTTGTATGTTTGTCAAAATACAAACTTACTCTTTTTTTTCAATAACTATCATGCCACATGAGTAAATGCATATAAAACCGTGCTGAAAAACTTGCATTGGCATAGGACTAAGCATAATCTTAATCAACTAGGCTATTACATCACGAGTCGTCCGATGAAAACCAACAGATATCGGACGATCTAGACCGTTCGTTAACTGAAGATGAGGTAGACACATGTCGCTGCTTGTAATGAAGACAGTGTCTAGGCCTTGACATATGTTCCTAGCGCGAATCAAGGAGCGCTGCCCCGTCTCGAAGTCTTAAGTCTTGACTCAGTCGCGCAAACAACTTGGAGTACTGCTCGTACTCTACATGATACGACACTTGTACTCCCACATGGTAGTGAGTGGAAACCCGGTTGGCTTGCCCTGCTTCTACTCGATCGAGGTAGAAGAATCTGCCAACGACAAGGGGGCAAGACACATATCACTATATCAGCGATCACTCCGTGGACTGCCGAACTAAGTATACTTGTTTGATTATTCTCTGGCACTAGTACTATCGTGGTTAAGTAATCACCGAAAGCCGTACGGTAATGTGGATCTACAATTGAAGACTTGGAAGTACCCACGGCGAGCTGCATGCGTGTGGCTGTCGTGTAATACAGGCTGCGTTTTTTCTTGGCTCTTACATGCATCACTACATGCGCATCGACGAGAGATCGAACACTTCTTGGAGAGGTTTCTTGGATCCTAGTGCAGTGCCATGTCTTTTCTCCGTGTTTTGTCTCCGCTGCCACATAACACCCAGCTGCAGCTAGCCCAACACGCTGCATACACCTTGCCTGGGAAGCATCGTGCAGCATGAATTTGATGTGTCTGTATGGGCTGGAGTTGCCTGGGACGCACAAAGTGTGTGTGGTGAGAACCGCGACTATCAAAGACCCACAATATGGAAGGCGTATGGGATCATAAGAGCTATGCAAAGCACAACACATTGGACAATAATACAACATCAACATAACCAATACCAGCGATTCATACACACAACATGTAGAACCCCCACTGTCCCACTCCAAACTTTTGTACTCCCTCCGTCCACAAAAGGGTGTCTCAACCTGGGCTAGGTTGAGACATCCGACGGAGGGAGTAATTATTTTGCACCTAAGATATGCAACCATACACTATTGTTGCTGACAAATATCGTTTCCACACCGAGTTAATTAGACGTCATGCTGGGTGCTCTTAGACACTTCGTTACCTTGCCTATGCCGGATAGCAGTTCCCTATCGTCGGGCGGTGAAGGCGAATTCGAACCAGGAGCGTTCACCTCTCCTCCGAAACACTGTGCTAACCCCCAGTCCCCTCCGTGATTGGATCAACTTTTCTGCCATAAAATTTGAAGTCATTCTGTATCCTTGGCCACCACACAACTAGAACACACACAGGCCTCTGTCAGCTCGGGATCCTCCCTTCGCATGATTGCTCGTTCTGCCTCGGCGTCCTAGAAGACCTACCTCACATGTTTGTTCGGTGCCCCCTCCTTTACTGGATCTAAGCTTGTGCCTCCGCCACTCCTGCCCCCCAAAGAGACCTCTACCACTAGTGCAGAATCCAGTGGCGTGTTTGGGCCACGCCACTACTGTTACACCTGTAGTATTTGTTACAAGTGGCGTGTCGTGTACTGGACACACCACTAGTAATATGTATACCAGTGGCGTGGCTTGACACGCCACACCACTAATGATATTTTAAAATTTTAAAATTAATAGTCGCCATTATTGAATTTAACAAGAACAGTAATAATAAGTGTTGACCCTAACACATAACAGAACAATATACCATATAACAAGTTCAAAACATGCGTACTACTAACATACATAGGATTCACTAGTAGCACTTCAATACTAGCTAGTGTACCATATAACACTAATACACTACAAACTATTAAGAAGCACCAACAACTATGGTGCACCGTTATAGTGCACCGTGAGGCTACCTGCATTCCCTTCTTATCTATCGGAGGATCCGGATTCTTATCTTTTTATTTAGGTGTGAAAGAATCACTGTTTAGATTCTCTGATAGGACAGAGAAGGAGATGAGCTCAATCTGTATTAAAGGCTTCACCCTTGCTTTCCCAACCGTAAACTAGTGGGCTTCGATGTCATTGGGTAAGAATTTAGCCCACCCCTGCAAGCTCGTCAAATAACTCTGAGATGACTGAGTTTCGGCATCCCTCTTATTAGCAGTAGCGTCAAAACAGAGATATATCATCTCCCCATGGCCACCTTGAAACCCTTCCGCTTCGGCCATTTCTCTCCAACAAGGGCCCTCGAAAAAACTTGTCGATTTTATGCAAGTTGAGCTAAATTATGCTATTTTAGTACCAAGTGCAAAGTAAGCTTGACATGCTAGTAAGCTAGTTGATTGTCCTTCCCCACGACTGGTCTAGTAAACTGTCAATGCAACAATTAGATGACAAACCCTCATAGATATTAATTTTTATGTTCTAGAATTTTTAGTTTAGTAAAATGATCGCTATCTCTTATATTAAATTTACTTACACCTCAAGTAAAGATAGCTCATGATATTTGAATAACAAAAAATACGCACCTAAATATATATGTTTATAGTTTAGCTAAGTGGTCAGAATATATCGGTGAAGACATGTGATTTTATTCTCTGATCAATCAAAATGCAGTTTAAGCATAGAATTTAAGTAGTGCCTCAAACAAAAACATCTTCCATAAATTCCACCATATTATTTTAGATTTAGTGCAAGTGGAATTTCTAGCCTCGAAGATAAAATTACATAATAAAAAGGAATATAGCTTGGTTTAACGGTTGTATTACAATGTGGTTAATGTTCTAATGATATAACAAACAATAATTGCTAAAATCATATGTAGAGAGAGTTGGTTGCAAATGCAAAAAGTTGAAAATTTTAGTATAAATGAACGATAAGTAAACCCATTAATTAATGGGCCGATCATGTCTGCTTGTGCCAAGAGGAACTATGAGATGGCCGCCGATCGAAGACAAAAATGTGGGCAAAGGGAGAGTTTATACAAATGCAAGTACTTAAAAGGAAGCTATGGAGACGGGAAAAAGAGAATATCGGCCTTGTGAGTTGATGAGATGACGATAATTTTTCATGCCACCTACATGTACAGTAAAATTAATTTATCTAGTGTCGTCTAGAAGTACATGTGTTATACAAGTATAATGTTTTATTATATTTATTTATTACAAAATATTAAAAAATTCACTTATAATTTTATTATTATTTCCTATAGTTAATGTCCTGCTTAGTTAATCTCTTATTTGATTTCTTGATTTTTTTTTGGAAAAACTTTTTTTTCACTTCGACCATGGGCCAAAATGAGGATTTATTTCGTTCTTTCACAGCCCAAATCGCAAGTGAATTCGTCTCTATGAACATCCTTTGTAATGGGCCTGGCCCATTCGAAAAATTATACCAGAATAGCATATGTCATCGCTTTGGCGGTGTTTTATTCTTAAATTTTCCGTGTCCTTTTGGCCGTGTGAATTTTATGTCTCGACTAGTTTTTAGCATCACGTTGTTGCGGACGCCGGGTTTTATCGATAACATCTTTAAATTATTATAATCTCTTTGCCAAAAAAATACAATAGATGAACCAAACGAAAATCATAGTAGAAAAACAGAGCTCCACGTAATCAGCAATCAGCATGCATACGTGAAATTGGGGGCGGCATCACATATTCACATGGGGACTTTGCTTTTGTTGGTCCTCTTCAAGTACTGAGGTTCTTAAGTTCTGGCTGATTATCCTCGGTCTGGCATTCTCTCGCGAGCTCGGTCTCTTTCTTGGGTGAGAATCCATGATTTGGTTTTATGATTAGATCGGGCGACGATAACGCTCGTGCATTGTTCCCTTTCTAGAGACATCGTCGGAGAACCTCTTATACAGTCGGGTGTTGTACGGTTGGTGGTGGTTGTAACTTGTAAGTTCATGTTGTTGCGACCCATCAATCGCGTTGGCGGGGTCGTTTTCTTTCCTTTTATTGTTTATTTTTGCGTGTGCGTATCACATTGTTGAAGAAAGAGATGACCCAGTGAAAAGTATGGTAGAAAAATAGAGCAAAAATAGAGCTCCACGTAATCAACATGCATACATGAAAAATGAACTTGGTCCTATGAGGAACTAGGAACCAAATTTACATAAGAGGGCGCTCAAACCCTATCTGTCTAGCCCACCACCGCATACATGAGCATGATACTAGTGCATCATGTCGAAGTTTGTGGGAACGATAGTAGCCCTCTCAGGGTCGATTGGTTTCATGTTATTGAGGCAGGGAATAGCCCCATATGTGGTTTACAAGTTGTATACGTATACGATTGGAGTACTACTCCATATCGTATATGTATGAGTACATATACGCTAACATTCCCCTTAATCTAAACCTTGAGAGAGATTTAGATTACGATTAAATTCATCTAAGGCCTTTACAGGAAGAGCTTTAGTAAAACCATCTGCGATCTGATCGTGACTAGAAATAAACTTTATATTGGCAGCCAACCTCTCTCACACAAAATGATAATCAATCTCAATGTGTTTTGTACGAGCATGAAAAACCGGGTTTGCAGACAAATAGGTAGCACCTAAATTGTCACACCACAGACACGGTGACTCCTTCAGTGTGACACCAAGTTCATGAAGAAGAGCTTCAACCCATATCAACTCAGTAGTAGCATTTGCAAGAGCCTTATATTCAGCTTCTATACTCTAGCGTGACACAGTAGCTTGTTTGCGGGCACTCCATGAGACTAAATTTGGGCCAATAAAAATAGCTAAACCTCCTGACAACCAGCCCAATCTGCATCAGAAAAGGTGCTAAGCAGTGTGGATGAAGAGGGTTTAAAGGTGATACCAAGCTGTGATATATCCTTGACAGAATGAAGAATTCTCTTTGTAGCTGTCCAGTGAGTGGTAGTAGGAGCATGAAGATATTGACAAACTTTGCTAACAGAATAAGACAAATCTGGACGTGTCAGTGTGAGATACTGAAGAGCTCCAACAATGCTTATGTACTTATAGTATCTTCTGGAGTATACGATATGGAGTAGTACTCCAACGTATACGTATACAACTTGTAAGCCACGCAGGAGGCTATTCCCTGCCTCAATAACATGCAACTGATCGACCCTGAGAGGGCTACGATCGTTCCCATAAACTTCGACAAGAGCAAGAACGCGAGCACCACGCAGGCATGGACAATGAGGGCTATTCCCCCTGACACAGCTGCTGACACGAGAGAATTTCCTGGTGTGGAAGGCCCTCATTGTCCCTGCCTGCGTGGTGCTCGCGTTCTTGCTCTTGTCGAAGTTTGTGGGAACGTTCGTAGCCCTCTCAGGGTCGATCGGTTGCATGTTATTGAGGCAGGAAATAGCCCCCTGCGTGGCTTACAAGTTGTATACATATACGATTGGAGTACTACTCCATATCGTCGCCATCTTCCGGCCGCCTCCAGATGCGGAACGAGCCGGGAAACACCTCTTTGGGATCGGAAAAATCTTGTGTTTCAGATGACGGGTGGCGCCGGCGAGCTACAAGTGCTGGAGATGAGAGGCGGTGCCGGCAAGGTTCGGCGGTGGGTGGAGACGGGGAGAAAAAAGTGGTGGTCGGGGGAGAGAGAAAGGAATCTCGTTCTTTCTTTCACCGACTAGTGGGCCAGTTGCACAAAATCTGGCGTGGACGCAATTGTCGGCAGTTGCCAGCACGCCCGCTTCGCTCCCTAAAACCTGGGGCCAATGTGGGCGTGCCGGACACTGGATTGGAACTGCCGGCATTTATTTTTGCTATCGGGAGCGCCGGTGGGGCGTTTTTTGCATTGCCGCTCCCAATAGCGATATTGGAAGCGTCGGTGCAGATGCTCTTAGCTTCTACACGTCGGCCTTGTGGTCTCGCTTAGTTGCGTCTTTTTTCTGTATTTTTTGTCTTTTTTTTTGTCTCCTCTTTCCTTGTATCCCCGTATAATCTCTTCAATCTGTTTGTAAGAACATGTCTTGCCAGGGTACTTTCGAGTGGAATGCAACAATCGGTAGGGATTTCCACCCGTTAATCTCGAAAAAATAAAATAGAAAATAGATAGAATAATACCCGCTGGACATGACCTTTGAGATCAGATCTTCATACAACAACTGCCTACCAACTGCTAGTACCTCCAGTTGCCAGGAAGAGGTAGAGAAGGTGAAAAGCATGGCGAAAAAACAGAGCTGAAAACAGAGAACCACGTAATCAACATGCATACAACGATGATGTTAGCACACATCCTGCTAGCTTCTTCTACACGTCGGCCTTGTGCTCTGGTCGGTGCGTGAACTCGAAGTCGACGTGGACGAAGGCGCGCTCCACCTCCGGCAGCTGCTCCAGCTTCTCCTGCAGCGCCTCGCCGATGTCGTGCGCCTTGCTGAGCTTCATGTCCCCTGGGAGCACCACGTCCACCTCCACGAAGTAGTGCGTCCCGAAGGTGTATGCTCTCACGGTGTCGATGTGCCGGATCTCCTCGTGGTGGTTCCAGATCAGGTACGTCAGCTTCGTCAGGTACTCCGCCGGCGCCGACCGGCCGATCAGCGTCCCCACGTTCTCCAGCACCGTCCGCGCCCACGTCGTGATCGTGTACAGCGCGATCTGCAACAACAACTTCCATTTCAGACTACATTTTAAAATTCAAACATCTCTTGTTTCCATTGTAAATTTTGTAATCTGCGTCACTCACCAGAATGGCACCCACGGGGTCCATCCACCACTTGAACCGCACGGCGAGGAGCGCGCAGACGAGGCCGACGGAGTTGGTGATCACGTCGAAGAAGTGGTCCTGCGCGTACGCCAGCACGATCTCGTTCTTGAACGTCCGGCAGTAGAGCATCAGGAAGAACTTCACCACCGCCACCGACGACATGCTCCCCACCATCCACAGCTCCTTGTACTTGTCGAACGCCGTGTGCTCCTGCGTGACAAGCTCACGCCCCGACTCGATCAGAACCTGGAACCCCAGGCAACCCATCACCGACGCAAATACCACAATGCCCTGCCAGCAACCATCAGAATGTCAGTAACTTTTGAATTCCTAATGCAAAATTCAGTAATTTTTTGGATTTTCAGTTTCAGCAAATACCACTGGCTGCATGCGCCTCTTTCCGATGGGGTAGCTGTACTTGTTGGGCTTCTTCATAGCATGAGCCGTGAACCACAGGATGAACCCTGACAGGAGATCCAGCAGGGAGTCCAGCGTCGAGGCGATCACCGCCATCGACACGGTCTCGAAGGATGCGACGACTTTGCCAGCAAAGAGGATCAGGTTGATTATGTTGGACAGGTTGATGGCCAGACGTTCGCCTTTGGCTAGGTTCGCCAACTCTTCCTAAGAAAACAACCAAGTATAGACAGTATCAGTACTATTACTTGTTAAGTTGTTTGCAAAAATCCTTGAGATTGTACCTCAGTAGGAGCATTAGTCAGGCCACCCTGCTCATTCATGGTCTCCATCTCGCTGAAATCCTTTAGAAGACTCTCTTGCTTTTCGTAGTACTTTGCGATTTTTCTTTGTTTTCCTGAAATTATTTGACAAGGAAGTAAGGAACTGAATTATCAGAAGAAAAGTACTCTACAAGGCAGAACAGAGCATCAAGGAACTGAATTGACCGGTTCAATGCTAACGATGTCGAAATAATGATTCTAAAGCCGAAGGTTGTAAGTACTACAAGATAGTTGCTACATCCAAAATCTTAAAATCAGACATCACAATATTACGTACGGTGTGCAACATGATTAGGACTGAACACAATGAGCGATGGTATAAATTGATTTCCATCTGTGCCATATTTTTACATATTTCCACTCGAATAGTGAATGTGCATGCCTGTAACATGGTAAATGCATCTAGGTTTCAAATTGCTCTCTACTTCTTTGTTCATTGCAGTTACAGTGATACGTTTGATGCTAACGATAAGTTATTAATATAGGATAGTACCTGCACACTCATTTGCACTACCCTTTGTGGTTAGTGGTGACTCTGCCACTGACTCTAGTGGACTAGAAATGGAGCCAACTGACCAACTAAACTAATTTTATAGCTTCATTAACGTGATCAGGATTGTCGTCAAAACTGCACCGATGTCTGACTGACCAAACTATCCATTTTAGTATAATCAGATAATCATAAAGGAGTTCTAAATTTCGTTAGAAAAAAGATTGTAAAGAGAGACACAATAAAAGTTTGCCAATCATTGTTCTGTAAAGAAGTTCCACTAATCTAGATGTGCTCCAAAAGGCAAGAAGTTAGAAGAGAAGATCATTTTTGTTTGTTCAACTTCTATTGCTTATTCCTACAGTGTCATCTTTCACTAATGAATAATGATAAAGACTACTTTTGTGAGGATTGATATCATAGCTAGTTATACCAATACTAGTGTAATGCTTACCGCTCTTTCAGTTTTGAACCACGTTTCATTCTGCCTTTTTCAGGAGAGTTCCATTCTACTGTTGCAGCTCAACCATCTGTAGCAAGCTGGTGAATTTTCCATAATGGAAGGATATCTACTGATGAACTACCATCATGTTTCCTCAAGGCGTACACATTTCAATGGAGCAGTGAACTAGTGCTGTTAACAGTTGATCGTGAGGAAAGAAATCAAATACGGCGAAGCACACGAAATATGTAGTAGTCTAGGAATCAGATGAATATACTGGACACATGGCAAATCTAGTTGCGTAAAGACATTTGTACCCCAGCTGGTTATCACGTTTCATTCTGCCTTTTTCAGGGGAGTTCCATTCTGCATTTACCCTCTGTAGCAAAGCAGGTGATCAAATTTTCCTGAACGTCTCTTAGCTTGGGCTATCTGGTCAACAAAAGTCGGTGTAGAATCTGGCGACCAGCGGTGAAAGGTTTACCAGTAGGCGGGGGAAAAGGATAATCTCCAAGAGAATATGGTGCAAAGGTATCAGCGATACCGATCGTATCCATGAGACAACGCAGGCAAGTCACAGTCGCACAGATCAAGTCGAAAACTCAAGCAAGTTAATTAAGGAGACCAAGCAAGCAAACTACTCCGTACAGTAGTAATCCTACGTGTGCATGCTAGCGGGAAGAAAGCGAGAACATGGCGGAATCAAGCGGGTGATCACCGTTGGAACCGCAGGCAGCGCCGGAGAAGAGGCCGGAGAGGAAGGAAGGCGGCCGCCGGTGCAGCCGCTCCGGGGCGCGCATGACGTCGCTGCTGCCCATGGTCAGCCTCCACGGCGCCGGCGCCGGCGCATGGTCGTCTCCTCCGCCACCTCCTCCTGTCTTCCCCGCCGACGACGACATGAGGCTCAGTTGCTCTGCCTCTGCGCGGTCGATCGCTCAAGCTCGCCGTCTCAAGAACAACACGCCAGGCTCTTCACTCTCTCCCGCGTGGCGTGGTTACAACCAGTGTAGCTTCTGCTGCCCAGCTAGCTAGCTACTTATTGTAGATTGTAATGCTGAGACCTAGCTACCACCCTGTGCCCTCTCTCTGCGCCGACCTAGCTGGTCAGTCCTCGGACGCTTTTGCTAGCGGTCCGCGTCCGGGTCGTGTCGTGTCGTGCTCGATGGGTGATGTGGACGGAATCCAGATCACTTTCCCAACCGTGCGCGCCCACAAGCCACAACAGAAGAGGAAAGAAGCCTAGCTACTCCCGTGACGTGCCGAACCTGAGACCTGACACGTGTATTTTGGGTTACCAAGTTAAGCAATCTATCCAAAGCTAACCTAAGAAAGATTTGCTACAAACCAGCTGTCTGCAATAGATAGATCAGGTCGGCGATGCCAAGTTGCTCACTGCGGCAAAAGTTGCAAACGGAGTACGTGTTGGCTGCCCCGCCGGTATCCACGTGCGAGTTGTGCCGTAAACGCTAGTTAGGATCCGTGTTCCTCATGTACTTACATACTACGTAGTACCAAAAAGTATTACTCCAAAAGTACAGCCGTGGGCGGTGCATAGCAAGTCAATTAAATTGGAGCGGAGTGAGTAGAACATTGTTCAAAGTTTAGCCACAATATAGTTCAAAGGACGGCCACGATATAGTTCAAAGGACGGATATCACCCTCCAAAAGTAAGCCGACCTCCCTTTATTTACAAATTTTCAAATATTATATTTGACTGATTCAATCAAATATGAAAAAAGTTTCCATGCAATCAAGGATGGGTACAACAAGCGTGTAAAGTTGTAATGGAAGTACTTTGTATTCTAGCCTACAATAAAAAAAAATATACGGATCTGAACCGTGCACATTTTCAACACTCTAAAATTCGTCAGATTTTATCATTTTACTGTGTAGCCTAAAATATAAAGAATTTCACATCGAGATTTTGCATCCTAGTAGGATCCTTCATTGACTACATCCAAGACTTTTTCACAAAAAATAAAATTTTAAATATCATTTCTAATTTTAAAATAAAGATCTTCCTGGAGCTCGGCTTCCATTTGTTAGAATCTTCGATAGCCCGAGTTCTTATGTATTTTCTACGCTATGGTGAATCATACTCCCTAGCAGGAACAACAGGCTCGAAAAGATAAATTTTCAAGTAGGTCGAAAAACAGGCTCTAGCAGGTACTCAAAACGTCCGGTATTAGTTAACAAAAAAAAATCAAAAAATTACAATATGGAAGGAAAAAAAATAGTTTACTTTTTTTTCGAGATTGACGGGGGGGAATAAATCCCCACCGCTTGTTTCATTCATCGAAAGAGCCTGGCGGGCTATGTTCTTACAACAGAATAGCAATTGTACAGGGGGATACTGGGGAAGAGAAAACAATGAAAATACATGAAAAAATACAACTAGAAGAGGGAACAGCAAGAGCCACCAGGAGACACAAGCGGCGAGGGGTGTAGTCGAGGGATCACAATGCCAAGACTCTGCAATCATTGCCTCACGCACCGCACCGGCATGCGACTCGAAACCCAGGCACAACTCAGGAGCACCACCATCATCATCGGAGTGTCAAGCCTAGCACCTAGCACTAACCTAGATAGGAAGCTCCGCCACGGAGATCGAAACGAAAGCAGGTGGGGGAGACATACATTGCATCGTCATCGAGCAAAGGTGAGCCGAGACGCCACCAAGAGCACGAAGCTCCCACACCGCAACAGTGGCCACTGGAGGGTCTTGGGCAAGCACATCCATATGATCAAGACCACGTGAAGGCTTGCCGAAGTGAGAAGAACACACCACCGTCGGCCCCAAGCTGGCCGAACCAACACCACCAAAACGCAGCACCGCCAGCTCCCGCAGCGACAAACCAAACTTTTGTGGTCTCCAAGATGACGCCTCCAAGGAGGTTGTGTTGTCAAGGGCACAACACCGTCATCCGACCCGGCGAGCCGGGTCTGGGGTTTTCACCCGGAGACCACCAAAGAACTGTAGGTGCTGCAGCTCCACAACGACACCTCCAGCGAGGAGACGGCGTCAAAGACGCCGCTGCCGCCGGCAACGACAAAGTCGATGCGGGGTTCTCACCCGGAGTATGAGCAACCGAACAGAAGAGGAAGTCGACCACCACCAGCCATCACCGAAGCCAGCCGCACCGCACGGAGACCACACATGGCCACACTCCAGCACCAGCGCCAAATCCACCGAAGCCGCCGGACGCAGACCTAACCACCGCACTCCGCCGAGCACCATGCCGTCAGAGGTGGGGGAGCGCTGCCCGAAGCCCAGACCCACCATGGACCCGAGCTGCAGCCTGCAGCATGCGCCCGACGTGCACCATGCACGCCGTAGCGCGGCTGCCAGGGTCGAGTTCGCGCCGAGAAGCTGACGAGATGGGGCGCCCGGCCCGTCGAAGCCCAGATCGGGCCCGGACGGGCCGCAGCCTGCAAAGCACCACCAAGCCGACCTCCACCACTCGCTGGGCGCCGCCGTCGTTTGCTGCGCCATGCCACCGGAGAGCCCGAGGAGCACGCCCGGAGGAGGACGCCGCCGCGCCGTCGATTCGCCGGTCCGGCTGAGCCCCGCCGCCCGGGGACCCAGGAGGCCGCGAGGAGACGCCCCGCCGCCGCCGTCGGCCGCACGAGCTTCGCCCGGCGGCTTCCTCCGGCGGCGGCGCGGGCGAGGAGGTGGGGGGAGGCGGCGGAAGCTGGGAGTGGGGGGCCTCCGGAGCCGCCCTAGCGGGGGCGACCCGGGAGGAGGGGGAAGGTGGAGGGGAGGGGTGGGAGGGGAAGGGGGGCGGCGGCGGGAGGGCCTGGCGGCGGCGGGCGGCTCGGGGGGCGGAACCCTAGGGGAGCAGAGCCTTCCTCAACTCTGATATCCCCCAAAAAATAGTTTACTCAAAACGACAACGGAAGTTTCACTCATATCTAATTTTTCAGTATGAAATTTTTGAGTAACTATTAGAGTTGCTCTAAGAGCATCTCTAACAGATGCTCTATTTTAGCAGTCGTGCCCTAAAACCCTTTTATGGGGCACGAGAGGGCAAAAAAATATTCTCCAACAGATGCGCTAACCGGTGCCCTATTTTGGGGCAGCCCAAATTTTGCTCCTCTCTTCCCCAAACAGAGAGGGCCATCGTGCCCTATACCTACAAATCAGCTGCGCACACAACTGGCAAAGGGAAGTTTCATTTACCTTTCCCGCCCACCGGTGCTGGCCCAGATTCGCCCGGCTGCCGCCACCAAATCCCACGTAGCCCCGTCCCCATCGCAGATCCCCACCTCCGCCTCGACTACAACTCGCCGTAGATCCACTGTTCCCTCCGCCGCCGAGCTCCTGGTCCCCCGCCGCCTTCGCCTCGAGCTCCGGCCCGCCTCCGCCTCGAGCTCCGGCCCGCCTCCGCCTCGATTCCAACGCCGCGACTCCAAGTGGCCGCGCCACGCATGGAGGATCCCTGCATGCAGCGGCAGGACGCCACCGTCGTTGAGGAGCAGCACCGGTTACGGGACTCGGGCAAGTACGCCACAAAATGTAGTTTAGCGTGTTCTAGTTTTTAGTAGGTTCTAGTTTAATTTGCAAAATATAGTTTCATATGTTGTAAATTAAATTTATGTATGTGTCGTTTGTGTCAAAATTATGCTATATGGTTTAAACTAAAACAAGTGTGGGAGCGGTTTTAGTTTAAATTTTGCGGCATCTGTTGGAGCGGTCGTGCCCTAAAATAGGGTATCTGGAAAAACAAACAAAATTTGGTGTCCTAAAACACTAAAACATGTGACTATAAGCAAAAACTGGTAAACAAGCTAGTAGCACAAGAAGGGAATTTTCCCGGTAAGAAAATGGACGGTTAGGTAAATGGACGGCATCTGTTGGAGCGGCAACAACGCTGCAGCCTGCAGATCTCTCTGGTAGACGGCTGAGCTAGTCTGCTAGTGACGATACACGAACCGAGACCAACACACAACCAATAATCTAATCCCAGATTCACGGGCGTCGGAACTACAGTAGAAAGGTGACGGCCTGACGTACGGGTTCTTGGAAATTTCAGTCGGGACGGTGTCCAGTTGTGAGCAAGCAGCTCTGCATCCGCATGTGGAAGGAATGACAGATCGGGCGATGGCTCCATTAGTTGCTTTCCGTTTGGTGACGCGTTCTAATAATTTTCTTGTGATCGTCAAGCAAGCGAAGAAAAGAAACCCAGTGGTCACAATATACATGCCCTTGTTCGTGTCATTTTACAAAGCAAATTATTGTATTTCGCTTTCGGACAACACGACAAGATTACATGTTGAAACCAACAAGGAAAATAGTCTACAGTTGTCGGCGGTCTATTTCATTTCCTTGCTACGCTAATGTTTTGGTGAGATTAAAATTTAAGATGAAGGATTTGCACATCTACGACTGTTATATTATATGAGTAGGACTCTTATTAGACTTGTAGTCCAAGTTAGGTTAGCCTATGTCGGTTGCCTTTTGTACTATATAAACATTGTAACCTGGTTCGATTCAATACAATTAAAAATATACGATCATTGCAATTCTTACATGGTATCAGCTTTTTAGATCCTAGGGCTATGGCGCAACCTCCCGCGTCGCCGCCGCTTCCGCCGCCCTCCTACCTCCACGAAACGATCACCACCGCCGCGGCCCAATCCGCCGCCGTCAACTCTTCTCCCTCCTTTGCTCTGGCGCCCTCTACCTCCATGACTGCCCCTCTCTCCTACACCGACACCATAGCCGATGTCACCCCTTCATCCCAATTACTCTCGATCTAGCCGCCCATAACTACTATCACTGGCTCACACGTGGGAGGAGTGGACAGATCGGACAACGGCTCGATCAGTTGCTTTCCATTTGGTGACGCGTTCTGATAATTTTCTTGTGATCATCAAGCAAGCGAAGAAAGGAAACCCACTGGTCACAATATACATGCCCTTGTTCGTGTCATTTTACAAAGCAAATTATTGTATTTCGCTTTCGGACAACACGACAAGATTACATGTTGAAACCAACAAGGAAAATAGTCTACAGTTGTCGGCGGTCTATTTCATTTCCTTGCTACGCTAATGTTTTGGTGAGATTAAAATTTAAGATGAAGGATTTGCACATCTACGACGAGTATGAGAAAGTTCAATTTTCGGTTCGACCTATGTGACAGTGATTGGAAGAACAGAAGCAGGACAGCGAACAGAGCATACGCCGGCGGCGGTTCCGTGGCAAGGGGCGTGCACGCCACTGCACTCGGTGCACGGTTGGTGAACGAAATGGGAAGAGCGTCACCAGCCAGTTCTAATTTCCTGTATTCATCATGATCTTATCTTCAGTTAACTACGACTAGATAAAGCAAGATTGCCACAAAATCGATCAATGGTTTCCGGCTCATCTGAGAAGCCGTCAAACTCGTCTCACTTTGATGGAAAGTGCAAAACAAAATGAGGAGTTTGATTGAATTGAAAAGGATGCGGTAGAAGCAGAGTGAAGAGAAAATTTTCTTCTTCGTAGAAAAGACGACGAAGCACCAAAATGGTGCCATTAGTCCATTGGCGATGTGAAAAAAAACAGGTTCCAATAGCACTCTCAGTTGTCTGTTTTATCAGCAATTTGTCTGCCACCCATCATTTTGTCCCCAAATTTGAAGACGACTCAGGGTTCATCCATGTCCTTTTTCTCGGAGTTGTGACCAGATGAGACAAAAACAATTTTCACATCACTTACGTGTAGAAGAAACATTAATTTCTCTTATGGCGCCCTTTCAATTTATCAATATGCACTATCTCGCCCCTCACCGAAAATCGTCGATTCGAGAAATTCGTCCCAAATTTCGACAGAATATTTTTCCCTAATCCTTCGAAGGGATCATATATGAGTTTTGTGCACTTAGGGTTCAAGAAAAGGAAAAGGGAATATTGTGTTTAGGCTGTTCCGAGAAAATATTTTGAGTTATTAATCAATGTATTAAGATTTTAGATCAAATTAACCTTAAGCACCAGTAGATATGTACATGTATGTGGTAGATCCGGTCAGATTCGATAAATACCGTGAGTGGTCTCTATATAAATACAAATTAGTTGTATTAATATGTGCCAAAATTTGGATTTATTTTAGCTAAATATATATTTATTTATTTATTTGAATATTCATACATACACGACGTGAAGATTTTATATTTAGCTCGTGTAGATTTTCTCATAATGGCACATTATCGGTTACACTTTTATTTAAAATTGGGTGTGAGTGGTATATATTTCTTTTGATTTATAATTTAACATTTTAACCGATTTTTCTACGTAATCATATACTTCTTGAGAATCCAAAAATATGTGCTACACATGTTGGTTTAGCATTCTACACAACATTTTCTTCTCGTGCAAAAAGCGTGACATAAACTGCTCTTCGGATTAGACTTGATTTCAGTTTGTTGTACATGTTTGATTTTCTTATCACCAAATTCACCACAATATCCTTGATCTAGTTATCTAAAATATTTTTTATATAAATGGGTAAAAAAATCCATAACCTGATCACAACCTAGCTAAATCTACAACATTCATTGCAATCAAAACATTTTTCAAACGGTTTTGTATGGTGATTCTTCATAAAAATGGTAAACATGTTTTATCACGAAACAAAAGCACCACGAAAAGTGCATCACACATTTTATCGCTAGCATATTTGATATGTTATACAAAAATAAGTCCATTCGTAAGCAAGCAGCATAACTCGTTGTATCTTGGAAATTTCATTCAGTCACCCAGTGAGTTTGGTGTCCATTTGTAAGGAAGCAGCTCAGGCTCAGCATGCGTCACACGTGGAAGCAGAGGCGGAGCTGGGCCCCGGGCAATCAGGGCCATGGCCCGGGGCGCAGCATTTTCTCTGGCCTGTTACCTCTACAGATTTTTAAGTTGGCCTAGGCTACAGCCCAGAGCTTGCCCAGCTTGTCTGGCCCAATACGACCGAAAGAGCATACTGTGAACGAACGCATTCAGCTAGCGAAGCCTGGATCTCCTAAATAAAGCTAGCAAAGCCTGTATTATCCTTAAAAAAGCCTTGTTACTGCATGGGGGCCTCGATGGCACGCTAAACTCGGCCCTTCGGTAGATGTGCAGAACATGAGCGCCACGAGTGAGGTCTAGCGCCAAAAAAATCTAGACAAAATGATATGTTCATATTTGCAAATTGTGCGAAATATTCGTCTTATTAGAAGACCTTTTTTAGTAAACAAAATTGTTCTTAGTTTTTTGCAGAACATGAGCGCCACGAGTGAGGTCTAGCGCCAAAAAAATCTAGACAAAATGATATGTTCATATTTGCAAATTGTGCGAAATATTCGTCTTATTAGAAGACCTTTTTTAGTAAACAAAATTGTTCTTAGTTTTTTGCCCGGGGTTTGATCCAATCCTGGCTCCGCCACTGCGTGGAAGGAATGAGAGATCGATCGGACAAGGACTCGATGGGTTGCTTTCCATCCGATTCACGCATTCTAATTTCTCTTGTGGTCTCATCAAGCTATGTAGCGAAGAAAAGAATCCCAGCGGTCAAAAGATATATGCCCTTGTTGGTGTCATTTAACAAAACAAGGTTATTGTTTCGTTCGCTTTTGGACAACACAAGAAGTTGAGACGTACGCCTTAAGCAGGACAACACTGTTATGATGACGGTTTCAGAAAAGAAAAATAAAGACCAGTGAATGAATTACATAGGCACGAGTCTCCCAAATTTCACTGGTGATTGGAGCAGAAGCAGGACAAGGAACAGAGCATCCGGCCAACCGGCGGCGGCCACTGCAGAGCGTTTTTTTTTCGAGATTGACGGGGGGAATAAATCCACACCGCTTGTTTCATTCATCGAAAGAGCCTGGCGGGCTAAGTTCTTACAACAGAATAGCAATTGTACAGGGAGATACAGGGGAAGAGAAAACAATGAAAATACATGAAAAAATACAACTAGAAGAGGGAACAGCAAGAGCCACCAAGAGACACAAGAGGTGAGGAGTGTAGTCGAGGGATCACAATGCCAAGAACTGCAGAGCGTTTTGCTCGGCGAGCACGGTTGGTGAACGGTTTGTGGCAGCGTCACCGGGCAATACTAATTATCCTCATCTAAATTATCTGGATTTGATTGCGAGAAAACGAATGAGGGGCACTCCTACCTGAAGTGGTACAGCAACTCTTCTCACTTGAATGGTACCAAAAAAAAAGGCGGTTGTTTGAATGGAACATGATACTGTAGCAGCAGCGTGCAAGACGGAGCAATTTTTCATCACTTTTGGTGAAAAAGACGACGAATGAAGCAACTAACGTAAAAGCCATAGCATCGTGCACACACGGAGTGGTAACAGAAGAAAATGGAGCAAGAAGAGCAGGCAGAGTGAGACCTTGGGCACGCGTGAAGACGGTGGCGGCGTCCTTGGGCCGCTCCGGGATGTGGAAGTCGCTCACGTTCAGCCGCCACGGCGCCGCCGCCGGCTGCTGCTGATGCCCCATGCCAACGGGTCGCGCGCGCGAGAACGGCCGGCCGCCGGTGATCGAAGACCACAAGGCTTGCAGTGCAATGCAATGCAACCGCGGCAGAACAATGTGTGTCAGAGATTGTGGGGATGGTTCGGTTGTGTTTGGTTTTGAGACTTTGAGAGGTGGTCGACGATGGGCACTAGGAGGAACAGACGAGGCGCGCGGACTCGATGTGGAGCGGATTGGTTGCGCGCTCTCACTTCCTGTCTCCGCCTTTCTATCCTTTCCGTCTGATGATCCGCCAAGCTACGACGGAACAGAGTGCGAGATGACACGGACGAGACGCCTTTGTCCTCGTGCACCACTCACTGATCTGCATAGTCTGCATACGCGCCCGGGTAGCGGTTTTTGTTCTTGCCTTCTTCACGCAAGGGAATGCGCAGCGCATGCGGAAAGTGAGACTTTTGCTTCTGAAATTCATATCACGGAAATTTAGTTGAGTCGCCTCATTGAGCACAATGCTTTGGTGCTGACTGGTAAGCAAGTGCAAGACTGGATTGCACTTTTTCTGTGCGAAAGTTCTCGTCGAGTTCCATTAGAAAATGGAGGCTCCACAAACATTTACATCCGATAAACCGACAAACGACTCGTAAGTCTAGGTGCGCACGTTATGAAAATGCATTTTAAACGCACTAAAAAATTCAAAAAAATTGGATATACATCCAAACTCTCTATTGCTGCATAAAAAGTTTCGAGGAAAAATGACATTTTTTGTGTGTTGTGTAGAAAAGACAAAAACAATGTCTCGTGTATAGTCATTTTGGAGCACCGAGTTTGTCTTTTTACACAATCCACAAAAAATGTCTTTTTTGCGAAACTTTATGTATGAATATATAATGTCCGGATATATACATGAAATTTTTGTTTGAATTCCTTTGAAATTTGAAAATACGATTTTTGAGGAGTTGGTGCATCTACACCTATGAGTCAAAACAGATTTCCCACCGAGAAATGCTATAAAAAACAGAAAGCCCAATGAATTACAGAACAATGGCTCTAGAAATCTCTGTCCGCTTTAGAGGTCATTCATGATATTGAGAAAACTAGAATACACATCTACATATTCATATATTTGCAATTCAACTGAGTGGGAAATATTTACATATAAATACATGCAATATTTTCACTGATCTAAAAGAATACAATTTAACGGCATTATTTTAAAGACCATTGTACAAACATAAGTTTTGATGTAATATATGTTTTAGATTTAGTACAAGTGCACTTACATAAAAATGATGATATATTTTTTAAATATAATAAATAGAGTATCCAGTAATATCATATTTAGAGAGAATGGGTTGTAATTGCAAAAGGTTAAAATCTTTAGTATAAACAATAATACTTTTCTATTTTAACTTGCCATGGTCTCACTGAATTAATGAACTATATTAGTATATTTGCTGACCTATTAGTACGAGAAGTATGGGATGGATGATAGATGAAGTTATGAGGTGGGTGGAGAGCGGTCGTTTATATATAGGGGAGAAATGGAAACACGAGAAAGAACGAAGGAGAATCTTAGACTTGTGAGAGGATGAAACGGCGATTTTCACACCACCTACAGCTATGAAAATCATTATGAGACTTCTTCACGCTCGGGAATGCACCGCGCAGAAACTGAGACTTTTCTTTCTCAAATTAAGATCATGGAAAGTGACTTGAGTCGTCGCCTCATTGAGCACTATGGTTTGGTGCTGACTACTGAGCAAGACCAAGACGGGTCTGCTTTTTTGTGGAAGGATCATTTCCATTAAAAAATTGGTTGATGCACAAAATTTGCATTCGAGAAATCAATACACATCTTAGGAGACCGAGAATGCTGTAAAATAAACAGAAGGGTCCGAGACCAACAGAAAATGGACAAAAAAGACTTTCCTAATTTCTAAGCCGACTAAAAACTGTTATCTGATAAATTGGTGGGGTCGCACATTCCGAAGCCTAGTTAGAGTTGCACGAATACTAGCTATGTGTAGAATGTGCAATTGACTATTCAAACATTTGTTAAATCAAAGTTGCATATTGATTGAAAATGTAATGGATCAATGGTCTTTATCTACAAATAAAAACTACGAGTCGATTAGAATATAGAAATTCTCAAGAAAAAAAGAGCTTGATGGCCCAAACGTCAAATTCCTCAAGATTATCATCTTTGTAGTGAAGTCGGACAACTAATGGACGCTGATGTGTTCTCACTCGTGGTTGTGCCTCTATCTACAACTCAGCAATCTGTCAAAACATCAGCATATATAGACTTTCAATACTATGTAGACGCCTAAGGTGAGCAACATTGACTAGCATCGATGCTAAGTGATAAAAAGGTAGGTGCTAAGATCAAACTGCTTATCACCACCCCAGACATTAGTAGCAGACAAATAAGCTTTTCCGTGCCTCTTTCTGTGGAAAATCATCTCTCATTGTGAATCAAAGTATTGAATTGCATGCACCATAATATTCAATTGTCATGCTAAAAGTTGTTATAAAAATATTAACAATATCTAAGAAGTTTGATTAGGAAGAAAAGTCTAACGCGTAAATCTCCCTAATGGTACTTTGTTTTGCTTCTTCTTATGTAAGACATTTTGCCTCTTCTAGTAAATTTCTAGATTTTGCATCAATTTGTAATTTGGTGATATTTTACACAACTCGGTTGTATCACCAAAATTTTCACCGTATATGACCATCTGATCATTTATGAATAGTGTACCTTAGGTATTACTTTAGATAATATAACATGAGCAGAGCAAAATTAAGAATAATAAGAGATAATTTTTATTGTAGGTCGACTGCAAAACAGTGATTTATAAAGTCGATGATATCCAATATTATGAAACCTAGTTTGAGTTACACAAAATATTGTTTGATAGTTCTCACATCGAAGTGTGCAGCTGACTAGCTAGTTAAACATTACTAAAGCGATTAATTGCATATGGTTTGACAATGTAAAACTACCCCTTTCCGTTTGACTTACAAATAAGTATTTCCAATCGGTTTAAAAAAGAGAATCTTGATAAAATATATTGTGACTGACTCGAACGTCGAACTCCTAAGGTCAATCATCTCTATAGTAATGTGACTAAGACACTCGGTGTACTTATGTGCTCTTACACACTCTTTCAACAACTCAAGCAAACCGCTACAAAATTTGCATTTGTCACTCTTGATTGCTACGTAGACATCAACGGAAAGAGATGTTGACTAGCAAAGATGCTAAGTAATACAAAGGTAGTTTCTAAGATCAAAATTCTTGTCACCACAACAAACCTTAGTAATGGGCCCTAAGCTTTTTTTCCTCACTCAATGTGGACAAAAGTATTGAAATGCAGTTGTTGATGATGAAAGATGTGACAACAGTATCTCAAAAGGTAGATTCAGAAGAAAAGTTTGATGTATATATCTTAGTCCCTAATTTAGAGGTACTTCCATTGCTTGATCTTGCATAAGACACAACCGAACTAATCACATTTCAGCCTTGCTAGTAAGTTTTTGATTTTGTGCAGAAATTTTAGTTTAGTGATATCTTAGACAACTCGGTCATATCAACGAATTTGCCACCATATATGACCATTAGATTATAACAATTAATGATGTACCTTATACATAACATTCTAGAAAATATGTTTTATTGGCCAAGCTGTACGGAAATCTAGAATATGTGGTGGCCAATTGGCTCTTCTTTCTAGCTTGCAAATTAACGTACTTTCGAACAAAATCATGCGGACAAACATGTCACAAATGTATATGTAGTTTTTAAGCTTCTAAATGTTCATTTTGTATTACTGAAAATACCTGACTATGTGGAGGCCAGAGGCGGGATGCAGCCACCTGAGATCCCAATTCCCACAGCTAGCTATGCAAAAGAAGTCCACAGTCCACTACCATTATCAATATCGAACCAGCTGGGGCAGCTACAACTAGAAATCATAAATTCGCGACTACACTTCACTTAGTGACGATATCCTCCCTGGAAACTAGGTTGCAAAACCTCCAAAGAAGTAGTCGTGGAGTGGGTGCGGTTTCATCACAGAAATAAACAAGGCTGTTCATTAACGTAGAGCTCTACCTACTCCATTTCTTGTTCTATCTGGCTGGTGCCCTTGCCAAGTCCGTTTCCATGATCTGGGCAGTGACGGATTGCTAAAGGCTACATGCCGCTTTGGCACCTAACGCCACTCTCCCATTAACTTTGTCGAGTACTAAATTTCACTGGATTTTGTTTTTGTACGACTAAATTTGACAAGATTAGTATATGCTCCGGACGATCTGAATACAACCAACAATATATAACAAGGCACTGGCTCGAAGATATGTTAATTAGGTGCAATTCCTCGAGTGCGCCAATGGCAAACACTCACATAGGACGCCACTACAAATATAGAACGATGCTATGTGAGTAAACATTCTAGGAAACAAAGTGGAAATTGTGGGAGAACTCCAAGGTAATGTGCTCATTTGGAGTGGAGACGGTTTACTGTCACAATCATATATAGCTGCTGACATGCGTGCGTGTAGCTTACGAAGTAGTACTACATTATTCTGCTCCTAGATCAGTTACCCCTGATTTTGAGCTGTAAAAGAACACTAAACCAGCTGAGCACCGGCAAGCTTTTGTTTAAACAATAGCACTGGCTCGGCTTATACTCATTTTCAAGTTGGATCGTGTGGGCTTCCATTAACAGGTGCGCCAGTGTTAGTTGTTCAGCGGCTTCAGCCTTCCAGTACACAGATGAAGAACAAGAGGCCCATCTTGTTGGTATTATGACGAGCCGTGTGGCTGGGAATTCATAGGCCTAATTACGCAAACTCGATCCGACCGTCGCATCCATGCGCTTAAAGTCCGGCCCACGAAACCTAAACACAATTAATGATGTCATCCTCTCGCTGCAGAACACCTCTAATTACGTCACTAGTATTATTGGCATTGTTTTCCTTTTCATGCATGTTTTGTTTTATAGTTTCTTCCTTTTAAATTCTTCTGTACATTTTGTGGATATTAGTAACTCTTTTCTTGTCATCAATGTATACACGGTACTATTATGTATTTATTTTGACAACATTCTAGGTTTGTTCCTTCTACTACCTCCCGTCTAAAATAAGTGTCACAGTTTTGAACTATTATTTATTTATTTTAAAAACGTTTTTTTTGGTCCTTCTAGTTAAAATTTTCATTTGTGTTAATTTCATTCCATCAACAATACGACTCGACACAATTTTATTTATGAAATGAACATTTTTTAGAATTTGGAGAACTAATCTACAGAGAACAGAACAGTTAATAAAACTTGCGGAGTGACTAATATATGAATATAATCAACACAATTAAATTAGTGGACACGTTTTTATTTGGTCCGGCAAAATGATTAATAGACCGGCCTAGTAAGCTACTTCAGATCAGTGCTCCCCCTCGGTGTTCTATATCGCAGCACCAAAAATCCGGTCTCTCTCTCTCTCTCTCTCTCTCTCTCTCTCTCTCTCTCTAAATACACGAAAGCAATCCGTCTCTTGAGATATACAAACGGAATGATTCTGCGTACTAATTGGTTTGGGTCCGATGTATGTCGGACAGTGAAATCAAATTAAACAGACAGGGATTTTTTGACGCGCAAAAAATAGTAGGGAAAATTCCTACCGTCTCATTTTCTATTTTCTCATCTCAAAATATGTACAAGGTTGAAGGGAATCGTAGGCAGAAAACAAAAAAATTCCTAACAATGATAACCATAAACTAGCCAGGATCTATTACTATGCAGATATACCGTAACGGAGGGGATCGATGTACATACCCTTGTAGACCGAAAGCGGTGATTACGCTCCCACACAAGCGTTGTTGATGAAGCCGACGACGCCGACCTCAAGGTCATGTAGTGGAAGAAGACTTACTTCCAGTGCCACATGTGTAGCACCTCGCAGAGCTTACACACGTACGGAGAAAACGACGACATCCGGGCTCTGATCCAGCCGAAGCAGCGGAAGTAGAAGACTTGGACCGGAGAGAACCAGCAGCACGGTGGTGTGCGTATGGTGGAGAAAACCTCAGCCCGTACGTAGCCCCAATTGCGAAGCCACGTCTAAACGGATGAGAGAGAGAGAGAGAGAATTGGGTGAATTTACAAGGCATGGGGCACCACTATATAAAGGGGGAGGGAGGCTACCAGGCTTGGTGGCTTGGCGGTGTGGGACTATTCCCACACCAGCCACACCACCAGCTGGTGCGCCGGCCTAGGTGGGCCCCTTGTGGCCCACCGGCCATCCTCCATGGTGCGGCCCCCTTTGGGGGGAAATTCCCCCCTTATGGGCCTTCTCCTCCGGGAGTTGGCCCATTTAAGTTGGGCTGCCAATAAATTCGAAAATAAATAGAATAAAATATATTTAATCATTAATTCCATTAATTAATATTAAATACATATTATCTAATTTATTCCGGCTCCGAAAAACATTTCGTTGCCCTCCGACCTCCATCGGATATGACCCGGAACACTTCCAGTGTTCTTCTCTCTATTTCTCTTCTGCGTCCAATCTAAATAAACGTCACCTACCCTTAAGTGTGTCACCCTAGCGGTTTAGGATCACTCCAGACATGATCGAGACACGTTCTCTGATCAATGACTATCAGCGGTGGCTGGACTGCCGTGATTGTCCCTGTGCGTCCACGAATGTCTTTTTATCATTTGAACCTTAGACGTCCAGTTTCAACCTTTTGCCTAGCGATACTTAGATTGTCCGAGACTCGTTCTACGGTATCACGATTACCGAGCTTGATCTCGTCACTTGACAATTCTATCTTTACTCGTCTGTGATATTACATCCCCGTGACCTAGTCACATGCTTGCAAGCTCATTGATGTAATCTCACCGAGTGGGCCCAGAGTATCTACCCTGCTATGTGGATTGGCAAATCCCGCTCTTGATCACTCGCCTCCCCACTTCCTTCGGATACCCGAAAGGGACACCTTTATTGTCACGCTAGATAAGGCATGACGTTTGATGCAATCAAAATATCTTCCAGAAGCAGCGATTAAGATATGATCTCACAGTCAAAGGTATGAACACTACGTTTCTATATATCTTGGGTGTGTGTCCATCACATCATTCACCTAATGATATGACTCCATTGTCAATTGAGTAAATGTCCATGATCAGGAAAACTTGATCATCTGTTGCACAAATGGACTAGTCAAGAGGCTACTAGGGACCTTGTTGTTTACATACCACATGTGCATTAATGTTTCCGCTTAATACAATTATAACATGGTACAAAACTTATTACGAACAATTGAGATATGACAAATAAAATATCTTTATTAATTGTCTCTAGGGCATATCTCCTTCAAAGGTTACAACATAACAACTTCATAAAGTGTCTACCCACTGGGTCATACCCTCTTTAAGAGAGGGATTGGCCTTATGCATAACAAGTTTAAAGGAATAAACAGACGGGGATTGCTAGCCGATTGACTCCAACGGTCAGTGTAGTGCATCGGACATCGTCGGAAAAAATTATGCCACATGTATATCAAGGCTCATATACAAATGAATGTAATCGCTCTCTCGAAAGATGACACACCAGAAACATCACCATGCTCCTTGAAAATGATGTTTATACAAGCACCTTTGTCTTCAGTGTCACGATGTTCATAGTTGTTCGCATACATTTTTTCTCAAGGTTTTGTTGCCAATTGTGCATACCACATATGTCACCACTTACTTAGGACAAAATCGGTCGAGCAATGTTTCAAAATTCACGATATAAAAGAGTGTTGCTTCCTTTCCAACCCATCTCTTTCGGTATTTCCTTGTCTTGGACCCACGAAGCATGTTTTGTGTCATGCTCACTCACGCGTGTATCACTATCACACCGTGCCGGTGCTGCAGTCTTAGTACTGTATTTTCCTAATAAACATTAGTTACTTTTTAGGAGACCACTTTACTAAAGATCGACAATATTTTTGGACTTCAATTTTATCTATTTTGAGAATATTTAATTCTTGTTTTTCCTAGGTCGTTTTCTGTCCCGTGCATATCTCCTTTGAACTGAACAATTTTTTTAACATGAGAAAAACAATTACACAGTTGAGAACTATTCTCAGAACTAGTAGGAACAACTTTTAGAAAAAATGATAAAAATAATTCTTATGGCTCTTCATAGGATAGGAAATGAATAGGAATAGCAAATCTAAAAAAGAGAGAGCTGGGTATGCACCACGATTTTACAGGCCCTTTGCAGGTTTGGGCCGTCGGATCTTTACCACGGAGCGCTCACAGTCGTCCGATCGTGCGTTGACTTTCTGGAGTTTTCTGGCCCACCCGTCAGCCTCTACCCGGGTCGAAATCCGGTGCAGCTGCTCATGGCCCGATATTTTGGAGGGGCAGGTAGGGGTATTTTCGGCTTTTTCCCATCTCCGACGTCGTCCACAGTCCTCGCCGTACTACCATGGAGTCGAGCCGTTCGTCCACGGAGGGGGCGCTACAGTGCCGGTGAGAGTTGTTGCTGCCCTTGCCTTCCCTTTACATGTCTCAGCCTTATCTTCCCATCGTCCTCCCACCTCATTTTCCCCTTGCATAGCCCCGCCTGCCACTCGCCGAGCTCATGGCCTTCACCGTCTCATCTCCGCCTTCATGGCTATATGCTCGCGCCTTGCCGGCCTCATCGGCTGTGACTTCCTGCGTGATGGCTGTTCCCGGGTTTGAGGCTGGCCGAGGTTCGTTCAAGACACAGTTTCCTCATCTCTTTTCTAGATCTGAATCGCTACTTTTCTCGATCCCGTGGGGCGGCGATTCTTTGTTTTTTTTTCTGGTATGTGCTCACGTTCGTCTGTTCGGTTCTGCAGGTCTGTGCTCCCGTCTGTTTCTCGAGTAAGGGAGTCGTGCTGCTCGTGTTCTCCCCAACAGGTGAGATCTCTTTATGTGCACTCTCGATTGAGCATGAGTTCAAGTGTGTTTATATACTGATCACCTGGTGTGATTTGCAGTTTGCACTACCGGTTTTCTCTTCAGTTTTGCCGGCCCTATTCTTCATAAAGTCTGCCAGTTCGCCAGGTACATGCCTTTTCTTGACCCAGCTTCTTCTTAGTTGCCCTCAGGAGGTCGTTATAATTTATACTCGGGGATGCTGCAGGTTGTTAATACGGTTTGATTTGCATATGAAGATATTTGATATGGTTTTATGTTTGATCTGGTCTTGACAATGTTAGCACTGGTTTATAATGCCTAGCCATCAATTCTTTGTTGTAAAGAGTTTTGTGTTGCACTGTAATTTTATGGTGCTGCAGGTTGTTAGTACCATTCTGATTGAACTTTCCTTTTGCATATTGTATACTTCTTCTAGGCTCTTTCTTGTTGTTCATCTGCTCTGTCTACTAGGTGATTATCATTACTATCCTTTCTATGTTATTAATACACTATGTTTTATATCCTGTTCGTTTACTTATTTAGGTTGTCTCCAAATATTGCGGCCAGCTACTGAGTTTACAGCGTGGGGCAAAAGAAATTATGTCATCTCATGAATTGCCTTCTATACTGTGGTAGCGAGCTGAGCCAGAAGCCAATTTTGCTTTTTCAGTTGAGTTCCTCATATAATTTTATTAGCATTTCATTTCAGAATTCCACATTTTCTGTGTGTTCTGTGGTAAAGCTTACAAGGCACTTCTCTCATCCAATGAATATTGCCTTCTATAGTGTAGTAAGGTGAATCACCACAAAGCAATGATGGAAAATCATCTAATGAATGTTGCCTTTTGTGTTGTTATTATATTCTTTTGTAACCAATCATCCTAACGTACACTATCATTTTCTGTTGGCAGAAGATGTGCAAAATGGATACTTGAGCTCATGAATGTTGAGAAAGTTGCCAGGGAAAATGCTGCAAGTCGCCTACAGGCAATACACTTAATTTACATTCTGATATTTCTCAGTACCGTGCTACCATGTACTGCTGAGCATAGGTCTATACTGCAGCCAAAAATTTGGTGATAAAAGACAGTAGTGCAGTTTTAAAGCTTGAGTTTGAAAAGACAAGTTTATATATCTTCACTGGAATACTCTGCAGTTTTAGGACATATCCCGAGACAAATAAATGAGTAATCTGTTAAAGTGCTTGAAAATGTATACACCTTGCAAAAAGAGGGAAGTTGTGTATTTTTAATGCAGATGAACAAGTTCATTGTAAGTCAGTATACACCTTGCAAAATAATAACCGTGAGATATATGCATCTACTGGTATCACTACTTTGGTTTGGCTATAACTGAGACTAAATTTGGATAAGTAGAACAAGCATCATATTTGTATGCAATTTTTCTGTTGTTAAAGGAAATCAGATGGTCCATGCCATTTAATCTAGTTGAGAAAACATATGGGTACATAGAATTTTTTTTCTAGCTTTGTTCCATTTACATTTCTGTTACGGTAAACCTGCAATTGTAGCTCTATTGCATTTTGTTCACTATGTAACATGAACATTATGGTTGATTTTTAAGCTAAAACAATGGGACTCGAGGAAAATCTTCTTTTGATACAGTGTAAGTTTCAATCTGACCTTTTAATCTTCTTTTCAACTTGAAATATCAGTCTTTAGTATCTGAGTTTATCAGCTTAGACATGCAAGTTCCATTCTTTTGGTTCATGTGATATTTATATAACCTATTGAGATATACCTGGAGTGGTATGCATATCTGAACATCAATGTTTTAAATTGCAGGCTGTATGATAATGGTCCATTTTTTACCAAATATATATTGCTAGGCATATGGTACCTTTTTTATTTTACAGGAAGACATATTGTTTATTCATGTAAGTTTTCCTCTGTTCTTTGCTTTCCATTCCATTTTGTGCTATGAAGTCTCGAGGCTTGGTTCTGATTTTAGTGCCTTTAAAAGTCTTGCCAAGTTCCAATGGCCTTCCAGAGTTTAATTAAATACTTTAAGTCGGGTTTGTATAGAATTCACCACGTTTCGTTGATAAAACTGACTGGATAGTTTTCGTTGAACTCATTTTCCTCTCATATAACTGGACCACTTCGCCATAGATGCTCTCTTTCGGTTATCAAAGCATGCTCTTATTTGGTGAGCGCACCATCCTCTCCCTCAAATTACTCACCTGCATTGACAAACTAAGCCATGGCTTCATCAGTTAGGGCACCGCCTGATTGCACGACAATGACAATCTCATCACTCTTTCGTTGCTCCCTCTTAGATCTGCCTTTTCCACTATAGTATATCTACATCTATTACTCCGAATATATGGATCCCTCATTTATTTGGCTACCTTCCTCTCAGAAGGAGTAATTTTGATGAATGTTTTCTGTGTATGGATATACAAATTGGCATTATAGTTGCTCCTGGATTTTTTGCCTCTCTCCTGTACATGAGCATGTATGTGCCATTATTTTTAGTATTTTAATTTGTATGGTGCCTAGAATACCACCTCTTGCTATTGCAGCACCGCCTTTGTGACGTCGATTCAAGTGATTATGTATTACTTTCTCATTTTGGGCATTCTCTTGCTATTTTATTTGAGTTTGGAATGTGGCATTTTGATGCTTTAGCTCTTATGTCTATTCTAAAGTGAATTGCTATTTTGTACTGTATAGAAAGCGTGAGGTTTGTTTGGTACAAAAATTTGGAGAGGAAAGGGTACAATTCTACTACGGGAGATCATTACCGAGGCAGTGCATGTATCCTATTTGTTGTGCTATTCCATATTGGGATCTTTCCTTGGTAATGTTCAAGTTTGTACCGATCATGCAAGGGAAAAATACTCAGTTGCTTGCGAATTTTATTTGTTCTTGACCTCAGCCTTTTATTTCTTCATCTGTTTGGAAAAAAGTCAACTGCTTCTCTCTTACCCTTTCTTTTATTGGTTCGTGGAGCAGCTGGATATTTTTCCCTTGCGTAATATAATTTTCGTGTTTGTCACAAGTTGCTTGTGGAACTTGATTTTTTTCCTGTTTGGCTTAGTGATCTTTTCTGGCCCTAGGCTGGACTGTAGCAGAAAATAACGAGTTGATTAGAATCAAATTGTTATTCCAATTAGCTAATGCAAGAATACTTACTTAATGGTCAGTACTACAGATGTCAAACTTAATCATATCCCTTTGTAGCTTAATACTAATGATTCTGCTATCACAATAGTGCTACAGATGTCAGGCTCTTGCTTTTCTGTTTCATGTATTGTATTGACAAGAAATACCAGCAGTTAGTTTCCTTCTATTTTTTTACTACAGCACTTGATGTGTATTTTTACTTTCATATGCATGCCTCATAGGTGCTCTGCCGCTGTTTTACATTGTGTTGCTCTGCAGGTTCACCCAGCTGGGTTTTGTTAATAGGCATCTATGTTTGCAACTTTGCACAAGCGTATTGCTGACTGATAGTGTTCTGCTTCTAACTCAGCTTATCGGCTTTTCTTTACATTTGTTGTGACATGCCTTTGCTAATTTCCTATCTCCCAATGGTTAGTTCCCTGCAGCACTATCTAAATACTCATGAGCAGTATCTGGGTTAGTTAATAAATTGTTTGTGTGACCGCATAAACAGGATACCTTCTGATTATGTCCACCATTAGTTATCATCTTTCATAGTTCTTTAACTTACTGGACATATATTTTTGTTTGCCCTGATGTTATCTGCTACCCTGATCACCATATTAAGACTCTTTGTGTTACATCAGACATTACAGGCTATTGGTTTCACCATTCATGAACAACAAGCTAGGATAGATACCGTAGCTTCTATCCAGATTGATATTCCCCGCGTATCAAGAATCCACACCTGAAGCAGAGGATTTTCATGGCGATCACTGCGAAACAACAGAAGCCGCCATTGAATCAAGCTAGCTAAACTTAGCTATCATAAATCATGTAAACCTTGCTAAGCTTACACCTATGATATGTGTCAGGAAAGGTTCCCGTTGTTTTGGTGGTCATGTATATCTTCTTCCCGTTGTTTTGGTGGCCATGTGTTGTCAGGTTGTGTAAAATTCTATGTAAATTGTCCTTTGACAACTTCTGCTTTTGCTACTACTTACTGTGTGGAGCAAATATCATCATTTTTTTTTACTATTTGAACAAACTCCATATAAATATCATTTCTCTGTGTAGACTGGATGTTTTACCAGTGTCAGATACCTACTTATGAACATCGTTGTCTCAAACAATGCTATGACTAATGGTGCTCGACACTTTGCTGGTTTGCTTTTAAAAAACCAGGTGGCACGCGGCAAGCGTGCCCCGAATCTAGTTTATAGGATTGGAATGTCATGTCCACTTGAATCCTGATTGGAATGTCATGTCCATTTGAATCCTATGGGAAGAGGAAGTCTCTTTGATTGTAGTGAAGGAATTTTTCATGAGGTACTCCCTCCGTTTTTTAATATAAGATGTTTTAGGTGGTCTACATGTTATCTACATGCATACTAAAATGAGTGAACATGCACACTAAAATGTGTCTAAATGCATTTGTATGCATGTGTATGTGGACAAATGCTAAAACATCTTATATTAAAAAACGGAGGGAGTATGAACTAATGCTTTTTTTCCTGTGGGATTTGGACTATAAGATTCATACGGAAAAAAATCCTATAGGATTTGATCCTATGAATCAAACAGCTGATATCGAAAATTTTCTTATAGGATTCATCAATCCTACAAAAAATGGTATGCTATTCCTAATCAAAGGCCTTTAAATCCAGTGAAGGTATGTTCGCTGGGCTGGCCCAAATATTTAATAGGCTGGCCTAGCAAGCGAGCTAAGGTAAGTGCTCGTCTCTATATTTCTGTCCATCAAAGTCATCAAACAATCTGCGCATCTCGATTCTCGAGTCGTCTGCGCATCTGGAAAGAGATATAGCATCTAAAAAAAGATAGAGATAATAATAGACCATGAAACATTTGTGCCTGGAAAATGTTTAATTTCCCAACCCAGAAGAAAATAAAGATGACCCAACAGAAAACATCACCATGCTGAGCCCTCAGTTTCGGACGTTCACACTGCCGGAAAAGAAAATGGCCTCAGTTTTGGACGTTCACACTGGAGGACCAAATTATGAGTCCCGTGCGGGCCGGCGAACCCATCTCTTTCCCTGCTTCCGAGTCTGACAGTCATGTTCTAATCGACGGGACAAAAAACTTAAGAACATCACGCCTGGCCACGGCGCACGTCTGAAACCTGAAATAGCACAGCGCCGATGCGCGCGCACGTAGGACGCGGCCGGCCGCAATTGGAATAGTTTCTCTGGGCTCTGGTGATGCACGTCCGTCGACCGGCACCGCATTTTGCTTTCCACGCCCCGATGCCCCGTGCTGGCGTGGGCGCCCGCGCACGCCCCGACCAACCACCGCGAAGACTTGCCGCTCCTCCGCATTCAAGTCTCGCCGGCCCTACCTGCCGCCCGCCGGCCGTGTCTCTTTCTTTATGATGAAATCATGATGATGATGATGATGCAGCGTACGTCGTCGTGGAGCGCGTCCGGCCGGTGCAGGCCGGCCGGATCTCAACGGCCACAGCTGCCCAACGGCGACGGCGTCAACTTGCGCCGGCGGCCTCGATCGATCGTCGACGAAGCGGCCGGGCTGCGCCAATGGCCGCCGCAGTCAACCGGAGAAACACGCCGTTTGATATCGCCGCATCCTCCACCCATGACGACCTCACCACGGGTGACATCAGTACTGAGCGGCTTATGTCAAGGCTGGTTAGCGAGAAACTACAAGGCGTGTATGCATACTCCAGCTATACAGCATGATCACTCTGTTGAAGCATTCTTAATTGCTGCACGCAATGCAAGAACGGGTCCTCCTCGTACGAACATGACCGGCGCCGCGCGCACTTTGCGTGCTAGCCAGTGTAAACTATAAAATTCGCCCTCTCTTGCGTTTACAAAAGATATCTTAGATATGTGTATGTTAAAGGTGACTTGACCACCGCCGCGGCGAACGTCCCGTGCTGGCGCACCGACGCGGACGCCTCCACCACCGCGAAGACTTGCCGCATTCAAGTCTCGCCGGCCGTGTCTCTTTCTTTATGATGAAATCATGATGATGATGATGATGCAGCGTACGTCGTCGTTGAGCGCGTCCGGTGCAGGCCGGATCGCGGTGACCACAGCCGGCCAACGGCGACGGCGTCAACTTGCGCCAACGGCCTCGATCGATCGTCGACGAGAAGATATCTTAGATATGTGTATGTTAAAGGAGACTTGACCATAGAGGGTTTTGGGCACCGCGCGCGCAAAGTCTTGGTCTATAGGCTACAAGATCTTCTATAATGGACATGTGCTCCACTTGCTGCTGTGATTGATTTTATTGGTCTACTATCACCCTAACAAATTAGAAGCAATGTCACTAACCATGACCTGATTAGTTTACTGAGCATAAGGTTGGTTTACATTATTTGACTGGACTACTTCGCCTATGGAACGATCGACGGCGTTCCTTTTCTACAATGGAAAAAAAGGGAATACATTCTCACGTACTCCATATGGAAAAGAACACCTTGCTAGTACTAGCCGAATATACAGTATTTAGCAAGGTGCTGCCGGACGGACGGACGGCCGGCCGGCAATGAAAGTTGTACTCCTATGTAGCACTAGGTCGACACCACTCTAGCCTACCACCATCACTGCTAGACCGTATCAACGGACCTAGTACGAATAAAGCAGGTTGTTCTAGTCCTAGACATGCATGGGAAAATAGGAAGGGTTTCTTGGTTGAATCATGCATGGTTTCCTCGCGGGGATTGATAGACGAGACGACCAAAACTCTGAGGATACTGAATTTTCTCTGCGTCAGATTTCTGCAATGTTCAGCGTTTCAGGCTTGGGCCACCAATTATCTTTCTGACGTTGCTACCATCAGCACTGAACCTTTTGTCGAAAAAGAAGATCTCAACCCTCATATTTTTGAGAGATTGTTCTGGTACATATACTCCCTATTATTCAACAGGAAATGGAACAATTCTTGTCGAAAACGAATATCAGATAGTGGATTAGTACTGAACAACTTCAGCACTAGCAGCCATACTACTAACAGGGGCTGTACTAAACGAAGTAAATAATTGTACGTACACCCGCCCATGTGAACATGTCGGACGGAACGATGATTAATCGGATCAATCAATGGACTCGTTTTCTTACAAGTCCCACCTGATCACACGAGGAAGATGGCGAGAGGCACCTACTCCCATCTGCTCGGCCGGCGAGCGATGAATCGCCCCATCTGCTCGGCTGTATCGGGCAGCGGTGGCACGGGAAGGCCACCGGCCGAGATGGCACAGTGCTTGGGTGAGGAGCCCGTATCGGTGCAGCTCCCAGGCGTCCTTGCTCAGAATCGTGTGCCCGCCGTACGCCATGGCTAGATTGAGGGCGAAGTGATTGAGGGCGAGGGGAGAGAGGGCGAGAAAGGAGACGGGGTGGATAAGCACAGCCAGGGCGCCGACTTTTATCACGGCGATGGGCGGTGCGGTCGGCGTAAATTCGACGCGTGTGGAATCCGCAACGTCGGCCGCGTGGCCTGGGGAGCCGTCGCGTCGCCTGGCCGCCGTTAATGGCATGCGTGTGTGCAGGCGCACCGGCGTCCAGTCGCGTCGCGTTGGAAACCGCCGAGGACTGCGCCATTAACGCGGCCAGATCGGCCTCCTGCACGGCGCGATAAATGACGCCTGAACGCGGCGTGTGTATGACGGGCAGGCCACCCCTGTCAGAGGCCATGTCCGCCCCATGTCCGACACCCCCGAGAGGGCCTCCAAGTGCCGGACACGATTTCGTTCGGCCCGACCCTTTGGGGGTGCCGCTGGTGGGCGATTTTGACGTCCGGACCCCCAATTGGGCTTTGGAGGGTCATTTGGAGGCCCCCGGTGGAGATGCTCTTATCTCCTCCTCCCATGGCCTTCCCCATGCGCTCCACCCCCACCTTCCCAACCACCACCACCAGTAGCTATGCGCGTCTCCGCCTACACCTCATCTCCCGCTCCGCCCTGTCCTGGAACCCGCTCCAGATCTCCTCCTCGCTGGAGCCAGGGCAGGAGGATCAGCGGGCTATGACGGGAGAGGGGGGCGTCGCCGTTGGTGGCCGGGGCCGGAGGAGCAACTGGGATGGGAAAGGAGTAGTCTTGGAGGAGACAATATAGAGAGGAAACGTGATTGGTCTAGCGTGAGTCCATTTTCTACATACTGTTCTAAAACTAGAATAGCGTTAATCTATACTACTATTAAAAGAGCAAACTTGTGTTGATACATTGAATCTGAGCCCTTCAATATTTGGCCAACGGTCCAGATCGCTCCAATGTTTCACAACTCAACACAAATCCACTTTTGCCCGTTTTACCCTCCCACCAAATCACATAATACTGCTAATGCCATTGTACATCTTTTCGTTGTCTGAAAATTACATGTATTGCCACTCCTATAAAATAAAACAAAAGTTCCTTCCGTCCGTCCCATGGATCTCCCCTGCGGCCGCCGCCGCCGCCCAGACCTTCAGCTTCCCCCAGCGGCGCCCCACCCCGATCTCGCCTCGTTCTCAGTGCGGGCTCCAGCCGGAGGCTTCAGCCTTGCCCTCGCGGCTCTGGACGACGTCGTCCTGCTGTCCCTCGCGCTCAAGGCCTCCGTCAGGTCCGCGGACTTCCGCTACGGCCGGCGGCGGGGACGCGTTCGTGATGACCGCGGCGCTGGACGACGTCATACTGCTGTCCCTCGCGCTCAAGGCCTCCGTCAGGTCCGCGGACTTCCGCTACGTCAGGCGGCTGCACTGCTGACGTCAAGGCCGGCCGCGGGGACGCGTTCGTGATGAACTGCTTGGGTTACATGTATGCCAAAGCTGGCGACTTGGAGAACACGCGGAAGGTATTCGAGAGGGTTTGTGTACGGAATGTGGTGTCCTGGACGTGGATGCTGAGCGGGTGCCTTCAGAATCGTCTCGCAGAAGAACGACTGGCACTGTGGGGAGAGCATGTGCTGCCGAGCAAGCACACAATGGCGACCGTGCTCACCGCTTGCACCATGCTCGGTAGTTTACACCAGGGGAGGTGGACTCATGGGTCAGTGCTCAAACATGGTCTGGTCTCTAACCCTTTCGTTGCTACAGCTATGCTGGATATGTATGTCAAGCGCGGCGTACACGCAGAATGGGAGTCCTCTTAATGCACTACTTCTGTTCGTCGACAAGAAATTCAGGCACATTGTTCCTAATTGGGTGACCATAGCAACGTTAATTTCAGCTTCTGCTCAACTACGCAACTTGTCTATGGGAAGGTCGATTCATGGAATATCAGTTAAGTTAGGCCTGGTTGAGAACAATGTGGTGACGAATGCGCTTGTTGATATGTATGCAAACTGTAAGGCAGTGTTAGAGGCCAAAACCGTATTTGGAAGAATGTTGAACAAGGATGTTGTCACATGGAATTCATTGATCGCTGGGTTCATTGAGAATGACATGGTAAATGAAGCTCTGATTCTGTTTAGTTAGATGAGGGTGCAGGGTTCTAAACTTGATGCCATTTCCGTGGTAAACGCTTTGTCAGCATGTGTTTGTTTGGGTGATATACTTATTGGTAAATGTCTCCATACCTATGGTTTCAAATGCGCATTTATGTCCAACATTTATTTCAATACTACTCTGCTTAACCTTTACAACAAGTGTGCTGATCTCCCGTCTGCTCAAGGGGTGTTCAATGAGATGAAAAGCGGTAGTTCTGTCACCTGGGGTGCCATGATTGGCAGTTATGGTATGCAGGGCGATTCTTCTGATTCTGTTGATATTTTTAATGAAATGCTGAAGGACAATATCCAACCAAATGAAGAAGTGTTCACAAGTATCCTTTCCACTTGCAGCCATACTGGGATGGTTACTGTAGGAAAGAAGTGTTTTGATAGCATGGCACAGTATTTCAACATCACTCCTTCCATGAAGCATTATGCATGTATGGTTGATGCGCTTGCCCGTGCTGGAAATCTGGAGTGGCTAATTTTTCCTTTAGCTCAATCTGTTCCAAACTGAAGAGTCACCGATGGAAATCCTACTCGAACATGAATTGTCATTTGATAGGAACTCAGTCCGAACACGGATGCGCTACCGGGAATCTTTTCCCGTTAGGTAAGGCCAAGGCATGTATATAAAAGAATTCAGCCTCTTGACCGAAAGCCCCAACCCACGCCCGTGCGCTGACATTGCTGCCGTCTCGCCGTTCAGCCAAAATCTTTGGAACTCCGTTAGTCTTGCTCCACCCAAGGTACGCTTCAAGTATATCTATATAAGGCAACGCTTGATTGTAAGGATGGTGATAAGAGAACTGTTTCAAAATCACATATGTCATCAGCTCCATCACCAACCATGTCGACGTTATATCCAATTTCTGAACTGATGAGGGAAGAAAAAGTTTCAGAAGATGATGATAAGGAAAATATATTAAATGCATTATTTATTCAACATATGCTTGTTGTAGTTCATTTAACTTGTACTTCTCAGGAGATATTTGGTCCAATTTCAATTTTGTATCATAAAAGAAATAAATTAAGAGACGTGTGTTGCACGTGCAAAGCAACTAGTATAAATAAATCAGCAATTTCTAGTACTTTCCTGTACTTTTTTCCGGATACTTTCTGGTACTGCCTATTTTTCCATCGTCGGATTGACTCGATTCAACGGTTCCTAAAATCCCCAACCATTGCAAAACTTGTATTATTTTAACCTTGCGAACAACTATTGAACTATAGAAAATAATTTTAACCTCGCGAACAACTACGTGACCAATTATTACAAATTATGTGAACTTTTTTTTGAACCACACCGATAATTTATTTTGAGCTGTGTGAATATTGTTTGAAACCCATGAACAAATTTGTTAAACCGTGTAAAATCATACGTTTCAAGCGACCCGTCCTTATCCTCTCCACCGTCACAGTTGAAGAGAGGCGAAGGCGAAGGCGATTTTTTGGCGAACCCCGTCGATCCACCGCGTCCGTGCCGTCGAGACGTGGGATTCCTCTCCTCCGCCGGCTGCTTCGGCAGCGGAAGGGTGGGGGATCCCCGTCTCCGGCCTGTACATACGGTAGGATAGGGTGGAGTCCCCACCGGCGGTGCCTTGGAGGAGGTGGTGCTGGTGGTGGGGTGTTTGGTGTCGGCGCGGCCTTCTCCGGCGGCGGAGCTCTGCGGAGCTCGTCATCTTCGCGCGCGACTTGTGGGCGCTCGAGACCCGGTGGGGTTCTTGAGCTCCCTTGCCTCCCGTCGGATCCACGGTGGCGGCGGCTCCGGTGGCTGGAAACCAGAGCCGGGCGAGGTCGGCGGCTCCTGTCTGCGTCGGGATCGAGGACGTCTTCGGCAAGGTGGAGGTGCAGGAGAGAGAGGGTGCTCGTCGTGGTCGTTCACCGGCGTAAGTTCCGCCGCGGCGCGGCGGACGGGCTCTGCGGCATCTTTCAAGGAAGAGGGCGCTCTCAGGCTGTGGTTAGAAGGCGGCTGATGATCTTCGTCGCCGGCGCCGGTGGAGTTGCTGTTCCCCGATCTGGTTCTGCTTCCCCTACGTATTGTACTTTCTCTTCTGTATTTGTACTGTGTACTCTGTATGTGGTACTTTGTTGTTGAATACGTAGGCTTTTCAAAAAAAAAATTGTTAAACCGTGTAAAACGTATTTTGAATCTATGAACAATTATTTTAAACTACACGAATAATTTTTTTGTAGCTGTAAAACATGTAAAATTTTTTTAAAAGACGAGACCAATTTATATGAACTGTACAATTACATTTTTTTTCTTGCATAATTTTGAAAAACAATCTATGAACAGTTTTATTCTAACTTAAAAAATATATTTATTTATCTATATTTAAGGCCTGTACCGCGTAACCTAAACATAATCTTACATGTCACGAGTAATTAATATATTCGCCTTCATTAGAAAATCAATTCTCTCGAGAAATATAGATAGAGCATGAAACATCCATAAAAAACTCTATTTAACTCTAATTTGAAATGGCACAGGACCGAATGCCGATGCGTGCGCAAGTAGGACGCGGCAGCCGGGCGGCCGGCCGCAACTGGGATAGTTTCTCTGGGCTCTGGCGATGCACCGCGTTTTCCACGGGACCACGGGTGGCGTCGATCGTCACTGCCGAGGGTGCGCGTGACGACGCGCCGCGAACGTCCCGTGCTGGCGCACCGACGCGGACGCCTCCACCACCGCGAAGACTTGCCGCATTCAAGTCTCGCCGGCCATACCTGCCGCCCGCCGGCCGTGTCTCTTTCTTTATGATGAAATGATGATGATGATGATGATGATGATGATGATGATGCAGCGTACGTCGTCGTGGAGCGCGTCCGGTGCAGGCCGGATCGCGGGTGATGTCGGGTCTCAACGGCCAACGGCGACGGCGTCAACTTGCGCCGACGGCGTCGATCGATCGTCGACGAAGCGGCCGGGCTGCGCCAATGGCCGCCGCAGTCATCCACGCCGTTTGACATCGCCGCATCGTCCACGGGTGACGTCGGTACTGAGGTATTAGCGGCTTAGGTCAAGGCTGGTTAGCGAGAAGCTACAAGGCGTGTACGCATACTCCAGTATAGTTATACAGCATGATCACTCGATCTGTTTTTTTTTAACAACGTTGTTGAAGCATTCTTTCTACACGCAAGAACGAGTCCTCCTCGTACGAACATGACCCGCGCGCACTTTGAGTGCTGGCTACTTTGCCCTCTTGCGTTTACCAAAGATATCTTAGATATGTGTATGTTAAAGGTGACTTGACTATAGAGGTTTTGGGCACCGCGCGCGCAAAGTCTTGGTCTATAGGCTACTACGTCCTAGTACGTGCTACACCTACAAGATCTTCAATAATGGACATGTGCTCCACTTCCTGCTGATTGTTTTTACCGGTCTATCGCACTAACAAATTAGAAGCTCTCTCACTAACCATGACCGAATTAGTGTGCTTTCAAAGGGTGCTGATCATTTGACTGTAAATAAGGTTCGGTTACATTAACGGATTACTTGGCATATGAATAGGGATCTTTTCTACAATCGAAAAAAGGACGTGTGGGCGCCCTGCAAAATCTTCGCGTGGTTGATTTTTCAAAATTCGTATGTAGACGGCGGATAGACTTGAGTGTAGGATGGCTAAATTGTGGGATGTGTAAACTTTGTAACCAATTGCAAGATTTGGCCGCCCACCTCCTCTTCCGGTGTCGCTTCACTTCCCGCATTTAGGGTGCTTTGAAAAGTTGGCTTGGGGCAGACTAAGGCATGGCCTAGTGGTGGGGAGGGGCTGATGCCTTCCCACCCACCCGAGTTCAAGTCCTCATGCTTGCAATTTCGGTGATGTTGCACCCTCCTCTATCAAAAAATCACGTGGTTCTCCCACGTTGAAATCATTTTCAAAAGTTGGCTTGGGCTTCACGATATGATCCCGGGAGATTGGCTTGCTTTCAATACCGTCAAAGAATGGTGGACCGAAAGGGCTCTTATGTGAGAAGCCCTCATCGGAAGGCAATGGCCTCGCATGCTATGCTTGTTACTTAGCATATATGAAATGAGCGAGATGCTCACCCCTCTAGAAATCAATCTTCAACCCCCACCACACTCATCGCAAAAAATAAAGGAGGAAGTGGCACTTTGGTGTCTTGTCGGAGCCAAGAACTTGACTAATATGATGCCGTGAGAGTAGTTTTTCTTGTATTTGGGTGTGCATTTTGCATGCCCCGGCTTGTAAAAACCTCTATTAAACTTTCTTCTTAATCAATGAAAATGACAAATCATTTGCCTTGTTTTAAAAAAAGGACGATGGAATACATTCTCACGTACCAGCCGGAATATATATAGCGGCAAGGTGCTAGCTGCTCGACGGACAGACGGCCGGGAACGAAAGTTGTATGTAGAAAAGATATCTTAGATATGTGTAAAAGATATCTTAGATATGTGTATGTTAAAGGTGACTTGACTATATAGAGGGTTTTGGGCACCGCGCGCGCAGTCTTGGTCTATAGGCTTACTATACGTCCTAGTACGTGCTACAAGATCTTCTACAATGGACATGTGCTCCACTTGGTGCTGATTTTTACTGGTCTATCACCCTAACAAATTAGCAGCACTCACACTAACCATGACCTGATTAGTTTACTGAGCATAAGGTTGGTGTACATTATTTGACTGGACTACCTCGCCTATGGAACGATCGACGGCGTTCCTTTTCTACAATGGAAAAAAAAGGGAATACATTCTCACGTACTCCATATGGAAAAGAACACCTTGCTAGTACTAGCCGGAATATATTTAGCAAGGTGCTGCTCCACGGACGGACGGCCGGGAATGAAAGTTGTACTATGTAGCCTACCACCATCACTGCTAGACTGTATCAACGGACCTAGTACGAATAAAGCAGGTTGTCCTTCCTAGACATGCATGGAAAAATAGGAAGGGTTTGGTTGGATCATGCATGGCCTCCTCGCGGGGATAGATAGACGAGACGACCAAAACTCTGAGGAAATTGAATTTTCTCTGCGCAAGATTTCTGCAATGTTCAGCGTTTCAGACAGATTGGGCCACCAATTATCTTTCTGACGTTGCTACCATCAGCACTGAACCTTTTGTCGAAAAAGAAGATCTCAACCCTCATTTTTTTCAGAGATTGTTCTGGTACATATACTCCGTATTATTCAACAGGAAATGGAACAGTTCTTGTCGAAAACGAATATCAGATAGTGGATTAGTACTGAACAACTTCAGCACTAGCAGCCATACTACTAACAGGGGCTGTACTATAATTGTACGTACACCCGGCCCATGTGTACATGTCGGACGGAACGATGATTAATCGGATCAATCAATGGACTCGTTTTCTTACAAGTCCCACCTGATCACACGAGGAAGATGGCGAGAGGCACCAACTCCATGTAAAGATTTGCTTAATCGGAATTGCTAGATTACCTACTTACAGCGAGAGGGTGCAGGTGAAAGTAATTGACTACCAAGATCATCATCAGTGGTAATTAGAACGCCGACGCTGTAAGCACGCGCGCGCCTCTACGCTTGGACGCGCTCTGGGCGAGGGGTGGGCGGTCCCTCGGGCTCCGGCTCGGCGTTCAGGTCGAGGCTGAAGCCGGCAGGCCGCCGCGGCGGCGTGGCGACACGCTCGTCCGCAACGGGTGTCCGCTGCGGCTGCGTCGGTGGCGCGAAGTCCTCCCAGGAGAAGCTGGGGCTCCACGCCGGGGCGGAGCGCGCGGCAGCAGCACCACGGGCTCCAGCTCCGGCGCCGGCGCCTGGGACGAAGCGGCGCGAGGCGTCCCGCATGCGGCGCAGGATGGCGTAGAACTCCTCCACCTCGGCGTCGGACACCTCCTCGACGACGGCCTGCTGGACGGCGCCGGCGGCAGGGCGCTTGCGCTTGGCCGTCGCGGTGGTTGCGTCCATGGTCGCGTGCGTTTCTTTGATTGGTGGGTGCGTTGCGTCTGGAGGTGGGGTGTCTCGGAGGCGAGAGCGCAGAAACGGGTTCGTTTATATGGCCGTTCAGTGCCCCCGAGTAGGAAAAGTAAAATTAGGCTTGGCCCTTTCGTTTCTTCTTTCTTTATTACGACGGGACGGCGACTAACATCTTACTCCCTCCGACCCGATTTAACGATCGCAAGCGTGTACAAAGTTTGTACTAGTGTAGCTCATTCTTCACGTCCATTTTTCCGGATCGGAGGTAGTATTAAACTTGATCATGGTCTTTGAGCCCAAATTAAACTCGTTGTCAGATCTTAGGGCATCTCGAGCGGCCCTGCAAACGGATCATAAGCGTCTGTTTGTGTCTACGTGGACACTAGGCACGTCTCAACTAGTCTCCATAAACGGAGGCTTGTCCGCGGAATGTCAGTTTCCCACATTTTGGGCCCAATTGTGGTCCGTTTTTCAGGTGGAGCAGACAAACGTCCGCGTCCAGCTTTGTCCTCCTTTGTCTCCTCGGGCTCAATCGACGGGGACACAATCCCGTCCCCAACCCCTGAGAAACTTCTCCTTCTTACCTGCGGTGCCACCAGCCGCTCCATTCTAGCCGTTGTCCCCTCTCGACCCACGGCGGCGCCGTTAGCCTCCATGTCGGCGTTCCGGATCTCTTTGTCGGCCCGTAGGTGGACTTAGTTGGCGGTCACGAAGAAGCTCTAGTCTCGAAAAATCACTGAAAGAAAGAAAACCCTACCGCCAGCTCCCGCGTCGTCACCACCCAGTAGCTCACGCCGACGCAGTTGGAAGGCCACGGTTTCACGTCTGCCCTCCCGAATTGGGGCAGGACAGCTTGAAACAGGCCGTTGGCTCGGCCTCGCCGTCGAACTGCTTAGCCCGTGTCCTGTTCAACGCTTTGCCCAATCGAGGCCAAGTATACTGGCCCTCTGATTTTTTGCTGCATAGGCTTGTAGTTTGTCCCCCGCTTGTTTTCTATCTTAGATATTCATGTAGATGGATAGTCGGACGAGTTCTTCTAGTCCAATTTCATCGATTCTTCGGATACTTCCGGCGATGATACCAATTCACCTAGAAAATCACTAGTACTCGTCTCCATTTTACTTGATTGTGCGAACTATGTTGTTTATTTGATTGTGCAAACTTTATGTTGTGTACCCCCACCCCACTGAAAAATAATATTATGTGCAAATTGAAGTGAAATTTGGTAAAATGAGCAAAACAAAGGCCAGCCCCAAACCAAATGGGGACGTCCGTTGTGTACCCCCACCCCACTCGAAACGAATCAGGGGCGGACATGGGTCTTTTTAATGTCCACGAACCACCTAAACGGATTAAAACGGAGACATTTCGTGTCCGATTTGCGGGGGCCCACTAGAGATGCCCTTACGACATATTACTGGCCGGAGGAGTGTTGAAGTTTCCATACAGAATTTTGCCAAAAAAAAAAATGCAATTGCAGGACACTATTCTGCCTACCATGCCGGTCGTTGCGTGGTCGATCAGTACAAGTGTACAACAACAACCGTAGAAGTTTTGGCTAGTTTCAAAAAAAAAAAAAAAACTACTGTAGAAGGACATGGGGCAGGACGTACGGCGATCCATGGCTCGTGGTCTGGCTGCACCGGGAAAGGGTTGGCGGCCCCAGGTGTTGTCCCGTCTGTTCACACGTTCAACTTGCAAAGATGCAGAAAATTATAGCGCGAAAGCAAATAGATTCATCAACGATGCTTCAAGATCTTAAAAAAAATCGACTGTGCTTCCTTTTTTTTTTGAGATTTTCTGCATTCATATCACGAAATAACACAAAGTTGTTGACCCTTACAAGCACGCTGTAACACAATCACAAAGTACCATGAACACCTAGAACACGCTAAGACAACCATAACACAAGAAGATCTCCGGAGCCCTGTGTCATCATCCCAGAATCTTGAGAGAAGACCCCTGTAGCAGAAAGATCTGCAACCAAGCGTAAGCAGGTCATCATCTTCGACCACGGTACAATTGCCGCCACGCTGCTTCCTCCTTCCTTGACACCAGCGCCGAGGGGGCATGGACCTGCAACAGCCGTCGCCATCTTTGGCTTTGAGTACCGCGAAAAGTGTCCCTTCCGGATGGAAAAGAACTCGAGTCAACCGACCGGTCCAGCACCGCGGCCAGGCCATCCGCCCGGGCAAAGCAGGATCTCCCTCCAGCATCAGTGCAGAGGAAGGAGAAAAACAACATCAGCAAATCATACCGACAAGGAGGAAGAAGGGTCTTCGTCTCCATGCATCCATCGCCCATCTGAGGACCCAACCGGCCAGTGCCGATGGACCTCCAGACACCATAGCCCGCGACCTCGACGAGATCCGGGGATCCCCCACCCCGCTGGCTCCTAGACGAAGGCAGAAGCCTCGCCCGACCGCGAATGGAGCCCGGAGAGATTTATTCCGACGCGACACCACCGCAACGGCCTCGGCATCGTGTCCCTCAACCCTAACCCTACCACGCACCCGCCTACCGGACAGACCCGAGGTTCCCCTCCCTCCCGCCGCCGGAGCGGCCGACGGAGAGAGAGGGAACCAGCGGCGTTGCCGGCGGCACGCAAGGGAAACCCTCGTCGCCTCCTTGATCGCCTCGTGCAATCCGACTTTCCCGGGAGCGAAACGGTACATCGACTGTGCTTCCTGCTTGCGATATCTTAGGTTTGGTGTAAGACGTCGACAGTGAAAGCAAATAGATTCACAATCCTTTGCAACTTGCTCATCGCCATCATTGATTCAGGATTTTCTTTTCCACGACAAGACATCATAAGACGCCTGCCACACACTCGTTCACCGGCTGGAGTAACTGCCAGCGCCCTGCAGGACACTGGAAAATTCAAATCTACTTGTCTCCAGAAAGGTCGTAGCCTGGCAAAAAAAATTAGAGTGAATTCTATTTTGCATCCTCTTGTTATATATTTGTGATACTAATTACCTCATCTAGTGAAAAATTGTCTAGATTACCAATTTTAGAAAATTTGGATTCTCTTTTTTGTTACATGTCTATTAAGCAAGATGTGAGGTGATTACTGAGCCACAAATATACCAGGACAACAATGAGGAATTGAACATATGGTGAAGTGAAGCCTTGACATGTCGTCGGTGACGCCCTTCGATCTTTACATATCTTATCGCAGCACCTAGACCTAACATGCCGACCTATTCCCACGAAGCGTGCCGAATGTCAAAATGGGGTAAAACCACGTTAAAAATTGCACATATCATGTATTTCTTATTTTGTTTCACTAAACGGGCTAATAAGTGTGACAAATTTACAGCTACAGGTAAAATGTGTAATCCACTCTTTTTTTATCGTGCTTTCTTAGGGTGTCTCATCATGAATACGACGCACGAGTGCCTTGGAAGTCACTGACTACTCAAAGGTAAATTGGGGTCGAGACTCGAGGCCCTCATCAGTGCCCTTTTAAACCGAGACCCAACAATGGTAGTTGTCTTGATTTTTGATTATCGACCCACCCCAAAATTCTTATTGAACCTACTACTGATCATGCTACTCGACAAAGCAAATAGTTAAGACCCAATTGGTACAATAAAAACAATCGTGAAGTTGGGCGCTTGATACGGGAATCCTTCAACTTTTGTAGCCACGCATCATGGATTGCGTGAAATGACTAGGAAATTTTTAGTTATATATGATTCGCCGTTAACTTGCACTTGCCAAAATCAAATGCTCTCTTCTTCGAGGGCTAATTTTGGATAAAAGGCTATGTACCGTTCGTGATATATGTTCAACAAAACAATCGCTAGATAAAATTCAGCATAGTATTAGTGTATGTGCTTTCTATTTTTATATGATTATTACTTTTCCATGGGGATGCGTACTTGATTTACAAGATAACTTGTCAAGATTAATGAATAGTGGCAAGTTTTCACCTGTTTTAATTTTTTGTCTAATGTGTAGCATGTGTAAATTATTCTATGGAACGACCCAACAAAAAAAAATATGACAGCCTGAGTCAGTTCGTTAGTTATTTCAGTGAATATATTTTATTTGCTAAGCATGAATTTGTGCTCTCCTTTTGCATGATTTGACTTCACGTGATGTTCATGGGGCACGCGTGTTAAAACATGTTTGTACACATTTCATTAGTGTTTTTTTATATTGTTTGACCCGTTATAGTTTCTCAATGACTGAATGACATCATGGTGCTTTATGCCATTTGGTTTTAACAATCAATGGTATGTCTTGTGTTGCGTCTTAGAAAATTGTTATAGACTAATAGATAAGGCAAGGAGAACCGGCCAATAGGCTTAAACAACAAGATAGTGAGCAGAATACGCAAGTGTGACATCACATATCACTTATGTGATGTCAGCCTTCGTATGTGGCCTAGGTCATTGCTTGCATCACTCGGTTTGTCCACCCTGCCAAGCCATGGCCAGGTCAAGGTCTCTTCAACAACCATGGGTCAGTGGGTTAAGCAAAACATTTAGTAAGCACTCTATTTAGAGAAGCATCTTCTTGCTGCAGCACCCAGCGTCAGTATACAATTGATCGATCACACATCAGCTACAGTATTCAGGGCATCCAAAACAAAGAACAGTACAATAATTGTCGCAGATACTGTAACATTTTCAAAAGTAAACAGTAGAGTATCTTTTGTTTGTTTATAGTCGTGTCGTGCTATTCCTGGCAGCATACTCATAAGCAAATTCTCTCCTCTGCCGCGTGTATATACGAACAACTGACACAACATCAGCAGCACTAGTCATGACATACGTCCTACTCCCTCCGTTTTTTAATATAAAATGTTTTAGGTGGTACACATGTTGTCTATATGCACACAAAAATGAGTGAGCATGCACACAAAAATATGTCTACATACATACATTTGTGTGCATTTGCATGTGGACAAAAGGTAAAACATTTTATATTAAAAAACGGAGGGAGTAGTTTACAAGGTTTTGGATTCTATTTCACCTATCATTTTACTACCATACAATCCTAAGAGCACAGCGACAAACTACGTTTACCCCGGTGGCTCCGATAAACAAAAAGTATCAAAGTGAATTAATTAAAATATTGATAGAGCACACTATGTTCACATCGGGCTTTTCCTATAGCATAGCACAAACGTCTTACTAGTAGAAGCAAGATATATATCTGGTGAAATTACACAATTCTACGCCAGAATAATATTACTCAAGCTTCAATAAAAATTATAGTCCACTTAAATTCAACTATTGTCACTTACATTAGATTTTCTATAACCGTTCAGTTATCAGCATGGTTATAAAAATCTCGCTTGTCTCTTATAATTATTGCTATTGTCTTTGTTCCCCTCCCTCTCTCCTTCACACATGAATAAGACAATGAAATACCAACAAAAGAAGCTGATGCCACACGTCACAAGTGGTGATGTATTGCTGACACGCTCAAACCTATCATAATAATAACGGCTCGCTCAACAAGAATAAAAAAGTGGAATGTATTTCTTCCACACAAAAGTAGAATGTATTTCTTCTGTAAAAAAGGTAGAATGTCTTTGTGGTACCAGTATTCCATTCATAGTGATTTTTGGCATGTGGTGGCTGAACATCTTGAACACCTTGTGCTCGTCCAAAATACAACAACTAAAGTTACTCTATGACAACTTCGAGGTCACAAGGTGTACGTGTAAAACAAGAGTCTAGTGTTTCTATGTGCTTGCATGTTTGGATGATTAGTACGGTCATACCCACTTTCCGTCATCGTCGGTGACATACATGTGTACGCATGACAGTGTAGTTAAAAATGTTTCTATCAACACAATTCAAAGTTTATTGGTTGGAGAGAATTTTAATGACTGGTTATTCATCATTGAAAAGTTGAGTTTACACTCATATGTTTGTTTTCACGCCTTTGCAAGAACTACCCATTCATCTTGGCCGTTTGGACTCGGTTGTAGTTCTGATAGAGGCCATACAAACACCACCACTATTTCTACATATATGCCTACCTACTGGTGGAACAAGAGGATTTAGTGCGCTGAAGGTTATATAAAATCTTCTATTTGCCAGTTTTATATGTTATTTAGAAAGTGTGTAGGAGCATAACATGCTCATCTTCGATGTCATTTCGTCTTACCTACATGAAACTTGTTTATTCAGTGGTTCCCACTATCTCGGCCGTTTGGACTCGGTTGTAGTTCTGATAGAGGCCATACAAACACCACCACTATTTCTACATGTATCCCTAACTACCGGTGGAACAAGAGGATTTAATGTGCCGAAGGTAATATAAAATCTTGTAGTTGCCAGTTTATCTATGTCATTTAGAATGTGTGGTAGGAGCATAACATGCGTATCTGCGATGGCATTCGTCTCACCTTCATGAAAGTTGCTTATTCAGTGGTTCGAGCAGTTTAGGTCAGTTTCCACGCATATTCCTCCGAGCAATTGTTCATTTATTGTTCATTTTCTGATCGACATCATGGTGCTTTGTGCCACTGGCTTTAACAATAAATGGTATGTTTTGTATTGCTTCTTAAACAGAAAAAATTTATAGACTAGGCATAAATAGATAATGAGAACCGGGTAGAGGATTAAAACAAAGAGATCATGATCAGAATAGGCACACGTGACATCACCTCTGTGATGTCAGCCTGCCTTGGTGGCCAGGTCATTGCTTGCATCATTCTGTTTGTCCCAAGCCTGCCAAGCCGTGGCCAGGTCAAGGTCTCCTTTTGCGTGAAATTTGACAAAATTAACCCTTTGCCCAAACTTCATCCAAAAATAACCCTTTTTCAAAAAAAATCGAAATCTAACCCTTTTGTGTGGCTCCCGTACCGGGGGCGCCACACATAAAGGAACCGCGCCCCCACTGGGGCGCCACACATGTAGGAACCGCGCCCCGTCTGGGGCGCCACACACTGCCAGCGTGGCAAGGCGGGCCCCAGCCCTGGTTAAGTAGCGCCGGCGCTGGGGGCGCCACACCTCATGTGTGGCGCCGGGGCGGGGCGCCACACTTTCTGTAAAAGTAACAACCCCAGCCCGTGCCCCACCACCTTTTTCTTCTCCCTCACTCTCTTCTCTCACAAAAGCAAGGAAGAACACTCCCCCCAACACACCCCAACACACCCCCCCTCAAATCCATCCTTTTAGGTGTGATTTTTCCGTGGATTCGGCTCTCCTACGTGCAAGAAGGTACTCTCCCTCATCCTCCTTCTTTTGTCCAATAGAAATCTTCCAATTTGGAGAATTGTGTAGATCTTGGAAACCCTAGAATTTGAATATGAGGACAAATTTGTGGTTATTTGTTGATAATATTGGTCAATGTGTGTGGGTATGATGGATATGAAGTGTTGGGGTGTTGATTGTAGGTTAGGGTTAGGGTTTTTGTTAGATGTAGTTAGTGAGCTAGATTTAGTTAGGGTTAGTGCATAATGACTTGACTTAAAATTAAGATAAGTAAATTATTTTGTTTGAAATGCATAGCTTAGTGCAATGTATCAATCATTTGATGCATTGGTTGTTGTAAAAAATTTTAGATGGAGAAATGGTTAGTGTTCATCATGTGGACAAGGAGGCCTTTTTGAAAGGCAATGTGGAGCATGACTCGGAGGAGAAAGTGGTGGTGTTTGGCCATAGTCCTAGCTATGCCGAGGTTGTGGAGAGAGTGCGGATTGCATTGAATTGGACGGATCCAAATGATGTTCTTTCTTTGGAGGGAAGGCATAATGTTGGGTTCGGAATGCATTCGTTGGAAGATTATGCCTCTCAACTCCGAGTTGTGTTGGAGTGCATATAAGGAGACGGTGCGGCATCTCAAGACAAGGCTCTTGAGTTGTTTGCCACCAAGACGTTTGACTTGAACCGGTGTGCCTCCGAACATGACGTTAGGAGGCCGGTTCAAAATGAGCCACCTCATGCGCATGAAGTGTACTATCCAACGTCGAGTCCACCTCCAATGACTCAACATGATTTTAGCCAACCAACAATGACCGAACACGAAAGGAGCCAACCTTCAAGCCCAATTCAAAGTGACCAATATGAAGAATCGGAGGAGGAGAGCGACGCATCGGAGTATGATCTTCATAAAAATGATATTGGTGATGTGGAGACAAATTGTAGGCATGAGGACATGGACCATGACATCCCTTATAACCGATGCTATGCATCGGACTCGGATGACGACGGTCCCGAAGAAGATGTTGATGAAGATGGGTTCACTGCTAAAGAAGCCGAAATATTCAAGAAGGTAGTGGGCCGGGATCATCGAACACCATTGTTCCGTGATCTTAGTCTCGCCGATAAAGCCGTGGTTGATGGTGGCACGAGTAAAATTCTTGAACCAAGGCCAACTTCGAAGAAGGATCGTAATCCCAAAAACTATGGAATTGCTGAGGGAGTGAAGTTTGAAAGCTTGTTGGAATTGAAGACATGGCTCAAGGAGTATGCGGTTAAGTACTTTAGACCATACAAAGTGGTTCACTCGGATGTCAAGAAGCGTTACACGGTTAAGTGTGATGACGCGCATAATGGGTGCCCGTGGATTGTGCGTGCAAGACCTATCAAGGGAACCTCTCAATGGGTTCTAAAAAAATGTGTGTCAACTCACATGTGTAGTGGCAATGATGATGATGATGACAAGGATGCGAAGGACATTCATCGGCAACTAACCTCCGATTTCATCGGCTATAGACTTTCCAATTCCATAGAGGCATTCCCCACTTTTTCGGTGAGGGCTATCATGGACACGGTGAAAGACATGTTTGGTTACTCGGTGAAGTATGGGAAGGCATGGAGGGCCAAGCAAGCCGCATTCAAGATGTTGTATGGTGACTGGGAGGAAGCATACAACCGACTTCCTAGATTGTTGGGAGCTATGGCTGCTACAAATCCGGACATGGTTACGTGTGTGGAGCCCTTTGGCCAAAAGACTAGGGATTACAACGGTGCAACCGTCCGTGTCTTTGGCCGTGCATTTTGGGCTTTCGGGCAATGCATAAGGGCATTCAAGCATTGTAGACCGGTTGTCTCCGTGGATGGCACATTCTTGACAGGCCAGTACAGGGCACACTTTTGATTGCCGTAGCTCATGATGCTAACGACCGGTTGTTGCCGTTGGCTTTTGCTTTGGTGACGGCGGAGAACCAGGACAACTGGGAGTGGTTCATGGGTCTAGTGAGAACAAAGGTATTTGAGCCTCAAAGAGAGGTATGTGTCATCTCGGACCGCCACCAAGGCATACTCAATGCGGTGGAGATTGATATTCCCGGGCATGCTCCTTTGCACCATCGATGGTGCGTGAGGCATTTTGTGTCCAACTTCTATAGGGCATGCGGAAATAAGGAGCTATCTGATGATCTAAAAGATTGTTGTCTCGCTTTCACCGAGCGGCATTTTGCGAGATTGTACAACAGGTTGCTAACTCTCACATCGCCGGGGGGTCGAGAGTTCCTAGATAGGCATGCGTCTATGAGGCACAAGTGGACTAGAGCATTTGACACCGACGGTAGGAGGTACGGTGACATGACAAGCAACATGGCAGAATGTTTCAACAATGTGCTCAGAGGAGTCCGTGGGTTGCCCGTGACAGCAATAGTTCAATACACATTCGACAAGTTGAATGAGTATTTTCAAAAATATAGTGAGGAAACGTTTGAGCAGATGGAAGGGAAGAACAAGCACAAGAAGAAGTACAAGTATCCACCTGAAGTTGACAAATGGATGACATACCAGTTAAGGAAGGCGGAGACCAATACAGCCCAATGTTTTGACAACAACGAGTGGATTTACCAAGTCAATGAGCCAGGAGGCACCACGGTAGGTGGTGTGCAACACGGAGGGCGTGCGTGCAAAGTCTTGCTAAAGCAATGTTTGTGCTCGTGCCAGAGGCCTCAGTTGCTTCATCTCCCTTGCTCGCACTTGCGGACGGCGGCACGCATTAGAAAAGTGGGATACGTTGATCCGGTTAGGTTGTCCGAGTACTCGATCGAGGCTACCAAGGAGACATGGGCGGGCAGATTTGAACCTTACTTTGACCAATCACAATGGCCAGAATATCATGGCATTCAACTATGGCCCGATCCAATACTGAAGGTGACGAAACGGGGAAGACGGAAGACAAAACGTTTTAGAAATGACATGGACGCATGGGGTGCAGGAGGTCTCCGAGAGTGGGGCAACCAACATTTTCAGGAGCCTAGTGTGCTGCCCGTTGTGGAGAATGCAATGGTGGTGGGCACAACACTAGAGGTTGTAGTCGAAACAAGAGATCGAAAGGTGTCCAACATGGTGGCGGTGGTGTGGCGGTGGTAGCACAAGCCATCATGATAGCACAAGCCACCATGATCATTCTCAACATGGCGGTGGCGGTGGTAGCACAAGCCACCATGGTCATTCTCAACATGGCGGTGGCGGTGGTAGCACAAGCCACCATGGTGGTAGCCAACATGGTCATTCTCAACATGGCGGTGGCGGTGGTAGCACAAGCCACATGGTCATTGTCAACATGGCGGTGGCGGTGGTAGCACAAGCCACCATGGTGGTAGCCAACATGGTCATTCTCAACATGGCGGTGGCGGTGGTAGCACAAGCCACCATGGTGGTAGCCAACATGGTCATTCTCAACATGGCGGTGGCGGTGGTAGCACAAGCCACCATGGTGGTAGCCAACATGGTCATTCTCATCGTGGCGGTCGCGGCGGCGGTAGGCATACATCAATGTTTGACGAGCTAAGAGGGGGTAGGCGTCGTGGCCGTAGAGGGGGTAGGCGTCGTGGCCATCAATGATTGGTATGACTGAATTTTTTTTGGTTGTTATTTCTTATTTTCAATTGTTCCATTTTACTATCAACTAAGTTCAAACTTGCAATTTTGTAGGGATGGTTCTTATTTTCAATTGTTCCATTTTACTATCAACGAAGTTCAAACTTGCAATTTTGTAGGGATGGTTCTTATTTTCAATTGTTCCATTTTACTGTCAACTAAGTTCAAACTTGCAATTTTGTAGGGATGGACTGTTCCGATCTGAAGGAGAAGCCGGTGGCATGGCAACACAGCATTGACAGTCGAGTCGGGCACGATGCGCCGACTTGTTGGTGTGGTGACGTTTGCAAGATGAAGCAGTCCAGCGATTGGGACGATAGAAGAGGAAGGAGGTTCTGGATGTGCCCGAACTATGCTTGCGAGAAGCCGAAGGCAACAAAAAACAAGTCGAAGCAAACAAAACGCAAGACAAAGCAAACAAATATTATTGAGCGTCCGCGGGTAAATGTCTCCTCCGCCTCTCTTGTAAAGAATTTATCTTTATCTAGTTGCATGTTTTGACTCGCTATTACGTTTGCAGTCACCTCCGCCTATTTGCCAGTACTACCGGTGGATAGACTTTGAGCAAAGTGACCTCTACCGGTGGGAGGTAAAAACTATGACTGACAAGGCGTGGGAGCGATTCTGGGAGAAAGATCGTGAAGAGGAGCGGGCCAAGAAGGAGAATGAGCAAGCGAAAATTGAGGCACTAGAGGCTAAGAACGAAATGATGCTCCGCGATATGGAGAGGAGGGAGAAGACTGAGAAGGCACGTGTTGCAAGGGAGGCGTGGGAGGCGGAACGTGCAAGGGAGGGGCCGTTAGAGGACGGAAGGTACCATGAGGCGTGGGCGGCGTTTGACGGCGAACTTGGAAGGGAGGGGTCGGGAGGCCAAGGTGAAGGTGCTCGCCGTGCGCAAGGGATGTTGGATGCGAGAAGCCGTGCACAAGGGATGTTGGATGCCAAAAGGCGTGAGAGGGAAGCACAAGAGGAGTTGGATGCGAGAAGGCGTGAGAGGGCTCGCCGTGCACGAGAGGAGGCGGGAGGACAAGGTGAAGGTGTTGGCCTTGCACGAGAGGAGGCGGATGCGAGAAGGCGTGAGAGGGATCGCCGTGCACGAGAGGAGGAACGAGCGGAACCAGACCCAGCGAGGCGCAAGGGCAAGTATCCACGTCTTACTCAGTAGGGACAATGTAATGTCCTAGACTTTGTGTTTGTGTGAACCTTGTAATGTCGTGGGCATTTAATTTGCTGGAACCTTGTAATGTCATGCACATTTAGTGTGTTCTATGTTCTTGTGATCTTGATGAGTTAGTTGTGAACCTTGTAATTTGATGGATTTCGTTGAATCATGTAATATGGTGAACTCTTAGTGAATTTGATGAATTTGATGGATTTCTGGAACTGTAGTTTGAAGTGCAGGAAAAACTGACGAAACTGTGTCGCGCGTTGACGGAAACCTGACGAAACTCGACGGAAACTGAACCCGTAACCGCGGCAGAAAAACTGACGAAACTGTGTCGCGCGTTGACGGAAACCTGACGAAACTCGACGGAAACTGAACCCGTAACCGCGGCAGAAAAACTGTGCCACGGCAGAAAAACAAGCGCTCAACTCCCTGCTCTCTGTCTATTTGCCGCGCCGGAGCTCACGGCGCCACACATCATTGTGTCGCGCCCCAGCCAAGGGCGCCGCACATGTGCAACGCCGGAGCGGCCGGCGCCACATCTGCAACCACAGCTCCCCGAGCGCCGGCGCGGTACGCGCGCAAAATGTCGTGCTCTCTGTCTATTTGCCGCGCCGCCGGCTCCGGCGCTACACCTCTATGTGTCGCGCCCCAGGAAAGGGCGCCGCACATGTGCAACGCCGGAGGGGCCGGCGCCACATGTGCAACCACAGCTCCCCGAGCGCCGGCGCGGTACGCGCGCAAAATGTCGTGCTCTCTGTCTATTTGCCGCGCCGCCGGCTCCGGTGCCACACCTCTATGTGTCACGCCCCAGCCCAGGGCGCTGCACATGTGCAACGCCGCAGGCGCCGGCGCCACACCGTCATCTGCAACTCCCCCATGTCCGGCGCCACACGGCAAAATAGCAGAATTAAGCACAAATTCACAGCAGTAGTTCACAGCAGGAATTCATAGCAGAATTAAGCAGTAATTCACAGCAGAATTAAGCACAAATTCACAGCAGTAGAATTAAGCACAAACATGACACAATATCTATCATGAGCATTAGAATTCACAGCAGAATTAAGCATAGATTCACGACATGCTTACGACAAGTTTACGACAATGTTTACGACATGGTTTACGACATGGTTCACGACATGGTTCACGACATGTTTCACGACATGTCTAACCCCTTTTCCTTAGCCTCCTCGAAGGCTCAGTCGGCGCCGGATCCGCGTTCTTCCTCCTACTCCTCAAAGGCTGAGTCGGCGCCGGATCCGCGTTCTTCCTCCTACTCCTCAAAGGCTGAGCAGGCCCCTTTTTCTTGTAGATGTAGTCGTCCGGTGAGAAACGCCTGGCAGCCTTCTTCTTGGATCTTAGGTGGAAGGATCGCTGGTATGCCTGCAGGGTCATGTCATCGTTCACATTATCATCAAAATTGCCCTAGAAATGAAAGAATGTGAGCGGAATAATTAGTACATGGTTGAGGTTCAAGAAATCATTTTTGGGTTACCGGCATGTAACATATGCATACCTCAACCTCCTCATCATTGGGCTCATGTGGGTTCGAACTAGAAGCATCACCACGGATAGGGGTTGAAGGGGACCTCGAGCGGGTCGGCATAGCATCATCGCCGCGACAACCAAGCAAATGCGCTAAAGTGCGCAACCGAGTTGCGGAACGCTATCACGGCAAGAAATCAATATCTTAGTACAAATGAACAACATATTATGCACGAAGCGGAGATGGTCTAACTTATGTTCACAAAGTCCCTAACGGCAGCATCACCCTTCTTGCCATGAGGTAACATGGCTGCCTCCTCGGCTGCTACCGCTTGGCGGTCGATCTCATTGCGCTATGAAAACAAACATGTCAACAACTAAACTCTAATTATGATGAGATGAAATAAGTTGGGCAAAAATTACCATAAAGTTCATCACGGGAGCGAAATCAGTTCGGTTGCCTTCTCTTAAGGCCTTGTTGTACCGGAGCTCAACAATAGCATCATCGTCCATGTCCTCCAAGAGCTCCTCATAAGCCGGGGGGCATATACGGACACGGGTACGTGCAAGGTACCAACCAAGATATGTGTCGAATGCCTCTTGACGGTACTTGGGGCGATCCCGCATATACACCTTCCGGTCCGTTGCCTCTTTCACCTCGGCATTGAATGTACTGATGTAATCCTTATGATGCTTATCCCATTTCGTGATCTTCCTCTGCCGGCGCCGGTCCAATCTACATGGTCAACAAATGAAACATTAGTAACTACACTAATACATAAATGAAACATTGGGTAAGACAAAATTTGGAGCCTCACTCGTGCAACGAAAACATCGTGTTTATCCACTTCGGCGGTGTAGTTTGAAACAACCCAAATTGGCTCATCACACGATGTGGTAGGTGGAACTCGACGGCATACAAGCATATCAATGGACACTGCATCATCCAAAGATATTCTTCCTCGAAACACTTCGGGTTTAGAGGGAATTCCGGATTCCAACCAAATCTCTCCCCGACACCATAAATCTGCCATGTCACCTATATCATAGTACTCATTTCAGCATGTACAGTTGGGATTTAAGATAGATAGTGATTGAACGAAAGCATTCTAATTATTACCTGCTGGGGGGTCAGCGAGTCGAACTCGTTGATGTACCGCAAGTACTCCTTTTGCGGGTCGCCGGTGAACTCCGCAACCCTGTCCCACTTGTACGCCCATGTAGCCTCCCGAAGCCTCTGGGGATGGTCAGGGACGGTCCAAGGCTTCCATGGCAAAAGCTTCGGCCGTCCAACTGAGAAGTGCTCCCACATCCAAACCGAAAGTAGGATCACTGGACCACCGATACCGGCCTCACCGACGAACCGACGACACGATTCATCCAACTGCACATATAGGTATACATGTTAGAATTTCATAAGTGTTGCACACACAAGAAACAAAGCAAGATAAATATTTACCTGCCGGTACAAGTAAGCAAGCGCAGCCGTACCCCAGCTTTGCTTCTTCTCCCAGCGTGTTAACGCCTTCAGCCACATCCAAGGAGCGGTCCGCCCACTACTGTCAGCAAACAAAGTCCTCGTGATCACGTACCACACGTATGCGCGTGCATGATTCTGAATCACCACTTTATCAGCCCCTTCAGGACACTTAGCAAATTTTCCCCGGATCCAAACAAATGAGGCGCCGGCGGAGAGTCTATCCTTACTAGAGTCTTCCTTCTCTGGAGGAGCCGCACCAATAAGGCTGAACATCTGCTCGCGCCACCCATCAGATGCGGTGCTAAAACACACAGGTTTCCCCGTGATGGGGAGTGCCAGGATCATCGACACGTCCTGAAGAGTCACCGTCATCTCCCCGGTGGGGAGGTGAAAGCTGTGTGTCTCCGGCCTCCAACGGTCAACAAGAGCAGTGATGGCCGAAGGATTGAAATTTGGCGTGGACCGAGACACGAGCTGGATGAAGGGAAGGAGTCCAAGCTTCTCGATGTACTCGGTGTACCTCTCGTCGTACGGCATGCCCTTGTCACCGGTTTGCAAGGAGGCCTCGTGAGACCGAAGACGAAGGGGGGCAAGTACCTAAAAAAATAATTACAAGTTACAACAATGTCCATGCCGAATAGAAATATGAACTAACATCTAAAATATGCAAAACATTACAAATTACCTTTCCCTCCGCAATCTTTCTCGCACGGTGCGGCTTATCATATTGTTCTTCGATAAGTTCCATCCTACATATTTTAAAAAACTACCACTAGTAAGAGATAGAAAGATAGAAATTTCATTTCAACATCATATATATTTGAAAAAAAATACCACATCCACACATACACACATATAAAAACTATATAGACAGTGGGTAATCACTATTGCATCCACAAACACATCTCACATCCACAAATACACCTCACATACCGAATTAATCAAAAATGTACATCAACATTCTAACCTCGGGTTGCAAAAAAGGGATCAAAAAAATATAGCATCCGTCCCTACTAAGCAACACATCAACAAATGCTAGGGGATCAACAAAAATAGCATCACACCATACTAATTTTGAAATGTAGGATGAACTAAGATTTCACCTAGGGTTGCAAAAACGGGTCAAATATGAAAAATCAACCCTCCACATGATTACCAACTACTACAAGTGCCATACAAATGCTAAGGACCACAAAAAACAAGCCTCATGCCATGCTAATTTGGAAATCTAGGATGAACTAAGATTTCACCTAGGGTTCCAAAATGGGGACAAATAAGAGAGGTTTCTTGGATGAAACTGAGGGGAATGGATGAGCTTACCGTGAGTACCGACGGGGAGAAGAAATCCCTTCAGATGGGGCCGGATTTGGAGAGGATTTGGGAGGGGGAGATGCGAAACCGCCGCCGCCGCCTCCTTTGTTCTTCGTTTTCTGTTCAGTGGAGTGAGGGAACGAGTGGGCTAGGGCGCGGCTCGGGCATATTTTTATTTCGTTGTGTCGCGCCCCCGGCCCCGGCGCCACACATGGAGGTGTGGCGCCCCAGCGGCCGGCGCTACTTAACCAGGGCTGGGGCCCGCCTTGCCACGCTGGCAGTGGTGTGGCGCCCCAGTCTGGGGCGCGGTGGTTACATGTGTGGCGCCCCCGGTACGGGAGCCACACAAAAGGGTTAGATTTCGAAATTTTTTGAAAAAAGGGTTATTTTTGGATGAAGTTTGGGCAAAAGGTTATTTTTGTCAAATTTCACTCCTTTTGCTGCAACCAATTGATTTAGAGAAGCATCTTTTTGCTGCAGCACCCAGCGTCAGTATATGATTGCTCGATCGCACATCAGCTACAGTATTCAGGGGCATCCTAAACGAAGAACAGTACAATAATTGTCGCAGTTACTGTAACATCTTCAAAAGGGAACAGTAAATACTCCTAGGCAAATTCTCTCCTCTGTTGTCTGCCGCATGTAGATACGAACAACTGATACAACATCAGCAGCACTAGTCATGACATAGGTCCTCGTTTGCCAAGTTTTGAATTCTACTAGTTGAATTTCGGCGCGTCGGCACGCCGCGCCCTTGGTGGATATTTCTGTGAATATAAATTTTTTTTTTTGCTTTCATAATATATTTTGTGAATAGAAATGGTGGTGTTGTTTGTTTAATGCATTTATGTCTGCATAATATTACAACTTATTCAGTTAATGCGAAGACAAACCAATCGTTTTACTGGTTGAACACGAATTTTAGTGTTTTTTTTACAAATCTATTACAGCGAACTGAAATTGAAAAAGGGAATTCATAATTGTTTTGTGAACAAAATTGTCTTGCATTTATTTTTCTTCTTTTTGATCATTATTTGAATGTTGTTTTAATGCAAAGCAAAAGAAAAGCAAAAACCAAAAGAAAACAAATACAAAGATTTAATTTCAATGTTTGTTGCAACTCTATTACAACAAACTGAAATTCAAAAAGGGGAATTACAGTTGTTTTTTAAGCTAAAATGTCGTGCAATTATTTTTCTTCATGGTGATCATTATTCCAATGTTGTTTTACTGCAAAGCAAAAAACAGAAGAAAACAAATACAAAGATAGGGTTAAATGGAGGTGAGATGTCATTTCCACAATTTTTATATTTGATATTGTAGTTCTTTTAATTAAACAGGAATTCTATTGTTTAATGATGCATGGAAATGTGTTAGCTGTGAAGATCTTGTTTTTGTGCAAATTTTGGTATATTTTTTGTTTTTTTTTGAATTATGGAGTGAAAGATATGAATTTTACAATTTTCTGCATTTTCTGTAAAAAAATTAGAAGCTGACAGGCGGGACCCATTTGGCAGGTTTTTTTTTTGGAAAATGAGGAAAAATCTGCTGTGCGGGACATGCGCGACGGCGGCCACCGCCAGCTCTGCCGAGCTCCGGCGAGCAGCTGCGCGCGCGCGCCGGCCTGGGTCTGCGCGGATCCGCGCGAGGAGGTGGAGGGGAGCCGGGTGGGCGGAGCCGTGGACCATTAGGTCGCCGGAGCGGCCGCCGGCGAGAAATTCCGCGGCGGCGGAAGGCGAGCGCGGCGTCGACGATTCCGAGCCGCATGTGCCGTTCCGGCAAGCGATACTCGGCGAGGACGGAGAGGCCGCGACGACGGAGCTGCTGACAGGCGCCGATTTGAGCGGGGAGGCGCGTGGCGGCGCCAGCGCGCGTCGGCGGCTGTGAGGAGCTCTGGCTCGCGCGGGAGAGAGAAGAGGGGGAGGATGAGGTTGTGTCGGGCGGTTTTGCACGGAGGTCCCTAGGGTTTTCTGGAATTGCAAATTAGTCCTTCGCGAGGTTTTTTTTTAAGTTGCTGCGTTGTAGTGGCGCATGGGCCGTCGGATCAGCAACGGACGGCGCGGAGCCAACCACGCACTGTAGATAGGCGCGTTACTGTAGGTGAACAGTGTCGCGGTGACGTGGGCGGGTCGACGGGAGGCTGAAAGGCACAGCTTTTATATATAGATAGTATTACTCCTATCATATTACTACCATGCAAACCTACGAACACAACAACGAACTACGTTTGCCCCGGTGGCTCCGATAAACAAAAAGTATCAAAGTGAATTAATTAAAAATATTGATAGAGCACACTATGTTCACATCGGGCTTTTCCTATAGCATAGCACAAACGTCTTACTTGTAGATGGAAGATACATATGTCTGGTTAAAATTCTACGGATTTTACGCCAGCATAATATTACTCAAGATTCGATATAAATTATAGTCCAATCAAATTCAACAATTGTCAGTTACATTAGATTTTCTGTAACCGTTCAGTTAACATCATGGTTATAAAAATCTCGCTTGTCGCTTATAATTATTGCTATTGTCTTTGAATCCCTCCCGGTCTCCTTCACATATGAATAAGACAATGCAATATCAATAAAAGAAGCTGATGCCACACATCACCAGTGGTGATGTATTGCTGACACGCTCACGAGTACTATAATAATAATAGCTCGATCAACAAGCATAAAAAGGTGTGAATTTCTTTCGTAAAAAAAGTAGAATGTATTTTTTCCGTAAAAAAAGTAGAATATCTTTGTGGTACCAACATTCCATTCATAGTGATTTTTGGCATGTCGTGACTGAACATCTTAATCACCTTCTGCTCGTCCAACAACTCAACAAGAACATACAACAACTAAAGTTACTCTATGAAAACTTCGAGGTCACAAGGTGTACGTGTAAAACAAGAGTCTAGTGTTCCTATGTGCTTGCATGTTTGGATGCTTATTACGGTCATAGCCACTTTTTGTCATCGTCGGTGACATAACAAAATTATGCGCTAGATCCAAATGGAGTTTCTAGTAGTTGGAAAAAACACAAGTGCTAAATTTATAGTTATTAGTACATGTGTACGCATGATAGTATAGTTAAAAATGGTGCTATCAACACAATTCAAAGTTTATTGGTTGGAGAGAATTTTAATGACTGGTTACTCATCATTGAAAAGTTGGGTTTACACCCATGTGTTTGTTCTCACGCCTTTGCAAGAACTACCATTCATCTCGGTCGTTTGGACTCGGTTGTAGTTCTCATAGAGGCCATACAAACACCACCACTATTTCTACATGTATCCCTAACTACCGGTGGAACAAGAGGATTTAATGTGCCGAAGGTAATATAAAATCTTGTAGTTGCCAGTTTATCTATGTCATTTAGAATGTGTGGTAGGAGCATAACATGCGTATCTGCGATGGCATTCGTCTCACCTTCATGAAAGTTGCTTATTCAATGGTTCGAGGAGTTTAGGTCAGTTTCCACTCCACGCATATTCCTCCGAGGATCCAAACAGACACTTGTATATAATGTCGTCTAAACTTTTTTGTTTCACCTCCTTAATGAATATAATCAATGTCCCCCTTGAGATTTGTTGGGACAACCTTTTCTCCAATTCGTAACTATGTAAGAATAAACACTTACTTAAGGGTCTGACAAAATGTACCTAGAAAAACAAAATAACATAGAGAGAAAAAGGAAAGACCTATTTTCAATGATTGGTCCAAGCAACACATCGAGGGAGAGAAAAGTCCTTTGTGGACGGCCGTGGACCAAGTCATCCGCCATTTCTTTTTTTTCTTTTTTTTTGATTTTTAATACTTGTATTCATACGGAAAGGAAAACAGTACACAACCAGATACAAGCACTGAAACAACAGAGAGGATACAGAGAAAACCACTGCTGTCGCACTCCATCTTCCACCTCGAGTTCACCCAGCGCACGAGGACTCCACCGCCGGCGACGACGAAGGAAACCACCGCCAGGAGCACTCACCCAAGAAACGGAAGAACTCCTTGCCCGAAGGCGTTGATGAGCCGCGATATCCACCAGCTCCGACGAGCTGGATCTACAGACGGTGAAGGTCCATCGGCCGGGGGCGCACCCCAAGCTCTTGCCGCCCCGGACCTGGGGCCAGCGCCACTCCACCTCGCCTGAGATGGCCAGATCTTCAGCCTGCAAACCACAAGACCCCACAGCAACAGCGTCCACATCCCTCCGCTCCGCCGCTCCACCTCCAGGAGCCTCCTCCCCTCGCCTCCACGGCCGGCCGGAGAAGGCACGAAGAGACGGTGCGCCAGAGCAAGCACACCAAAACACTAGATCAGATCCACACCTCCCCTTGCCACCACGGCCAGCCGGAGATGCCGGAACCCAACCACCTCCAACACACCACCTCACCCGCCCAGAGCTGCCGCAGGAGGAGACGGCAACACCACGACGACAGGGCCGGAGGAACAGGACCCCAACACGAGCAACCGAAGACGCCGCTTCCTCGGCCGCTTGCAGGGGACGGAGCCTCGACGGAAACGAGGAACCCCGAGCACCAAAGAGATGCTGGCCCCGCGACGACACCCCAAAGAACGACGGCGCAGAGGAGAAGAGCCAGCACCACCACCCTCCACTCCGGCAGCACCTCCACCTCCAAAGCACGGCCGGCTGGAAACCTTACTACCCTATCTACAAGGCACGGCAGAGATCCGGGGTTCCCCACCCTCCCGCCGCCGGAGCGGCCGGCGGAGGGAGAGGGAACCCGTGGCTCGCCGGCGATCTGGGTGGAGAAACCGGGATTCGCCTCTCTCTACTGTTCACCAGAGAGGGGAACGAGAAGCTGCGCAGAGTCATCCGCATTTCAGAGCAAAGAGCATTCAACTCAAAGGTATGGCGTCATAAGTTTACATAACGAGATCTTCTCCGTGATCATCAAAAGCTGTCGAGGTTGGGCTATCCGGCCATGTCGTTGCCACACACTACAGATCCCCGCCAGATTTTCTATTACCTTGGGGCGCACTGAATCCTCTTGTTCCACCAGTATCTTCTATGCATGTACTGAGTAGAAAACTTGAGAGTATTTCACTATTGCAAAATCTTTGATGTTTGTGATGTCTCCCTAGGGCTCGACAAGCATGACTGGGACTTTATTTCGTATTTTATTGCCGTCGTATTTTTCTTCTAAAGCTGTCAGTGTATCGTTGTCTTCGGAAAAATAATTTGAAAACGACACCTACGATTTCACACTTCGTGCACGTACGGTAAGCCATCGTCACATGTTTTCACACAGTATCTCGGCTTGCCGGAAAAGAAAAACCGAAAGTAAGCTGCGTTCACGCATGATTTTCAATGGAAGGTTACATAGAAGATAGAGAGCTGGCATGAAGCCGACGCAACATTAATGGCCTGAAAACTCACGCGACAACGAAGCTAGAGCGCCGAAATATGTCACGATCGCAGAGCGTGAAGAGGAGGCGACGGGGGCATAGCCGTAGAAAAGCACGTCGCCGTCGCCGCGCCACGGGATACCCGCCGGCGATTTTGCCCTGCTCCTGGCTTGTGATTGTGAAGCAGAGAGCACCGTTGCACCGGCAGGTGATTAACAACAGATCGTCACTGAGAACCGCCCGCGCCGACATGCAAGTGCGCACGTACGTACGCAGAGCGGGGTGAGCGTGCGTCGTCGTCGCCACGCGGGGTGGCGCCCGGCGCCTCCGGCTCCGGCTCGGCGTTGAGGTCGAGGCTGACGCCGGCTGGCCGGCGCGGCGGCGTGGCGTGATCGGCGACTGGCGGCCGCTGGTGCTCTTGCGTTGTCGCCGGGGCAGCAGCAGGTGTCGCGAAGTCCTCCCAGGAGAAGCTGGGGCACCACGCCGGCGCGCGCGGGGGACCAGCGCAGGCTCCCGCTGCTGATCCGGCTCTGGTGCCGGTGGCCGAGACAAAGCGGCGGGAGGTGTCGCGCATGCGGCGCAGGATGGCGTAGAACTCCTCGACCTCCGCGTCGGACACCTCCTCCACGGCGTCAGTGCGCTTGCGCTTGGCGGTCGGCGCGTCCATGGTTGTTACTTGTTAGGTGGGGCGGGTGCGTGCTTGTATGCGCGGTCTGGTCTGGACTGACGAGTGCTTCGGAAGAAAAGAACGCCTAAGCTTATATGGGAGCGAAAAAGAAGGGCTATTTGCAATTAATGGACAAGAAGAAGAAAAGAAAAGGATTTCCTAAAAGGAAAAAGGGCCTCTCTCTTCGTTAGGACGGGACGTCCTGCTCACTAATTGTAATTGCAGTACCAAAAACTAAATGTTCACCAGTACAGTCTGTAATAGATGCGTTTGAACCTTTAAAAGATGCACCCGAACAGTGCATAACAACGTGCTTGCATTTGCATTTGCATGCGTCGGGATGTTGTTATCTTATCATGGGGTGATTCGATTGCATGTAGAATGGTCGGTCGATCTAGCTAGTGGAGCCGAGCGATACCCCACGTACGTGCGATAATTAGTGGTGCCTGCCTGGTCGACCTCTGCTCTAGGAATCATATCATGCGCGCACGAGTAGCTTCTGTCAAGAGAGAGTTGTTACTCTTCAGAACACTGGAAAATGCACTCATCTCAACTCGGAAGAACAAACAAAAAGGCTGAAAATCATCACCGTCATCGCTGATTAAGGGGCTGTCGTCATGACGCTGACGTACCATGCCAACGGAATACATAAGCTGACCAGTTGTGTTCAAACTGGTGGACGGCGAGACCGCGGTACCACTAAAAAACCGAGACCCAACAAGTTCATAAGCCCTTCGTCTACAGTAGAGAGGAGGCGGTCGGGAGGCGACTCGCGAGTTCCAGTTCCCGCCGGCGTTCTCCGCCGCTCCCCTCTGCCTCCGGCGGCCGTCTTGGCGCTGTGAGGTGGAGGGGAGCTCCGGCATCTCGCCGTGCGTGTAGATAGGTAGTAGTTAGGGCTTAGGTGTGAGTTCCTCTCGGCGTTCTTCGAGGCGGCGGCGATGGCGCTGAGGTGTGGGGTGTGGTCCTTCCCCTCCGGTCCCCGTTCTGGCCTTCGGGCTGGGGAGGTCGTGAAGGTTCTTCGTCGGCCACGCTCGTCTGGCCGCGCTTCTCCGGCCGGCCGTGGAGGCGAGGGGAGAAGCGGGTGGTTGGGCGTGTGCCGTTTTTGTTGTTGGTGCAGCTGGTGGTCGTCGTCTTCGGTGGCTCTGTTCTGGCCGGCCTCGGTGGCGGGGGGAGCGGCGTCTGCGGAAGACAGGGTGTCGAGGATGGTTGGCCTGGGCGGCGCTGCGGTGGCGGGAAGAAGGGTGGAGCTCGGGAGCTGGTGTTCTGGCCGTGTCCGTTCATCGAGGTCAAATTCCGTCGCACGGCGGCGGATGGATGTTGCGGTCTTCTACAACGTGTGGTGGCACCTCCTCCCTGGCGGCTTGAGGTACGGCATCGCCGGCGGCGGCTAGGTTCTTCGGGAGCGCGGCGGAGGATCTGATCGAGTTTCTACCAGGATGCTCGGGGTGCTGTGTGCATTTTGCAGGGTCCTCTTTGTAATTTCGTTTCTTTGTTTGGACTTCCTTGTAAGTTGTACTGTGCATGCTGATATATGGATCGGATCCTTATCCTCAAAAAAAAAAAAAAAACCGAGACCCAACAGTGGTCGTCTTAGTTTTGTTTGTACAACTGGTAGTCTGGTACACTGGACAACTGGTAGCCTGGTACGATAATACCCGCTTGGCAAGTTGGGCACTTGGTACGGGAATCCCTCCTTTTTCTTCTGGCCATGATGGATGGCATATGGAAAGAATGGAAAATTCTGACCAATGATTCCTGGCTCCTTTGCACTCAGTTATTATAAAAAGGCCACAATATTTATTTTTTTGCATCATTAGTAGAAAATAGTTTATTAGCGTGTTTTGATATGGCAATGCTAATTGTACTAGTGACGTACCACCCACACGTCACTAATAACAGACATATTGATGGTGTGTCAATATTTAAGTACCATTGATCACTGTTACTAGTTGCGTGTGGATGGCACGATATTGATAACTTTTACTAGTGACGTATGGTTAACCTAATATACACGCTAATTGTAGATGCATCCATTCACCATTGTCCTTATTGTGTTCAATAATATGCACGGCACGTATCTCTCACGATTTATGATCAACAAACGCATCACGGATAAAACTGGTCATCAAGTTGGGCACTTGGCGAGGGAATCCCACCTCATGTTCCTTCTACCAATCATGGATGATGTGGAAAGATTTGAAAGATCTGAGACGAATGATTCCTAGCTAGCTCCACAATTCTTAAAAAATGAAAATACTAATATGAAATGTTGTTCTTCCCTCTTGTGCGAGTATATGCACAACATGTATCTATTTTTATTTATGTTCATCAAAGGCTCAGTAGATAAAATTCAAACTTCACATGCAGGTATTTTATATACATTTTATTTTTTAAATATCACCTTTGAATTTCCTCCTTCATTTTTATAAGTGTGTTAAAGTTCATCTAGTTTCCAACCTGCACATTTCACGAGAATGTGACATATCGATCATGTGTCTATTCCTATCTTTTAAAAATTCCGCGAATCAAAATTTAGACTTCACCCACATGTTTTCATGTAGGTTATCTAGTACGCGGGATACCCTTAGGCCTTATAAACATTCCTTGATAGTTCTTTCGTACATAATATTTTGGAAAGTCTTTCACTGCCGACATTTCTACTACAATTTATTCACTTTTATGCGGTGTGTTAGACACTCTTGATGCTAATTCGTGTAGTTTTCCAACCCACATGTTTCAAGATAATATGACATCTAATCATGTCTTTAATCCTTATTTTTTAACTCCTACGAATCAAACATGTTCGATGATCGTTGGCATGCATACATACATGATTTTAAAGTTGTCAGTTTTTCTGGACGCGTACAAAATTTAGTATAACTTCCTTGTATATGTTGTGGTAAACCATCAACCCAAAGTTAATCAACATAATGGATTGCTTAAAGTCAATGTGTTTAGTTCTTTCAATGAACATTTAGTTGCTAGGGGTCCAAATCATGCTTTCTTTTTCATGATTTGGCCGAATGTGCTTGTCATCGTTTTTGTACATCTTTTCCTGACTTTATTGTGCACACGTCATAATACTTTCTAGAAAATTAATTGTTAATTTAAAAAACGACTTGATGTACAATTGAGAGGGTTAGGAGCCCACACGTCTCTTGCTAAACTCGGGCAAAGTTACACATCTTCCTATCCGGTCACCTTCTCTCGACGCTTGCTTGGTGGGAGAGAGAGGTGATACGGTAGAACACCAAGTTTAGTCGATCTTGCAAGGTGGCATGAATCTACCAATCAAGATAATGTAAAAGGGTTGAATCCATCAATGCGTAAACGATGCCATCACCGAATAAACGCCGGGAGAGTGACAATGAAGACACGAGACGACACCAATCAAGCATGGTAAAGGAGTCACACAAGCCCTGCCAAATTTCACGAGAATTCCTAAGATGGTTTCTACCGCAAAGATTTTGCCTACGTATGATGGATAGAGGGACGAAGAATATGGATATTGAACGACAATAGGTGAGAGATATATAGACACGTCTGAGGCTAGGAAAGAACTCGGGCCACAAGTCCCATAAAAGAATCGGTATAAGATACTGAAAATCAAAGAACCAGTGTCCATCTGTGATGTCATGCGCTTCCCTCACATAGATGATGTCACCTGTTTAGTTGGACCAGGTCATCGCTCTCATCACTGCTTGGGGACCCACGGCTGCCTCGTGACTGTAAACTAGACTCGCCACCCAAATCGTGCCCAGGTCAAGGTCTCTTTAACAACCGTGGGCCATTGCTTAACAATACAGCATTAGCTAGCAAATAAGGTTTAAAACAGCAACATCTTGCTGCAGCACAACATCGTTTTAGGCATCTTGAACAGTGAACACAATAATTATCGTGGGACATCATTGAGCACTGCCTTACTGTAATCCATCTGAAAAAACATGAGCGCAGGACCTTCACTCGTTGACGAAGAGAGATACACCCGACGCCTAACAATCATTGGCATAGCGCGCCGCCACCCGACTGGCCGCCCCCGCCTCGCCGTCAGCCGCCTCCACCCTGCACGCTTATCCACCGACGACGCCTTCTAACCCCCTCTCGACTCTCCACTCCACGTTTGACGTCGACGGAGGCGATGACAAACAAAACACTGGAGGTGGATGAGGCCACCGCGCCGTCGCCACAAGACTCGCCGGACTAAAAAAAACTAACGCCGTCCTTGTACAATTGAACAAGATAAACCCTAGTTATCACGCTCTAGAAACGCTAAAAATTAATAGACATGAAGATAGTCATCCACTATTTTGAAAATACAATTTTTGAGTTTCTTAAGAACCAAATCATAATAAAAAGGGCAAATACACAGAAATCATAAAAGACCACATCCAAGTATGGAAGAAATCAAATCAAACCATACACTTTAGTGGACACATATTATCCACATACTTACATTCAAGACAAACAATTTCAAGCATAAGTTAAACATTTCAAACAAGCAAACAATTAAACAATCCACCAAACACTTAAGATAAAACACATATATTTGTGAGGTGGTGACCAACATGATTAAGACAAGGTTTTTGAAGAAAGAGGGTCAAAACACTTCTTAGTGATATTTTCCAAAGAAGTATTAAATTAGGAGTTTTTGAAATAAGAGTTGCTAAGACTAGCAACACATTAAGCTCAAAATATATTAGGATTTATTATATGGTCCTTTATAGTGTTGCAAACATATAGCTTTTGGGAAATAATTTTTATTTTCTCAGATAAAGAGGTTTTTGGGTAGGTGCTAAGATCAACCCATCAGTGTAAAAGAAGTTGGGTAAAAATAAGATAGGAGAAGATTTATGGGCTAGTTTAATTGCCATTACTTGATCACAAGGATCAAATTAGAACTAGGTTGAGTTTTCAAGGTTGGTAACAAGAGAGGTCATTCACATAATCACAAACCACATCAAGCCCCACCGAGCAAACATGAGTGAAACAAACTCAATAGGCAAGGCAATTCAAAAAGTTTGTGTTGGTCCTAAATTTTGGGTCTTTTGTAATTAAGTTTTTCTGGCTTCCAAATTTTGGGACGTTACAACAAGCATAAAAGATCAATCGGCAAAGGTAGGTGACGTGCCACTCCTAACGTGGCATGACGAACATCTTCAGCTCATCCAACGGAAAAAAAACAAAACGTAGTGCTTCTTTTTGCCAACTAATAACGTATTAGTAATAAGTCAGTGTGTGATGAATCCTGGGTCACAAGAGTCCGGTGTCTCTTTGTGTTTGCATGTTTTGATGATTTTTACAGTGACGGTCACGCTCACTCGTCTTGGCTCTAGTGACGCACCAGAATTTTGGAGCTAGCTCCTACAACAGGAGTGACCGATAGTTTGGTACATAATACGTACTCAACTCACATGCTGCTGTAAATCCTATAGTAGTGCAACATCTTGCTACAGCACAATGCCTATGGTCTTGGTTGTCTTTTATTTTGGATTGTTTCTACACCTATGGGTTCAGCTATGCCTAATATTTGTTGAATGTCACGGTCTCTTATCTAATATATAAACTAGATTTTATCTCGTAGAAAAAAAATAGATATACTTGGCACGGTGCAAACCTCTTTCGTACACGACGGTCTAGTATTGTAGCGATGTAGCAAGATCTAGTCCTCTACTTGAATTTGCATGTGTGAATGAATTTCCCAATGCCGCCCATCACACTAGACACACTCATTTGCCAAAAAAGAAAAGAAAAAAAAAGCTAGGCACGGCAACAAATAACCTTCAAAGAAACTTTTCTTATTACCGGCGCTATTGGTACGGTACACGGTCGAATGCCTAAGGAGACCTACCTCGCATGCTACATCGCTATATCTCTATTTGTGGGGTCGTCCTCCAAATAGAGGCTAATCGTGGTAACGGAAATATCATTTGCTTGATCTTTGCAGGTAGTGTATAACATGTTCCGATGTCGATGTATGCATCATTTTCAGTATATTACAAATTTATTGAAGTGTGTCCTGCCTTTTGATGGCCGACAAGTCAGCTCAATAGCGATGCATATCTTGTTTTTCTTTTTTTGCAAGGATGGATACATCCTATGTAGATGTTGTTTTCAGGATGAAAACAACAATGTTTCGTGTATAGTAGTCTATATAGAAAAGGAGAAGGAAACAAAATTTAGACCGAAAGGAGAAGGAAATTGTGCATGGATTTCACACTTGTTGTACGGTGTACTGTTAACCTGCACACATCAATTTCGACTCGTCTACCATTTAAGGGAGAAAATGTCTTCCAAGCATGGCCACATGTTTAATCAATCTGATCTTATACCCAACGACTCCGTCGCAGCTAGGCACAATAATGAATAACCTTCAAAGTGACAGTTTTAATGTCGACCACTATATCAGCAAAATAAATATATTGTCTCGATCTTTGTAAGAAGCATATATTTGACATGTTCCGACGCTGATGCATGCACCATTTCTAATATCCTAAAAATATTTTGATGTTTGTGTGCCTATCTATGGTCGACAAGTCAGTTCAAGGCCGATGCCTACTTCCTACTCGGGGATCCATGCCAGAAACTCCAAATGGAGGACTAGTTCCATGGAGCCGATGTTTGAAATTTTCAAAAAAAAAAATCACATAAAAAACCGAAAAGAATGCATGCAAGTACAAATGGATGACTCGTATTATGTACGTATAAACTTTCTTCGAATCTTTTTTTCATTTGTGACATACTCCCTCCGTCCTTGAATAAGTGGATTTCTAGTTTTAGTACTAAGTCAAAAAAAATTTAAATTTACCACAAGTTATAGCAAAAAATAGCAACATATGTGACGTCACATTGGTATATTTTGAAACTTCATTTCAAGATGAATCTAGTGATACTAATTTAATGTCTTAAATGCGGTACTTTTTCCTATAAAGTTGGTCAAAAATTTAATAAGTTTGACTTACCCTAAAAGGTAGAAGTACACTTATTCGATGACCGAGGAGTAAAATGTTTGATTTTTTTCCATTTTTGTCTTGATTTTACCAATCGTATTTGGCTAATAGCTCATGTTCTCTCTCAAACATCAAAGATTCAGTACGAAACTATGAGATCAGATCACTACAAAGGTAACATGGTACAAGATTTAAGAAACAAGTTGGTTTAGAACATTTTCAACTTAGCTAACCGACCTTTACACGCACCCTAATTCTAATAGCACATTGATAAATCTTATGCATCTATAACGTATTGCCAATATTTAGTTATCATACTTTCGATAAACATAAGACGTTTATTGGGCACGTTGCTAGTAAGTAGTTGTCATAAGGACAAAGACAGTGTCCATGGGTTTCACACTTGGGAACTCCCGCGAGAACGACTGGGAGCAAGTGTACGAAAATGTTCTAGTCTGCTCACGTCCTAGCCATCTGTGATCATAGCGGTATCATGATGCATCCAAAGAAACTTTTAGGTGGTACAGATTCGACCGCAAATAGATATTGGACATCTGTTTCGAGGCAAGGTTTGTACTAGTATTTTTTTTCGCTAGAAAAAGATTTGTAGTATTGTACTGCTACACCACCCAAAAACAAAAAATTGCGCTGCTAGCCTGCTGCTACTAGTCGCCACTCGCGAGGAATTGCTTAAGTGTTGGACTCAAAAGCTAGGCCTACACGGTCCAGGAACCCATGGGCTCCCGCTGATATGCGCCACGGTCCAGATAACGAACATATGCTTACCGAAATTGAACGGCAAAAAAAAAAAAGCAAACCACACATGTCGTGTGGTCTTCAGAATCAGACCTAATGACATTGCTTATATCAATTGAGTTGCTAACAGACCATGACGCTCTGTGCTTCCATCCTTCTCGCTGGGACTTTTAAACACGTTCGATCTAACTCACGCTAGCGATGTGGTACTAAAAGAAAAGGCAGCACTAGAATCTCGATGGTGTGGTGCGTGTTGCCGCGCACTGGGTTGCAATTTGGCCCGTTATACTATGTAAGCAGCAGAGAGTCTCCTGGCCCATCATGGACCTGCGTCCACAGCCGGCCCAACATAAGAGCTCCTGACCGCTCCTACCTAGCTTCTCTTCTCTTTCTTATTTCCCTTTTAACTTTTGTTTTCTCTTAATTTTTATTTTTCTATGATATTTACTTGTAATTTTAATTTTCTTTCTCACTTTATTTATTTATTTATTTTTATTTTGCTTATTTATGTTTTGGTTTTCTCTTTTGTTTCCATTTATATTTTCTGCCCTTTTTCCATAACAACACATAAAATATTTATAGATAAAATTATTCTTTATATATATTGTTCTTACATAAATAAATATTTACCTTTATTGTACATGAACAGCACTTTAAGGTTCATGAACATTACTTTCATGGTACATGAAAAGTTTGTGCAATTCTTTCATATACATAAGACTACTTCTGTGAATTCGCAAAAAAAGCAACACAACTTTTATGATACATGCACACCACTTCTACTATACATGATTATTATTTTCCTGTGCGGCTACATATTTTCTAAAACACATGAATATCTTTCAAACATGTAAACATTCTATATGAAATGAACTTTTAAACGTACATACGCATTTTATACGACAGTTTATAATTGCAAAACGGTATGAGATTGGCCTTAATGTGTTAAGTCGAAGAGGAAGTTCATATGACAAATAAATTCATGTAGTTCAATACAATTGTTTGAGAAATTCAAAACGGATTGTAATCCAATATGCAGACGACACGCTTGTTATCTTGCCGATTGAAGCAGAACAGATCACAGTCCTAACAAAGATTCTTGACAAATATGCATCTTCCACTGGCTTGCAAATCATCCACGATTCCCATTAACATTCCTGAAACTGAGGCTATTCAGATAGCTAATTCTCTCGGTTGCACAATTGGAAAAATGCCTTTTACTTAGGCTGCCGTTTGGGGCCTACCAAACCATCTATTGAGGATTTGACGCCTCTTGTTGATAGGATTGAGAGGAAAATGACAGAAACTTCATGATGATGGCTTATAGTGGACGGGTTACTGTTATTAACTCGCTGCTTCTCACATCCATTGAAACCTTCACAATGTGCTCTATCCAGCTACACCCCAAAATCATTGAGCATATTGATAAATAAGAAGACATTGTCTCTGAATAAGAAAACTGAAGATGGAGTGAAGTGCAACTCCCTCATTGCTTGGGATAGTGTGTGTAAACTAAAAAGATGTGGAGGAGTTGCTGTCCTCAACCTGAAAATTCAGAACCAAGATTTGTTGCTTAAATACCTTCACAATTTTTATAATAAGCTTGATACTCCATGGGTTCAGCTCATCTGGCAGACATACTACCACAACAAGATACCACATTCGATGGAGGCTTGTGGTTCTTTTCTAGTGGCGAGATGTTTTCAAGCTTACACCTGTTTTAGAGGTATTGCCCAATGCTCAGTGAACTCTGGCTCCACTGCTCTATTCTGGAAGGAACTTTGGCAAGAAAATATCCTCAGTGAACAGTTCCCCAGAGAATACTCCTTTTCCATTCAGCAAGACACTTCTGTCAGTGATTTCCTGAGTTCCCGGCTGCTTGCTTGCAACTTTGCGCTCCCCATATGTCTTGAAGCCATGACAGAACTCCATTAAATGCAAGCTCTTCTGGCTAATGTGACAATCTCTGAAGGAAATGACATTTGGTCCTATACATGGGGAATGTTGTTTACACCTCTCGCAAATTCCATAAGTTTTGCTTCGAGACATGACCACACATGAAACGTTTCACTGGATTGGGAAATCAAAAGCTATAGCTAAATTAAAAAAATGTTGGCTTCTTCTCTCAGATAGACTCATAACGAGAAACATGCTGAAAAGGAGATATTATAATGCGACTTCGGATTTCAATTGTCTGCTCTACCCTCAGCCACTTGAAGAAATAGTTGATTACATTTTCTTTCAATGTCCTTTCAGTTTAGAATGTTGGGCAAAATTGGGTTTGATGATCCCTAATTGAAGAGACAGACTACAGATCATTTGATTAGCAAAGCCTTTCTAGAATAAGCCAATGTCCATGGAAGTGGTCATTGTCGTAGCTTGGAGCATCTGGAAGGAGAGAAATGATTGGTTGTTTAATGGGATCACCCCCAGACATAACCTACTCGAAGGACAGATTCAAGACTGATTTTGTCTCCTAGTTCATAGAACTAAACCAGCTTTACATCCTTTCATACTTCATTTGATTAGCTCTCTCTAAGCTTTCTTCTCCCCTGCTAAGGCAGTTGTAAATATGTAAACAATCACCCATTCTTTTTTAATACAAAAACAGCAGGAGGCTTTCCTACTATTCAAAGTTCAAAAACAAAACTTCAAAACAGATTAAATGGGACTAGCCTAAACTGTCGAAACAGTACGCACAATGTGACTATTTGACGCTAAACGTTTCATATAATAGCGGAAGCTGCTATTCGGCTGGTTTTTTTTGTTTGGGTTGGTCACCACATATGCCATGTGGTCTATTCGGCTGGTTTTGACACACCGCAAAGCTACGCACATGTGGCAGGTGATTTGGGCCGTGGCCCATTAGGTATTTCCTCGTTCTCGTTTGTTTAATTGTCAAGAACATTATTCAAATCTGTTTTTCTACTAAATAGGAAAAAATTAACATATTCAAAATAGGACTATTTCTAAAATCTGTTTTAAATAATATTAATATTTTCAAAAATATGAGCATTTCAAAATCATAAAAATATGAGCATTTCAAAATCATAAATGATGGGAAAGGGTTGTGCAATGTATATATTATATTTCTGACACTCCCCCTCACATCCAGGCTGTGGACTTTTTCTCACGTGACTAGGACGTGAATTTTAGGGTGTCCGCAGATATTTAATTTTTATACTGCGTTGGCCAGGACTTGAACTCTAGACCTCTGTCTCTGATACCATATTGAATTGTTGCACTGGCCAACTATCTCAAAAGTCCGAACTGATGGGAAAGGTCTGTGCAATGTATATATTATATTTCTGACAGTGTCACCTTAGCCGTGTGATGAGACTTGGAAGGATTCCGTGCTTGGTTAATTGGTTTCTTCCTTGCACCTTGCTACGCTAGCATTTGTGTGATGTATGCGTTAATGCGTCGTACTGGATCATCAGGAGAATGAATGCACATGTGAGCAAGCTGATATCTTTTTCTTACGTTACCTGTTAATTAACGAGCATGCTATAGTAGTAAAACATTAGGGAGACAGCATGTGAAGTGTTTTTGGGGCCCTGCACCTGCACACATGGGGTGACGGACTGACGGTGACGGGATCAGGGTGCGTACCGACTCATGTCGATTATATGGGTTATAACTTATAAGTGGCGTTTAGCCTTGTGCGTCATTCCTGGTTTCTTGCGGCTTCATCGGACATGCATGTCGAGGCGTGTTTGGCCGGTGCACCAAGTCCATGGCCCATGATCAGGGCCGAACAGACTTTTCCTTTGCATGATTTTGTAAGAAAACAACAATGTGTGACCTTATTTTGTGAGTCTTCCATCCGCTATGTGTGAAATTCCAGTCAATACTTAGAATTTAACTTTTAAGCATGATTATTAACAAAAATGAGAAAATCTCAATCTTGTATATTTTAGAGATTTGAAAGAGTGTAATCAGATCAACACACTTGTAATTCTTGTGCAGCTTAGATTATAAAGTATTTCAAACTAAAATTTCGCACATTTTGGGAATACATCATTAGCAATATGTATGGTATTTATTTTTCAAATTTGTAAAAACCTTTTAAGCATGATTTTTAACTTTTCTTGAATGAATGGAGGACTAAACCCCTGGAGTAAGAAATCTCCACTCATGTATTATGTTTTGTTTAAAGGAGCGTGTAAGAAATTACTAGTTTAACTAGTACAGTTGGCAAAAAATTAAGTAGTAATCAGTTTTGACATGATTATTTGTTTTGTAGATGAAAATGATGGTCTGCTTGTCACACCTAGCAAATCGATCTTTTGCATCATTACAAATAAATACTACTCCCTCCGATCCCTTAAAACAGTCGTGACAAATGAACTGCGTACGTACAAATCCACAGCACAAGCTACGAACGATTTTTAGGATCAGAGGGAGTAGTTGTTTTGAGACAAACAAATAAACAGTATGTTGTGTGATTTTTATGGTTCAAAGATCATCCATCTAAGCTACGTGCTGGATTGCTTTCGAAATACAATGCATACAAATTTTTTCGTTTGAAACAAGGGCTCATTCTTGTCGTCTTGCCGGCCCAGGGCCTCCAATATGTAGACCGGCCCGCGGGCATGCTCTGCAAACCGCATGTTCCCGAGTTCCATTCTAATGCATCACCCATGTGACTGCACACGCGCGCGACAAAAAGCTTCGCCGTGCGCTTTCGCGTAACACGCTTGCTTGCGGCATCTCGATGATCGTAGTCTCTACGTAACGAGACGAGGCCACCGTCGGTCATCGTCGGCGGTTTCGTGTCCATTTTGTGATGGCGCAAGGTTGACTCAGTTTTTTGGTGCTCTGCGACTCCAGTCAGTGGCCATGAAATCAAGGTTTTTTACCGCGTATTAATTTGCGACGTGCAACTCGCGCTCTCAGTCTTCTCATCTTTGGTCAATTGGTCTGGCTGTGCGCACATTGGTGTCATTCAATTCGTTGGGATCCGTCAAAGATAGATATTCCGCTAGCTAGCTTTCTCGAGTCCACCGTAGGCTTTGGTTCAGAATCAAAAATGATGGAGCACGAGGCAATGAGTGCGACATCATGATTCATGCATGCATCGTGCGTGAAACAGAGCACAACACGACACAGGGCTCGAGTTTTGATCCGGTCTTTCGTGCCAATGTGTCCATGATCGATTATCAGTTTGATTGATTGATTTCCTCCCTTGTCGATTCACGCAACATGCATGTTGCTCGACGATCAGCTTGTCCATTTTTCATACTCCATTTCCACGCGTTTGCAAGTTGATTATTGGATCTACGGATGTTAGGACCATGTTACATAACGCAGTATGTACGCCAACCTCAGGTTAAGCGATGATGAGATGATGGAAGAAGCCACTATCACCGTCGAGGAAGAGGAGAATTTGGCAATTCTTACTTAGATTTTATCGCACACCAGTTGTTCACACATATGCGTACGTGAGGTGCCACACCAGAACACAACACATGCCCCGAGTTTTGATCCGTCTTTCCTGTCCCATGATCTTGCTTGATTTCTCCCTGCTCGATTCACGCAATGTGTTGGGTTCAATAAATCTTTTTTGCTGCGTGACAAGGGTTGCAGTGGAGTGAGGAGGAAGACAGAGTGGACGCGGTGGCTGGCCGGTAGCAGCCCGTGCCCGTGGTCCACGAATCCGGCCTGAATCCGTGGCCGGGATAAGATTTGATTTGTGCCCATGCATGTGTTTGCAGCTCGCTTGGGTTACGGATCCATGTCAGGAGCATGTTAGCATGGAGACCAGCCTCAAGTTAAGCCACACCAGTGTATTGGTAGAGGTTTTTATATATCAGCATAACTTCTTCTGTAGAGACAAAAGGCACAAGGAGCAGACAGAGCAACGGAGCACAGAGCATAAATAAATCAGTGGCGGAGGCAGGGGGACCAGCAGGGGCCCTGGCCCCCCCTAACAACATTGATTTGCTGCTAATCTTTGTATGAACAGTGCAGTTTTTGAATTGTTTGCTCTAATCGGTCCCCCCTAACATGAAAAAATAAGCAATCCTGGCTCCGCCACTGAAATAAATCACCGTTGCATGTATGCATGGATGCACTAAAACTTACAGGCCAATGCAGACAAGACATCAGCACTCCGGGGATTAACATTACGGCGCTGTCACTGCCTAATAATGCAAAACTAACTCCAAGGTTAGAGTTGGGGCACTGTATCGACTATCGAGGGTAGTAGTACATGTGAAAACTGCGGGGTTGCTGTGGGGCGAGATGCTGTAGCGCCTCGAGGACGAACATGCCTCGTGGACACACCGGCGCCCTCCGGGCCCTATCTCGGCCTTTCCGTGATTGTCCTCTCGTGGAACACTGCATTTTGCTCTTCGTTTCTTTCAATGCATGCACCTTTCGGGATTCCGGAAAAAGGAATTGGTGAGATATCAGGGGTATTTTAGCAGCAGTTCTCGACGACACAAGGTTTCCTGGGCTTGATTTGTGTGTGTGCGCGTTTGTAACAAGGTGAGCTACAAACGCACATAATACTTATCAACAAAGCACATACTCTTCCAGTTAGGGATAAAAACGGAGCGGATACGGACGGAAGTGAGTGGCGCCACATTTATTTTCATATTTTTTCAGAAGCGGAAACGAATACAGAAACCCCGGAAACAAATACACAAACAAATATTGTCGGAAACAGATACATACCGAATATGGTGCGGAGACGGAACAGAAAGCAGATGTTTATCGGAACCAAGCGACCCCTTGAATAATGTATGAAAACTCAAGCAAACCAACAGAATTATCAGGTTTATAAGATGAAATAAATTAAAGTATAATATAGTGTTTATAAGTTATCAACTTTGGCCAAAAATACCTACTATTGTCCCTAACCCTAGTGCAATACTGAAATGCCGAACCGGGAATGCTTCAAGAGGGGGATGATATGCAAGTAGGTAGGGACTAAACATGGTCACTTCATATAGTTTTATTTATTTTTGTTCAGATCTTGGGTTGTGTCTCAGTGTTCCCACTAAAATTGTTAGGCATGCTCCATTCAGATAGCACTGCGTAGCAAAAAATGGAAAGTTCTGTATTACCGGAAACGGAATTTCCATTTCCGTGGTCGTTCCGCCGGAATATGTTGTTCCGTTTCTGTTTCCGTTTCCGCATAACCGTATTTCCGTTTTGTTTCCATTTTTCCGCGGAAAAGTCCGAAAGTTTCCGCTCCGTTTTTATCCCTACTTCCAGTGACTGAGATTTCAACGACGCGCGTGGTTACGTAAAAAATCCGCTCTAAAGGCAAGGACACATCTTTTGGCAATGGATCTCGTCGATGCAAGGACAATTCAAATGAGATTTAGTCAAATAAACATTTAACCAGAAAATACAAAATGAGCTTAGGTCGTGGGGGCAATGATCCCGGGTCTTAAAAAGTTCAAATATAAAACACTCAAAGAGTAAAAAAAAAATCTGTTTTTCTCTAACAAATATATATATGCTCCTTACATATGGCAAATTTTATAATAATGAAATATATTTACTCGAAGAGGAAATGCACATGTACATGCCGGTACAAGGGCTATCTTGTCCACTCGATGGTAAATGGTTGCTTTGAGATCCGCAAGTTGCACCCGCGAGAAATTTATTTCCAGACTTACTACATTTTCCTAAATGAAATTCATATACGATGTGACTATTGTGGCTAGACGTAAAGTAGCCACAGTTGTCCCACGGGACGGGTGAAATACTAGATATTTCTCAATCCCATATTGTTCTCCGGGCTCTTGTGTTTGGTCATCTTCTTCAGTTCCGCAAATCTGAGCAATAACCAAATCTGCCATCTCTCCTTCACCACAAGTACAAATGTTGCGACATCGCGCGACACGTGTGTCTAGATCCATGGAAAATCTTCAAAACATCCTCTCTATCGTCATTTCATCTTGGTGTGCGCTCCGAAGTTGCACAATGGACCTCAAGCTTTTTGGCGACCTGCTCCCATGCATGAACCAGACGTGGCCTTAAACCAGATACTGAACCTCAAACAAAATTTAGCTAGTCCCAATAAACAATCCCGGCATTTCATCTTATTGTGTCCGCCTCCCCACATGTTTGGAAGTCGTGCAACAATAAAACAAGCTTGGCGGTGACACGCTCCCATGAACTAGCCACGACCTTGAACCAAATGGTGAACTACAACAAAAATATGCGCAATTAATAACAAAGCTAGAGTACAAAGTAAAAGTTTCAACAGATCTACTGAACAAAAACATGTGAATAACTAACATGTACCACTCATATGTAAAATGTTCTAACCACTTTGCTTATAATTCTCTTCTGCACAAAAGAGGGCGGGGTAAATTAAGAAACATGTGACAAAGAAACAGAGAAATTTGGAGGGTAGACTGCTCCTAAACACATATGTTATTTGTATGGAAGCACGATACATTCAGTGCTTGCACTCGAAACTCCTGATGGCCATTTGCTTGTTCACTTGTGATACCAACAGGTTTCCTTAACAACTCTGCATTTTCTATTCCTAAATGTAATGGTTCATAGTTTACATGCGGGTGAATCTAACGGCACACACTTAGTCGGGAGGCGTCTTATCTCCGTAATAACTTGGGTACCTAAATTCATCTATTACAATATTAAATTATGATAACCAATATCAAATATCATGATTTTCTAATTTCTAGAATTTTTAAATCCGTAGTTAATATATACTTGCAATGAAATAGTTGTTATCTCGTTGTGGTTATTTATATCAATATTTTCCACATACCACTCATGTTTTACTTCTTCTTAACATTTTTCTACTAATAACAGGATGATATGAGTAAATACATTCCATTGTATCTTGCAATATAATATCTTAGCCGTAACCTCATGATAAAGCCACAAATTTACAAGAATAATTGGACTCCATCCCATGAATTGATAGTGTTTTTTAGCTTTCCTAAAAATTAGCATCGTGCGATTGGATTGGAAGCCAAACATTGCATAAGCAGCAAGTTTACATGACACTTTTTAGATGGAGGCCCTATCTCTAGATCGAAAATCTGTTGCTGCCGCCGGGTTGCTATACCACCCCTCTGCCGGTCGTCCGATGGAGCATCAAGATTCACACATGACTCTTGAGGACACTTGCTAATCCCCTGGCACTCCTGCAAATCAACTGCTGCGTCTTGGAGAAAATGCAGGAGTGCGACTGGAGGAGCCCGTTCTAACTAGGCTAGTTCTCAATTAATGTGTGCAGACCACTGGGACAAAACACATCACCAACCAAACTAATTTCAGTGCTGGAGTTTGCTCTTTTGCTTGTCCACTAGGCATGCACACTGCTACACATGCCACATACGTTTCTTTCTTCACCTACTCCTTCTCTAGTACACAGAACTACTATTTCAGATAGTGGCGATTTGGTGCCCCCAGAAAAACAGTGATCTCTCTATTTTTCATGAGACATTATTTTGTCTTTTTATATAACTTATAAATAATGTATATTTCTCACGAAACATTGTGTGTGAACATATAATGTCGGGATGTGCATACAACATTTTTGTTTGAAATATTTTGCCATTTTAAAATGTATTTTTCATAATAGGTGCATATAATTTTAAACTTATGAGCCAAAACAACATGTCCAAATGTTGACGGCATTACTAACATTAAATGTTATTTACCTATTCAAGGCTATGCGAAGGTGTGTCAAGGTCACCAGTTCGTGCATGCATATGAACATCCACGCTATGCACATTTACACACTGACGCATGAAGCATGCTCACCTGCGGGTCAAAATGTCCTGCATAGTCGCTGACCGCGTGTCAGCCGCTGGCTTCGATGCACGCCTTGTAGCAAATAGTGAAAACAAGCCATCGAGTCAGACATCCGACACCGGGCAGTGACGACGCTATAGGCAGACCGCAGATGTAAATCGCACTGCCTCGACGGAGATTTAGGGTAGTAAGCTAGCTAATTACATGCATTCTTGCAGTTTAAGGAGCCATTCGGACAGTGTTGACATGCATGACCGAATCTAGACGACCGCATCTAACGGCTGCCAATGGGGTGGTATAGCCAATGGGCGATCAAAAATCCACTCTAATCTCTAGATATGTCACTCTCATAGGGATATCCAGCATTCTCATATTTGGTAGCTTATATTCATGCAGAGATGTTTCACCACTTAGGATGTATTAAAAATTTATCCTATACTGCACTTTATGCGGTACATCTAGAATTATCTTCAAAATATCAAAGTGTTCATTCTAGAACCTTGGCAGCAAAAATGTAGTAATTCCCAAATAGATAGGGCTTAGATTGTATCCATGGTTTGTCTTTCAACGGGGAGGATTGGTAAGGGTTTCCAACCATGCATAATATAAAAATGGGAAGCCGACTTTTGTTAAAAAGAAATGAAGGGAAACTAGCATGTACACTACCTTCTTCTTCACGTGGAATTTGACTCCTTATTAAACCATATAAAAATAGTGGAGATAAGGAGAATAGGGAGAAGGACAAAGAATAAAATTTGTAGTTGTCAAATTTTCAGACCTCTAGAGTTGATCTACATAATTAGTAAGAGCTATTAATTTGTTAGTGCTAATGATGAAAAGAAACTGTTGATAAGAGACAACCTAATTATTATTACATAAAGAACGACAAATCTATATGGTATTATTTTTTTTATATACAGATCAATATCGGCCGACCTACACTCAGAGGCACTTAGAGCATCTCCAACCAGATGGGGCAAATATACCCTCTATCTGTCTGCGGACACATCCCGACGTCTTCGCGGACAGGGCCAGGACACTGTACATATGTTAGGTCCTGCAACCGTACCCCTCAAACCTCACGCTCAAAACCATACTACCCATGCAACGTAGATCACGTACGGATAGGCAAACGTAGATTTAAACACAGTTCAACGGACAAGACAAGCATAGAGATTGACGGACAAATTCAGCTAATAAAGGAGTAGTAAAACAAGCTCGGGCAGCTATGAACGAAGCTTCTTGCGGGGGGATCGGGTCGTCCTCCACCGCGCCATGTGTGGCGGCCGCCGCTTCGCGTCGCCTCTGCTTGGCGCGCCGTGCCATTCGGGTTTGATACTGTTGTTCGCGTCCCCTCTACTTTTTTTTTGGTCCTTCCGTCGGACTCCCGTGTTTTGTCACCAAATTTGCCCTTCCCCTTGTTTTTTCGGAGCGAATATGTTCTAACAATGGCTCAACCGCGATGGCATTCTCTCAACTTGATTGTACAAATATTTGGCAAACTCCATGTAGCAAATAAAAGAATCACTCAACATATGCAATAATTGAAGTGAACAACAAAGAATGAAGCACAAAAAACTTACATTGCCTACTTGGGCACAACATCCGACAAACTTGTTAATGGAGTCTATGATGCATGCCCATCTAAATATTTATTTAACATTTGGTGGATTTCCCCAAAAATGTAAGGCGATTGATTCATCATCGGAACTGATTTGGGTCTAGCATTCAACCAACAAGTATCACCAATTAAACTACCGTCTTAAAAGTTAGATCCTACAACAGTAAAGGAGATGCGGAGGGGCAAACCTTCGGACTACCGAACACTGAGCCCGCTCCGAAGGGGCCCGACCGACGACTACATTGACCCTAGGAAGCTGACGGGGCGGCTCTCTTGTTTTCCAGCGAGCGGCGGTGAGCGAGCTCTTCGTCGTCTGGCGTGGGCCTAGAATCCTTCTCCAGAACAAGCGCACCTTAGTAGAGGTTGGCTTCGGATCCAGATCCGCTGCCAGAGCCGGCCATGATGGAGCGGAGGAGAAGGGAAAGAACGAAAGCGGAGAATGGAATGAGGTGAATCGGGAAAAACAGGTATGGTTTGGTTCTCTAGGAGGATGAAGCTGAATATACGTTGGGTCGGACTAAGCCGATTCCGCCATGGTGGGAGCGGCGCCCGAACATATATGTTGAGTTTGAAAAATCCTGAACATGACGGACAAATAGGTTAGATTTGAAGGAGCCATTTGGTGAGTGTTTCTATATGGACCTCGCATATCCAAAAATCGAACTAATTAGTCGCGTAAACAGACAGGTGGGCATGGTTGTCAGTCATTTGCTTGGAACGGATAGCGGTATATGTCGCGGTATATATCCAGACGAGCGGGGCGTGGCTGGTGAGTACTTCCAAGATGACACGGTCACGGTACGGTGTCTATAAAGGAGGGAGGTTCTTCGTATCCGTTGAAGATGCCACTCATTCAATGCATGCAGCTGCACGCTGACACTGCTCGCTCTCTCTCTCTCTCCCCTCATTACGGACTGTCCCTCATTACTCGCATCATAACACCTCCTCACTCTCGCTCTTCACACCTGTGACACTGCTGCCCACAAAGCGAGTGCGCCGGCCAGTGAGCGAGCTGATGCGCTGAGGAGCAGGTGAGACAAGCACAGCAATGGACCTCCTGCCATGGTGTCTTCTTCTTCTTCTCCTCGTGTTGACCTTGGCGGGCAGCAGCACGGCCAGCAATGGCGTCTCTGCGACGGCTGCTGCACCCAAGCCGGTCGGGTTCGGGTACAGGCTGGTGTCCCTGGTGCAGCGCCCCAACGGGGGAGGCCTCGTGGGGTGCCTCCAGCTGAAGCAGCGCACCTCCACCTATGGCCCTGACATCCCTCGCCTCAGGCTCTTCGTCAAGTATGCCCCCTGTTCTTCTTCCCGGTCTATTTAATTCATAGCGCTCCATGCCTCCATGTCTCCGTTCCAAATTACTACTTTATCCAAATACGGATGTATCCCAAGTCAAGTAATTAGGAACGGAGGGAGTAATAGTACTCCTAGCTTTGTTTGAGGGGAATGTTTGTGGTTGCAATTATTGCCTGTCGATTATTTTGTTCGAGGAAATTCCAGTGAATTGGTCTGAGAAATTAGAAAGAAACAGACTTTACTTTGTTTCTGTCAATCATAGAGAAGTATTTTTTAGGAAATTTCTGTCAATCATATTACAATGTGGTTTGTCAAGAAATCATGTTATAAGGTATTCATGCTTCGATGATTGCTGTACATTGCAATCACGAGTCTTTTAAATTTGTTCTACGAGATCAAAAGCTCATGCATTTTCTAATGGCAAAATTCATGGAAATGCCGCACTGTGCAGGCACGAGACGAGGGACAGGGTGAGGGTGCAGATAACGGACGCGGAGAAGCAGAGGTGGGAGGTGCCCTACGACCTGCTCCCGCGCGAGCCAGCGCTGCCGCTCACCGCCACCGTCCCCGGCGGCGTCCCCTTCACCTCCACCGAGTACGCCGGCCAGGACCTCGTCTTCACCTACGGCCGCGACCCGTTCTGGTACGCCGTCCACCGCAAATCCACGCGCCAGCCGCTCTTCAACACCAGCCACGCCCCGCTCGTCTTCAAGGACCAGTACCTGGAGCTCTCCACGCGCCTCCCTGGCGACGCGGCGCTGTACGGGCTCGGCGAGAACACGCAGCCCGGCGGCATCAAGCTCCGGCCCAACGACCCCTACACGATCTACACCACCGACGCCTCCGCCATCAACCTCAACACCGACCTCTACGGCTCCCACCCGGTGTACGTGGACCTCCGGAGCATCGCCGGCCGCGGCGTCGCCCACGCCGTGCTCCTGCTCAACAGCAACGGCATGGACGTCGTCTACAGGGGCACCTCGCTCACGTACAAGGTCATCGGCGGCATCCTCGACTTCTACTTCTTCGCCGGCCCGACGCCGCTCGCCGTCGTCGACCAGTACACGCAATTGATCGGCCGCCCTGCGCCCATGCCCTACTGGGCATTTGGTAAGGACTGACTGATGAGCTCTGCCTTAGTATATTTATTTATTTTCCATCTTTTTTGGATAGGCTGTTTTGTCATGGTTATTCTTGATCCATTCGTAGATAGCTTATGTTATGGTTAGCGAAAGTCCAGATTGCCTGATCAAATATGCCGGCACACTGATCTATATGTGTACAATGTGCCAAATTCAACAATAGAATAAGAATGGTACCTCTACAGTTAACCCTTCTGCAAGTAGAATTAGTTGTACATAAATAGATGCCGGCATCTCTGAACATCCATCTAGAAAAATAGCAAGGCTTGTCTCCTTGCTTGCAAATAGTGGAATATATACTCCTCTGAACTTATCCCTTTGTGGTCTAGGCACATATGCCATCTCGGTAACAGTGTGAATCTACTATGATTAGTTTGTGGAGTTTGATGTTTCTTTCTTATCATATCACCCAAGTTTCCCTAATTGTATAATAAATTCCCAAAATCTAAACAACCTGTGTAGATTCTAGTTTACCTTTATTGTCTGTGGAATTTGTTAGTAGCACTAATTATCCCTTTTCCAGCAGTGATAAGCTGCAAATATAATGGTTTCCGACTAGGTGTGACTCTGACATATAATAATTAGGGGCTAGATGCTTTTAGAGAGAACATATTTTCTCTATTTGGTGCTCTCACCACACATCATCAGCATAACAAGATAAACTGTGGACTAGATATTTTTCCCTCTATTTTTTTTTTGTTAATTTTTCGTCAGCGATATAAGAACATATAACAGATCGAAGCGTTACACGTCTGATTGGCAGACTAGTCATTTCTGGATTCAAGGCATAATTTCAGACTATCTGGAATGCGTTTGTGATGAGCCCAAATATTAGTTTGTACAAATGGCTCTCTCACGTCGTACTGATATATTTAACTTACATTCTACTGACAAACCCGGCTCGTGGACCATCTTGCTCTGAGAATGTCATAGCAAATATACAAACAAAATTTGGCCTGAATATAGTCAGAGACATGAGATAAAATACCAAACAGCAATAAATTCTGGCAGTTGCCTGCATTGGATTTCATGCTGTACATGTGGTCCAACAACTATCACCAAATACAAGCTTTAACAACTGGAGTTATTTGAAACTTACATGCAGCATACACTTAGATGTAAGATGTAAATCTAAGCATTTTTACTCTGTCATCATCCAATACTTGACATAGAGTACTTGCAGTGAAAAATATCATGTTGCTCTGTAATCTGAAAATTCGTACTCGGCATTTGGTAAGGAGTGCCCGACCACATATAGGTTTCTTATTATGCTTTCACAGTTAGTCAGGTGCACACAAATTTAGGTTCAGTTTCAGAAGACAGCAGAGACCGATTAATTTAGTTCAGTCAGTGAGGTGCACACTAATGTATGTGTACAATGTGCCAAATTCAACCATAGAATAAGAAAATAGTACCTGTGCAATTATATCTAGCTGCCCTGTAGTTATAACCTTTCTGCAAGTAGAATTAGTCATAATTCATAAATATATGCTGGCACCTCTGAACATCCATCTAAAAAAATAGCATGGTCTGTCTCCTTGTTTGCAAATAGTAGAGTATTCCTCTGAATATCTTGGTTTCTGATTTAGGACTTTAGGCATCTTATATGCCTTCTCGGCAACAGTGTGAATCTACTATGATTAGTTTGCAGATTAGATGTTTCCAGCTCGTAGAGTCATAGGTGATTGGTAGACTAATCATTCAAGACATATTTTCAGACTCTCTGGAATGCATTTGTGATCAGCCCAAATATTAGTTTGTACAAGTGGCTCTCTCACGTGATACTGATATATTTTACTTACATCCTACTGATATTTCCAGCTCGTGGACCATCTTGCTCTGAGAATGCCGTAGTAAATATACAAACAAAATTTGGTCTGAATATGGTCACAGACATGAGATAAATTACTCCCAAAACGCATTAAATTATAGCAGTTGTCTGCATTGCATTTCATGCTGATGTGGTCCAACAACTAGCACCAAATACAAGCCTTACCACTGGAGAGATTTGAAATGTACATGCAACATACACTTTGATGTAAGATGTAAATCATAAACATTTCCACACTTAACATAGAGTACCTGCAGTGGAAAATGTAGCATATTTTTAATGTTTGCTCTATAATCTGAAGGTTCCTACTGGGCATTGATAAAGACTGGTGAACTCTGTCTTGACATATTACTTTTCATCATTTTGGATTGGTTGTTCTGTCATTATCTTTTTGTCTAGTTATTCTTGATCCATTCATAGGTAGCTTATGTTATGGTTAGCTAAAATCAGATTTGCCTGACCACATATATGTTTCTTATGACGCTATGAATGGAACATTGTCGGTTAGGTGCACACTAATTTAGTTTCAATTTCAGAAGAACAACTTATTTTCTGGACCAATGCTATGTATAAATATATAATGTGACATACTTTACAATAGGATAAAATAGTACGTGTACTATTATACATGTCTAGCTCCTTATAATTGTGACCTTTCGGCAAGTAGGATAAGAATAGTCATAATATATGCCGGCATCTCTGAACGACCATCTAGAAAAATAGCAAGGCTTATCTCCTTGTTTGGAAATAATAGAATATATACTCCTCTGGATTTTTTCATTTGTAGTCTAGGGCTCTAAGGACTGTAATTTTTATGCCATCTCGGTAACAGTGTGAATCTACTAGGATTTGACCAACGAAATTCCCATTACTCTGTGAAATCTCATTATCTGCAAAGCTGTGTAGATTATAGTTTACCTTTGTTTGATGTTTGTAGAATTGTTAGTAGCGCTACTTATCCCTATCCAGCAGAGTGCTGTACTATAATCTGATGATTTACGGTAAGGCGTGACACTGACATAACATAATTAGGGACTCGGCGCCAGCAATAACTCGTGTTTGAGGTCTAGATGTTTTTTCCCCTTATTTGTGATTATATCCAGCAATAACTCGTGTTTGATACATTTTTTAAGATGTGTTGTTGGCCATGTATATTAGCAATCACTCATGTTTGATAAAGCTTTTAATATGTTTTGTGTGCTATTTATATTATTATTATTACATCACAAATGTAGCATTACATTTCTCCTAGCTTAGTAGATCATAAATGATATGGAAACTACCCGCAAAAAAGTGATATACAAACCAATTATTTCTGTATTTGCAGTCATTTCAGACCGTCTTGAAAACCTTTGTGATATAATCCAACCATATCTGTTTATACTACATAGATCTTGTTGTCTGTCCGTCGCGTGATACTGATAGACTTTACTTTCATTCTACTGATATTCCAAGCTCATGAACCAGCTTGCTCTCAGAATGTCGCTGCAAAAGCAAAAAACAAATATTGCTCTGAATTTGGTCAGAGACCTGTATAAAATACCAAACAGCAATACTTATTGAGCGGTTGTCTGCAATTGCATGCCTTGCAGTAGATGTGGCCCAGTTGCTATCACTAGATACTTGCTTTCACCGCATGAAAAATTGACAATGTACATGGAACATATACTAGAAAATCATAGACATTTTAACTCTGTAATCACTCCAGATTTTACATAGAGCATTTGCAGTACCAAGCGTAGCAGCAACAGTAAGTTGTTACATTGTAATCTGCAAATCCCTCACTGTTTGTGTTCATGTTTTCAGGGTTCCACCAATGCAGGTGGGGATACCAGAACATTTCAGTAGTCGAGGGTGTCGTAGAGGGCTACCAGAACGCGCAGATACCCCTCGACGTGATCTGGAACGACGATGACCACATGGACGCCGCCAAGGACTTCACACTCGACCCGGTCAATTACCCGCGCCCGAAGCTGCTCGCGTTCCTCGACAAGATCCATGCCCGGGGAATGAAGTACATTGTCCTGATCGACCCTGGCATCGCCGTCAACAACTCGTACGGCGTGTACCGACGCGGCATGGAGCGTGACATCTTCATCAAGCTGGACGGGCAGCCATACCTTGCCCAGGTGTGGCCTGGCCCTGTCTACTTCCCGGACTTCATAAACCCCAACGGCGCGTCGTGGTGGATCGACGAGGTGCGGAGGTTCCACGAGCTCGTGCCAGTTGATGGGCTGTGGATCGACATGAACGAGGCCTCCAACTTCTGCACCGGAAAGTGCACGATACCGACGAAGCACAAGTGCCCGATCCCGGACTCGAAGGAGCCATGGCTGTGCTGCCTGGACTGCAAGAACCTCACCAACACCAGGTGGGACGATCCTCCTTACAAGATCAATGCCTCCGGGATCACGGCTCCTCTCGGCTACAACACCATCGTCACCAGTGCCACCCACTACAATGGCATCCTGGAGTACAATGTGCACAGCCTGTACGGCTTCTCGCAGGCCATCGCCACGCACAAGGGGCTGCAGGGCATCCAGGGCAAGAGGCCGTTCATCCTGACCCGATCCACGTTCGTCGGCTCCGGCGCCTACGCGGCGCACTGGACCGGCGATAACAAGGGCACCTGGGAGAACCTCCGGTACTCCATCTCCACGGTGCTCAACTTCGGCATCTTCGGCATGCCGATGGTCGGCGCCGACATCTGCGGGTTCTACCCAGCATCGCCGCCGCCGCTGGAGGAGCTGTGCAGCCGGTGGATCGAGCTAGGCGCGTTCTACCCGTTCTCCAGGGACCACGCCAACTTCGCGTCGCCGAGGCAGGAGCTTTACCAGTGGGGCTCCGTGACGAGGTCGGCCCGGAACGCGCTCGGCATGCGGTACAGGATGCTCCCGTACCTGTACACGCTCAGCTACCAGGCGCACCTCACCGGCGCCCCCGTGGCGCGGCCGCTCTTCTTCTCGTTCCCGGATTTCCCGCCGTGCTACGGGGTGAGCAACCAGTTCCTGCTCGGCGCCGGCGTCATGGTGTCCCCGGTGCTCGAGCAGGGCGCGACGTCCGTGAGCGCCGTGTTCCCGCCGGGCACGTGGTACAACCTGTTCGACACGAGCAAGGCGGTGGTGTCCCCGCCGGGCTCCGGCGCAACGGTGAAGCTCGACGCCCCGCTGAACGAGATCAACGTGCACGTGCATCAGAACACGATTCTGCCGCTGCAGCGCGGCGGCATGATCTCCAGGGACGCGCGCGCGACGCCGTTCACGCTTGTGGTGGCGTTCCCGATGGGCGCGACGGACGCGGAAGCCGAGGGCGCCGTGTACGTGGACGACGACGAACGGCCGGCCATGGTGCTGACGGAGGGACAGGCAACGTACGCGCGGTTCCACGCAGCCGTGCGCGGCGGCAAGGAGGTGACGGTGCGGTCGCAGGTGTCGATGGGGAGCTTCAGCATGAACAAGGGGCTCGTGATCGAGAAGATCACCGTGCTGGGGCTGCACGGCGCCGGCAGAGACCTCGCCATCCAGGTCGACGGCGCGGACGCCGCTGCCATTGCCACGTCGAGCCCGTACTTCACCGGTGCCGACGGGGAGGAAAAGGCCGTGGAGGACGGCAAGAGGAGCGTGACGATGGAGGTGGGTGGGCTGGCGTTGCCGCTGGGCAGGAGCTTCACCATGACATGGAACATGCACATCGAAGCATAGGCCAGGCAGTACTTGTGCTTCCATTTGCAAGTTCGTATCTAGTTAAAAGTGTAGCTCGAGATCGCGCCATGCTGCTGCCTCTGTAACTTGTGTGAGGGTTACCCTCAAACACCATCCCTGAACTCTGATTCGCTATTGAAGTTTAGTCTTGCAGGGAATAAAACTGCATGTTACTGTGAGCTCAGACTTGATCGTTTCCGTGAAACTCTGCCTAAAGCAAACAGACAATGATGAATCACCAGCCTCGCTTTCTATCTTGTTGGGCAAATTCCATACTTTCAGCCCCTTTGTTCGTGTGAGGCGGACCTGACCAAGTTCCGCAGTCTCTTCACGTGAAATATGGTCTGTGCTTGCGCTATCGAATATTAAGGAACACCATAAATGCCACAACTTTCCCATCGGCCCTCCCGACCTCCCCATTCTATGGCAAAGCCCATGCACATAGCCGGAGCGGTTGTAAGAGCATCTCCACCGGCGCGCCCAATAGAGCATCCCTTCGCCGCCGTCGCCAAGCGTGGTGGGGTTTGATCTAGCGGTGACGGAGGGAGGGCTCGATGGCCGCCTGCATTCCCTCCCACTCCGGCTCACCCTAGTCACCGTCGCTATCGCTGTCCTCCTCTGCCGGTGCCGGTGCCGCTGGTGCCGGCGCCGACAAGGGGAGGTCGGGTATCTCGGGTCGGACGACGTGTGCTCGCGCTCTTCATCTGAGTGGATACACTCCGGCGGTGGCTCGTGCATGCCTCTGGGGAGGAAGGAGCCGCGGCGCGCCTCGTGCTCCGCGTCGATCGCGGTGTCCCAGTATGGCGCCGAAATTGAGTAGAACGGGTCCACGCGCTGCTCAAACGGCAGGTCCCTCCACTGCCGCGTGATGTACTCGAGGCGGTGGTGCCACCGGCACCTTGACGACGTTGAGCACCCACCCCGGTGGGAGCACAAAGCCGTCTGGCACCAGTATGTTGTGCCGGCGGTAGACCTCCACCTCCTCCTCCGACAGCGTCGGCGCAGGGAGCACGGCGTGGGAAGAGCTGGCCGCGCCTGGTTGTGGTGCTCGGGACGAAGTGCCCTGCTCGGGGCGGCGGTGCGGCTTGAAGAGGTCTGCCTCGAGCGCAGCGGCGCGCCTGGGACGCGTTCCACGCCTCCTCCTCGCGACGCATGTTGCGGGCGAACGACTGGTTCATCATCCGCTCCTCCTGCAGGAGGCGTTGCTGCTCGAGGTGCTCGTGGAGGCGCTCGGGTGTCATGGTCACGGTCCTGGCGGCGTTGCGCTCGCGCCGATCACGACGTTCCGCGGCCATCTACTGGCGACGGACAACCTCCTCGGTGCTCTGCTCCAGTCGTGGCTTGTGGCTGCCTGTCATGGTGGCTAGGGTTTCTATGGGAGAGGCGAGTTGAAAAGTGTTGTGTGGAGAGGAGAGGCGCGCCGGGCGCCGTTTTAAAGCCGATGGGAGCGGAGGAGGCCGGTCGCCGCATTACGACGCCACCCACCGGTACGTCTGCCACGCGCATTGACGCCGACGACGCGTGTCTGCGCCCGCCATGGGAGCCGCTGCGTCATTAAAACGGGTATATCTGCCACAATAAATCCGCTGCCGGCCGTTGTGCGGCTGACACGTCGTCCCCACCCGTCAGGATTGGACTCGGCGCGCGTTGCCGCGGTTGCCGGCACGCCCGCTTGCGTCCCTAGAATCTGGGCGCGAACCGGGGTTGCCGGACGCTCAATTGGGGCGTGTCGGCAACTTTGGTTATTGGGCGCGCCGACTGGGGGACGATTTCGTGCCGACGCGCCCAATAGGCCTATTGGGAGCCGAGTTGGGCGCGCCGGTGGAGATGCTTTAAGTTGCAACTTGCAAACATTACTCTTTCTCTCTTTTTATCTTCCAAAAAAACATTATCGTGTTTATTAGTTTTACAGAATTAAGCTACAAGATTTTTTTAGAAGGTTACAGAATTAAGGTAGCTCAAAGTCCATAACACGTGGGTGAGCTACTCATACACCCAAAGACGCAAGCTCATGAGCCGGCTTATTACATTTTCTGGGGACATAAAGCCTTAAGCCTACTTACAACGCTTCGAAGAAGACTACGGAAGAAGTCTAATTTTTGGGTGACTCCCACTTCTGGCTGGCCTTATGGCCACGAAGAAATTATTCTTCCAATATGGGTCTTTCTGTATCAAGAATGGATCTGAAATTAGGTTATGTGAGGATGGATGGTTGGGTAATACCATGTTTCGAGAATAATTTCTGGCCTTGTACAATATTGTGCGTCACAAAAGCGATACGCTCGGTAAGATGATGGAAACATCCCCACCAAATGTGTCATTCAAAAGAAGTCTATTTGGTACTCGACAAGTATCATGGAATGCCTTGTTACAGCGTCTAGCTTCAGTTCACTTGATGCAAGGATCCGATAAAATTCTATGGAATCTCAAGGAGAATGGTAAATTCTCGCGGATTCTATGTACAAAGCGTTAATCCAACGTGATGTACCAATTGATAATAATAAGAATTTTTTTAAGATGAAGACCCGCTGAAAACTAATATATTTGCGTGGTATCTTTGTCGCGGAGTAATACTTACCAGAGATAACCTTGCAAAGCGAAATTGGCAGGGAAGTAAAAGTGTGTCTTCTGCTATCATGACGAGAGTATAAAGCACCTTTTCTTTCAGTTTAATTTTGCGAGATCTATATGGTCAGCCATCCAGATAGCATCTAACTTGTACCCACCTTGAAGCATTGCAAATATTTTCAGCAACTGAATAAACGGTGTGGATTCTAGGTTTAAGCTACTGATTAGGGTGGGAACTATTGCCGTTATCTGGTCGCTATGACTATTTAGAAATAACAAGATTTTTAATGATAAACATTCGTCCATTATGCAGGTCATCTACCGGTGCATAGCTACAATCTGTTCATGGTCGCCTCTACAGCGTGAGGAGCACCGCGACCTGTTCATGGAGGTGTCTACGCAGTTGGAGAATTCGGCGAGGGATTTTTTCCCCAACATGGATGGCAACATAATCTGCGGATCTGCCCTCCATTACCTTAGGCGTTTATACAATTTCTCATTATGATATGTAATTCGCCTCTTTACTTTTGTTTTGAGACTTACGGACTTGTGGTGGTTGTGTGCATCCTAACCAGGCCGGGTGTAATGCTTAAAACTCTAAGTAATAAAATTCCCTTTATCGAAAAAAACAACCGGTACCTCATATCACGAAAGAGGGTGCCCAGAAGTTCCAGGCCAAACTCAGCGGTGGACATAGCATTCTTCAGGCTTTGGCAATCCGTTTCAAATATTGCTCTTCCAATCCCCATCTGTTCCGCTAACTGGATTGCATTGGATAGCGCTATTGTCTCGGCATGGAAGGCGTCAGTAACATTCAGCAGAGGTCCAGCAGTCGCGAAGCAAGCATCTACTCCGGTATCTCGACCGGTCGCACCCCATCCGGTCGCCTTTGTCTTCACGTGGTAAGATTCATATGTGTTGATCTTGACAAATGTATATGGAGGTGGCATCCACTTAGCAGCTGCTTATTAACGGCAAAGTGCGGTGGTTTTTTCAAATGTTACATCCATTCATCAACATGTCTCCGAACAGTAAACTGAAACCGATCGACAGAGCGGTGATTCTCCCCCCTTTTATGTTTGTACAAATGTTGAATACAACATCGGCACAACATGTTCATTGTCTTATTATAGAAAGAACTAGCGTAGACAAACAATTTGAGTTGAAGTGTTTGTTTGAGAACTACCTTGTGGTTAACAACTTGCTTACTAGTTTTCATTTGAAAGGAGAGTTTCCGCGTTAAGCAAGACGAACTACGATCGAGTTGGAAGGTTATTTCACCAACTGTCACTTCTCCATTGCATATGTCGAAGACACAACTAGGCTAACTGGTATACTTGTGTGGACTTGAGTTGAATGACAACAAGCAAAGATCTTTTAGCGAAATTAGGGACTCTTCGTCCAAAAGTAAAAAAAAAAAACTTGCAAAGCTTTCTATGATTAAGTCTTCTGCTTGACTTGGTTCAACGAGTTTAGTTGAGTAAATGCTTTCGTGTGAAGCTTGATTCAAGTCTAGTCTCAATTAGTGATTGTTACCAATCAATCAATACTAGTCTATCTGAAACCTATTGATAAGGAATTCACTCAACTGAATGGAAAATTAAATCAACCATTTGTTATAGACTAGATTCATGATACATAGTGTTGGACTCTTGATTCCTCGCCGACACATGCACACATATTTAATATGACTCTTATTATAGACTAGATACACGGTAGCACAAAAATGGTTTAAGTCACGACTAACTCTCATTGACAACGAATGTGTTGACTCCACCATCAGAGTGCTTCTCGCACCTCCAGAGCAATTCTGTTTTCCGAGTGGCCCTTATCGCAGGAACCAAGAATCTCACACTTGGTAGGTAATTGACCAAAGATGAATAAATCAAAGATTACTAGTCTCTCTAAACCCTATTGATAAGGAATTCACTCAACTATATGGAATTAATAATCAAGCATTTCAAGCATTTTGTGACATAGTGTTGGACTCTTGATTCCTCGCTGACACATGCACACACACACACACACACACACACACACACACACACACACACACACACACACACACACACACACACACACACTAATACGACATTTGTTATAGACTAGAGTCACGTAGCACAAAGATGATCGAAGTCACGGCTAACTCTAACTATCAGCGAATACGCTGATTCCAACATATGAGTGTTTCTTCCGTCACCTGGGAAATTCTGCTTTCTGAGTGCCCCTTGTGGAAGGAATCAAGAATTTCACGCTTGGCAAGCAGCTGGTAAAAAGACTACTGATTCCTCATCGACACATGCACACACATTTAATACAACATTTGTTAGAGACTAGAGTCACGTAGCACAAATATGGTGGAAGTTATGGCTAACTCTCACTGTCAACAAATACGTTGATTCCATCAGCCAAGTGCTTCTCGCGATTCCTGAGCAGTTCTGCTTTTCTGGGTTCCCCTTCTGGCAGGAAGCAAGAATCTCACACTTGATAGGCAGCTGGTAAAAATGACTACCAACAGTTTCGTGCTTGTCTTGGGCTTGAAGTCGATGATGTACTAGGTATCTCACTCAGACTCCATGTCCATGGCTCGACCCTCCCTATGTCTATGGGCCAACTTTGTCCTCCGCGAGGTATCGCAGTTCTATGTAATCGTCACAAAGAATGTACCAATCTTGGTCAAGTTCTGTTGCTTTTCGAAGATAAAATATTTGATTGCACACTTAATTATTAACTTAGAGAATCTCCGTGATGTAAAATAGCAGCCCAAAAACTGCTTGATGTTAATTTTACATCACCGAAAACATGGTTTTTAGATCACCAAAATGGTCCAAGTCCAACATCTGATGTATTGTAGGGCACGAGTTCCCAAGTAGGTGATGTATAAAATAGGGCAGTCGTGTGGCAGCCACACATATTTCATACTAAAACTTTGTACAATCATATAGAATCAACATAAAATGCATATTCAAACCAGAAATAAAGTGCATGACACCAACATAATCCACAAAAAGATAGTGCACAAACGAACTTAAACAAAAGTGTGTATTAAAAAAGATACTAGATAAAGCACAGTTACTCAAGCTTCTTCTTCTTCGAAGCTATCAACGTGAATACCATTGTTTTCAACATTGCCAGTCACATTAGCTTCCTTCTCTTCTTCGGCAGCCTTTGAACCATCCATTGCAGCACTACCGCATGGCACCCATCTGTCCACCATAGACTCTGCCCATAGTACTCGTTTGTCCTCCATAGACGCCTCCAATAGCACACATTGTACCACCGTAGCCGCTCATGTATCCTCCATACTGACACCCATATACCTCCTCCCATCAGGTTCATCATCCCACCAATGTATCCTCCCATACCGGCTCCCATCATGCCCATTGACTTCTTCGCCAACACTTGGTCACGACAAAGCTTAATATATGCCTTCTGCTTGGGATAGAGAGTACTTGTATCCATGAACATGATCTTTTGCTCTTTCTCCTCCCCAAGCTTGCGCTCCTCGGACACCGCCTTTCTCTCTTCTAGCTCCACCTTGGGTTCCTTGGCCATAGCCCTCCTCTCATCTGCAGCTGTATATCTTGCGCTCCTCGGCCGTCGTCCTCGCATCTTTTACTTTTAGCTTCAACATCTTTTTCTCTTCGGGATACTCCTTCCGTTCTATCACTAGTGCTTCATACACTTCCTTGAGATCACTATCTCAGGCTTTTCATCGGTTTCAACAAGGACATCAGGAGAAACTCTCTTCCATGCCGTACATAGCAACACAACTTCATTGTTGGAGTAATTTCCAGCTCTTTCGATCGGATTGACAAAACCCTTCCATGTCAAGATGAGTCGTCATTGTGTGCTTCAAAATCTTGAGATGGAATTTTTTATTTGCAACATTTGTGAATTCCAAAAATCTATCATTATCCAATCTACAATTCAATCAAATATAAACCATGTTAATTTTCTTGTAGATTGAATTAAACATGACATCAAATCATTAAAAACATATTAGAAAAAATTATACCATTGCCCTATATAGTTGAAGTATAAACTTGTCGACGATCCTCTTCCACGGCTGGCGCGGGGGTAGATGCAGGTGGTGGAGTCACCTCCACATGAGGTGCAGCAGACACTGCTGCTGCCATGGTCGCCTTCTTCGACCGCGCCGAGCCTAGTCCAGCCGTGTTCCGCGAAGCCTTCGGGGCGTCGCCGCCTCGTGCCTTCATCATGGTGGCCTTCTTCTTGCCTGCCTGGCTGCGGTGGATGGCCGTGGAGGCACAAATCCAACTCGCCTACCACTGGCGGTGATAGCGGGAGGGGTCACGCCGATGGCGGGAACGGGGCCAGGGACGGGCATGGCAGCGGTGGGGAGGGTGGGCGGCATCAACATGCCGGTGCATCCCCGGCGAGCGACCGATCGCGGCGGCGCGCGGGCGGCGCGAAGCGATCTTGAACGTTTCGACTATCGGTTAGAGTCACACGCGCGGCGTTTCGTGTTTTTGGCACGGCCCCAAGTGATCAAGGCAGCTGCCCCCTAGTTATCTAAAAAACGGTTAACACCTATGTTACATCACCTATTGGAGATGCCCTTAAAGAGAATGGCTATTTTGGGGTAGACTTAGAATATTTCTCAGTAAAAGTTCAAAGAAGACAGTAAAAGTTCAAAGAAGATGTGAATATTTTCTCATCTTTTGAATTTTCATGAATCTTAATGTTTAGATCACATGGTTCTTAACATCAACATGGAATCAATTTTTGCTGAGTCGTTTGATAAAATAGTATAATTGTTACTATGTCATGGCAATAATGTTGTATTAGTACGTTGCAAGTTGTGGAAGATGATGTTTGGACCACCACTATGCCTACACTTGGACATCTCCCACTACATCGAGGCCCATACCGCAAACAAACCTCACACGGCTACTGAAAGGCTGTTGAAAAATCGAATACAAAGCCATTATTGGACCAAATTGATCAAGGCCCACATCATAGCTATAATATGAGGATCATTATAACAGTGTTAATGAGTGTTATCCAATATGATAAATCTATCCATTTACATACCCATACTCTATATATCCATCTAGTGCATGTGTTGCTTCCATTATATCGATGTATCGCTTCTTAATGTGAATTCGGCTCGCTTTGTACCAAACATTGATTTGTCAGGCAGCCACCATGAATCGAAAGGGTGTATTACATGGTATGTATTCCGGATACTTGTGGCTCACATTCAGATAGAACATCAGCATCTCAGTCAATTGTGTTCTCTAATTTGATGTGATGGTGGTCATAGTTCTAGTGTGTAGAATTGATTTTGATAGACGCTATTTTATTGCATAAGTGACGTGACAGCCATAGTCGACTGTTTTATACCGATGATTTGGAAGCACTACTCGAAGAATCGCCTAAATTCATTTATTACAAGATTACATAATGATAGATTGGAGGTTCTCATTCTCTCTATATCAACACTTCAACATCTGCATTGAAGTGTCAATAAATACTCGTGGTGAAAAGGGTTATTTTTTACCGTGGTCATTTGGATCAACATTGCCAAATATGATTCGTGTTTACGACTATTCAACATGTTGTTACAAATGAGAAAATGCTACATACTCGTCATGAAGACATGAAAACTGGATTTTGAAACATAGGCTGGAGTACTCCACCCATCATCTACCAGTTTTTTTTTTAGTTTATCAAGAAGCTAACTTTGGCAATTTGGGATTGCAATCCATCATTGCCTATGTGGCAAGTTTATATGGCACATTTTGTATCATTACTCTATCTCTAGTTTTGTCACTCGCCTCGCTATGGGCATATATATATGTAGCACCTTCATACTTGCTAGTTTATCTTTGTTGTTCCATAGGGAGAGATGCCACCTCCATACCATTGGAGTGCACTACGTGTGACAAGCATCAAAACCTACAATGTAAAAAATCTTTATCCTACAGTATTGTCAACAATATCTTACACCTATGGTAATACTTTGTCATTTGCTTTCAGCGCGGAGCTGGACTCCAACGCCGTGGCACTGAAATAAAAGGCCCAGTTTTGCAATTATTTTGTAAACAGGGCCAAACAGAGTTAGTTTTAGAGTGGGGCCAGAGCATGGGGAAAATCGAAGCAGCACAGCATTGATGTGACAAAGGCTACGACACCATCCAGTTTTGCGACACGGCGGTGACGGGTAACAAAGCCATCGATGACGGTTTGGCGCCACCGCAAACCCGACGAGGGCGCCAAAACTTGCAAAAGGAAGGGCTTTGCCTCTCTCAGTTTCTCAAAGCCGTCGTCGTGGGCCCTGTCTCCGCTCCTTCCGAATCCGAGGAAGCATCAGAAACGCAGAAACCCGGGCCGGGCTCTCGAAGCAGGCCACCGAGGCTGCTGCCGGGCGCACGCTGGACAGGCCCGTCAAATCACTCGGTGCAGAGACAAAGCGCACTGGCGCGCAATGCGGTCCGATCCACCCCGCCGGCCGCGCATGCTCACCACGTCGCGTGCTGCCTACTTGTCAGGCCACAGCAGCACCGCCCATGCCCTGCACGGCTCCAGGATCGAGGCCGGAAAGCGGATGACGTCCCTGTCGGCATCGAGCCTTCAAGCCTGTACCACCTTTGCAGGAAAAGAAAAGCAAGCCGCATCTCCGTCTCAAAAGCAGGTCCTGGTGTTGCAGACTGTGCGTTACAGCATTATTTTCTATTGAGACGATGCACGTTGCAGTTTTGACCGCAGAGAGGGCCACTTTCACAGCTAGGGGTAACATGCATGCAGACGGCCTGACATGTTTCTATGTGATGTGACCTGTCTTCCCGGAGCAGGCCTCTGTCTGTCAGGATCGGAGCTGATGGCGACCGTGCAGCGTCCATGTTCCACCGATCACGGAATGGATCCACTAGCAAAAGTTCTAGCTAGCTGGACTGGACACAACAGATGGTTCTTGCAGTGCCGACTGCCGCGCCGCTCCGTTGGCGCGCACACATCCGTGCATCACGTGAACGCGATCGCCTGGAACAGTGGTCCGCCGCTCGCACCGCCCGAAATTCTGGCTGGCCTCAACTGGCCGCTTGTCGTCGACGGCACGATCGATGACAAATTCCTTCGTCGCCTACCCTGCCGCGGACGTGGACCACCGTCAACATCATCAACCTGCGCTGTTGCCGTCCGTCGGTAGGAGGAGTACGTGGTACGAACAGTCGATGTATATCATTTTCTCATGTCGACAGCGCCTTTATGGTTCCGGCACGGGACAGGGATGCGTGCGCCTCGCTGTGTACGTATGTGTGCGCGTATCCCTGCCGACACCCAAATATATTTCCTACTGTTACGAAAATAAATACACTCCTGTCGACGTCGTCCCCGGTGTAGGTACAGTACAGCACTCAGGCTCCCTCTTCCACCAGAAATAAAAGAGCCCAAGTGATCTCGGATGATAACACCAGTGCCGCCCTCTATGGGTCTTGCACCTAATTTCTCGGTATACCGAACCTTAGAGATTTAAATATCTGTCTATTAGGCTCCTGGATTGCTAGATATAGCCGAGACGAGAATAAGTTGTGACAAGACATTTAGACACCAAGTACGATACCTCTTCACCCAACATTTTTTTGGTAGTAGTAATACCGGCACATCCACCTTCGAGAAAGGTGTCACGTAGGCGGCGTAGTAGGCAGTAAAATTTGGATATAAGGTAGTCGGTCAGAATTGATTAAAAAAAATCAGATTTTGGGAGGATGGCCCTCTCGGTCCAATTCGGGGACCTGTATGTTCTCTGCAACGAGCAATGTCAAACTATAGCCCACATATGGGATGTTCACTCGCTCCTCCTGGCCTTGCCGGCATGGTGCTCGAGAAGGTGCGGCAGTTCGTGCTGCGTCCGGTGGCTCTGTTCCGGTGGTTGGCCTTGCCGACATGGTGCTCGGGAAGGTGCGGCGGTTCGTGCTGCGTCCGGCGGTTTATGGAAGGCGCACCGGTAGAAGCTCAACAAGAATGGCAGCGCCAACCTTGATGTCGATCCGGCCAACTCCAAAGGGCGATCTGTCAAGAACTTGGGCTCGCCCTGTGGACCGGGACCGACGACAACCAGGGCAACGACGACGAGGCCTAGGGCGACGGCGACAAGACCCAGCCCGGCGGCGACGTCTAGTGCGGCAACGACACCATGTGGCCGGCTAACCGGCGTATTGTGGACATATTTTGGGAGTATTAAGATGGCCGAAACTTCCTGGCCGAGCATGGCCGAAACTCTGAAACTTTGAAATTGTGGCCGAGTCCGACAGCTGAAACTTTGAATTATGGTCGTTATTTATGTTTCTCTCATTTCAAGTAGATATTTGGGAGGATAAAAAAAAAATCAGATTTTGGGAGGATGGCCCTCTCGGTCCAATTCGGGGACCTGTATGTTCTCTGCAACGAGCAATGTCAAACTATAGCCCAGATATGGGATGTTCACTCGCTCCTCCTGGCTTTGCCGGCATGGTGCTCGGGAAGGTGCGGCGGTTCGTGCTGCGTCCGGTGGCTCTGTTCCGGTGGTTGGTGTTGGACCTGCTGGCCTGCCTGGCGGGGTGGCTGCCGGTAGTTTCCGCGAGGTGCGGGTGGCTGCGGCGACCTGCATTCAACCTCCTCATCGTCGGGCTTGTTGGTGGTGGTACTGGTTGGTGAGGCTTGCCGGTGCTGGTGGTGGTGCGACGGAGGGTGTGCTTGGAGCTGAGGTGAAAACCCCGTCTCGGTTTGTACCGTGACCAGTGATGGCGGCGGCTGTGGCCGTCGTTTACCTCTTTGGAGGCTTCGCTGCTATGCTGCAACCCCCTCATGCACCGTTCCGATCGGTGGCCAGCTCCGGGGGAAACACTTGATCTTGTGATCGGACGACGACGACGCCTTGGCGTCGCTTCACCTCCTGAGGGCTTCGTCTTTGGAGCTGGATATCGGCAAGAGGACCAGTGGAAGGCCAAGGTGTTCGCGTTGAGGCTTCTGTGGCGACGATGATGATGATGAGCAATGTCGGAGACGTGGCTGTGGTTGCGGTAGTCGGCTCTTCTCCGGCGTGTCCTTGGGGTTGCCTCGGCGTGTTTTGTTGCTGAAAGTCGAAGCCGCTGCGGTGGGTTCCCGGTGGTGTACGATCTCGCGGCAGATGTTCCTTTCGGCGAGTTTCCACGGCGCCAGCCTGCCTGGTTCTCTCTCTTAGCTTTTCAGTGGACTCGAAGCTGCGCTGTGTTGTCGCTGGGGGCTGAGTTTCTGGCACGGTTCTTCATTTGGCTCCACACGGCCGTGACGGTGTGGGTTGGCTCGGCGACAGCCTGCGGCAAAGTCGGAGTCGCATGCTCGGACTTTTCGGGTTGGCGGCGTGGCCCTCCAGGGGTGATGTGATGACGATGACGCCTTCGTGCAGTCTCGACGAGGCCCTCTCTTGAGAGGCGTGTGGGGTTTTCCTTTTTTGGTGTCGCTCAGCGGTTGTGTTGGTTTTCGCTGGGTTTGGCCGGCGAGCGGTGTGTTGTGTGGTACGGTTTTTGGCCGGTTTTCCTTATAAATTGTCCAACTCGTTTTCGGCTTATTTAATAAGGCATTGCCTAAGTTTCGAAGAAAAAAACTCTCTCTAACTGAACTTTTGGAGAAACTTTTCCCACTTACTTATGGAACCGTGGTATGCCTATAAGCTGTAGCTAGAACTATCAACCTTGTAGTGGAGGATGATTGTTTGTTTTGGCAATATAATAGTTCTGGAGTTTATTCCACCACTACTTTGTCTGATATCATCAATTTTAGGGGTGTAGTTCCAACTCATATTCCTTCCATATGGAAAATCATGATCCCTCCTCGGATTCACATTTTTCTGTGGTTGATTATGCATAATAAAATCATGACCAGCGACAACCTCAAGAAACAAGGTCACCTTAATAAACCGGAGGACTGTGTATTTTGCTCTGAAACTGCATCAGTGCATCACATGTTCTTTGGTTGTCTGGTACCTAGAACTTTGTGGCGAGAAATTAGTACATTCCTCGATATGCAAAATGGTTAAAACCTGGAATCTGTAGTAGACTTTGGGTTGTTGATGCTAAGTTGTCTTCTTCAAATTCCATATGTGCTACTGGATTGTGGTACATTTGAAAACTTAGAAATGATCTCATCTTTAATTGGTTACTTGGATTGATATTAAGCATATGTGGTGGATTATCTTAAGGACCATCAAAAAGTGGACCTGCATTTTCTAGGACTCGATGATGGGATTGCTGGAAAAATTCTTCCAACATTTCCACCAGGGTATGCTCTCTCCAATGCTGATAGCTTCGAACCTATCCTACCATGCTGGGAGCATCTCCACTCGCGATGCCCAAATGGTCGTCCAAAGAGATTTAGGATGCAAAATTCTCACCCACTCGATCGCGGCGGCCAAATACACTTTTGGTCAATCACACCCAGCCCACGCCCTTCCCGTGGGGAGCCACTAGGCTGCGCCAGACGAAACCGCGCGCGACGCTACGCAAGGCTCCGACGTGCGGGCTAATCTCGTCATAGACACATCAAAAACCCACAAAAACCCCAATCCCCCCTCCCCCCCCCCCCCCCCCCCCCCCAATTTCCCCTCCCAAATTTCATTTTTCCCGCCGCACCCGCCCCCCCAGCTTTCTCGTTCCATGGCTCCGCCGCGCGCACCCAAGGTTCCAAGGCGAAGGGAAGGGCGCCGGCAAGGGCGAAGCCACCGGGGATTATGCTTGGTGTTCGCAAGCCGCGCTGGCTTGGGGACGTATGCTTGGTGTTCGCAAGCCGCACCCGCCGGAGGGTATGTCGGACGAGGATTGGCAGTGGACGTCCTCCAGCGGCGATTGGGAATGGGAGGGTCGTACCAGACGGCGCGTGCCACAGAAAGCGAGGAAGATCGCGCATCCGCAGCCGCCATTAACGGCGAATAGCATCGCCGTCATGAAACAAGCGTTCGCCTTGGGAGGGAGTGAGGAGAGCAGCGCCACGACGAGAAATGGAAGGCGCACCGGAGACGCTCAACAAGAATGGAAGCGCCAACTCGACGCTCTCGGCCAACGCCGAGGGACGTACCTGTCGGGAACTAGAAGGCAAAGGCGGCCCTTGCGGCGGCGACAAACATGGGACCGCTGGCGTGGGCGGCTCACGACATGTTCCGCCGTGATCTGTCAAGAACTTGGGCTCGCCCTGTCTACCGGGACGGCAGCAACTAGGGCAACGACGATGAGGCCAGCTCGGCGGCGAGTCTAGTGCGGCAATGACACCGTGTGGCCGGCTATCGAGTATTGTGGACATATTTTGGGCGTATTTAGATGGCCGAAACTCTAAAATTGAAATTGTGGTCAAGTCGTAGGGCATCCAGACGAGCCCATAACACTTGTCCGGACGCCTTTGTACAGCCATTTGGGCGTCGCGAATGAGATGCTCTTGTTGATCTAAAACACCGGCCACATCTCACTGTAGTACCACGGTCAAACGTGCGTACTAGTAGTGTGTGGCGTACCACCCTGCCGACACGAAATACATTTAAGTAATGCGAAAATAAATACAATACCAGGGTAGAATACACTCGTGTCGACGTCGTCCCCGGTGTACGTACAGTAGAGCTGTAGATGTCGTTTCAGGATCGATCGAAATCGATGGTGACGCTTTTAACTCGCGCGCTCGAAAACGAACTTGGAATTTTCAGCCAAGACGGGCCGTGCCATCAACAAGGTGATGTGATTGACGACGGCTACAAGGTCGCACTCTGACTGAGCACCACGGTGAAATCGCGCGTACTAGTACCACTACTAAAAAAAAAAGAGAAACTTGAACTGTAGTATTCCTACTGGAGCATTAGTATAATTATCGAACCAAAAGTTTTTCACTTGCCGGTGGGAGTAGTACTGTACGAATCAGCAGCGGCGCGACAAGGAAAAGCGCCGCCGGGACGGCTAATGAATCTCGTGATTAGAAACAGCTCATCTCATCCATCCAGAGACAGAAGAAACGGTGCTAGATCGCTCAGCTTTCAACATGATTTATCAACTCCAAACTCGTCTGGTTTTCTGTTTAATTAATGAGGGTCAGAGAATCGGATGGGGGACCTAGACAGACAAAGAAAGGCAAAAGGGAGCTGGTTGATCGGGAGAGCTCCATGTATGGCGTGCTGGCTTCGCCCCACCCATGTCATGTCGGCGCGCCTCCCTCCCTGCCCCGGGGAACTCAGAAGATTTTTTATTTAAAAGAAGGTAACGTGCGGAGCTCCGTACGTACAGTAGTAGCATGTTTAAGCAACCAAGGGCACCCCGTCGTGAATTTTCGGAGGTTTGGAGGGGGCTGTCGGCCTAGCGGTACGGTTCAAGGGCAGCTGAGTTTTCATGATGAACCGAATCGCGTACCTGCTCTACTTACTGCCGTCGGGAACAGCTAAACGTCAAGGCCAAGAATCCTAGGCCAATTGATTGATTGACTAGAAGGAAAAGGACGCGCATTGCCCGTCAGCTATATATTACAACCAACAATAGATGAAAATAACGATAGATGAAAAAACATATTTTTATAGCGAAATTGTTTGCGGCTTCTCGCCGTAAGAATAGGCGCGTGCATGATGCCCTTCTGAATTTCAACTGGATTTCTGACCTATCGGTGGACAACTTCACGACTGAGCATATCGCCAGTATTTCCACTCTGGGACCTGATTCAGGAGGTGACCTAACGCCGGGAGGAACAACTGACACTATCACGTGGACCTTGACAAGCAATGGGAACTACACTGCGAAGTCTGCCTATATGGCCCAGTTCATTGGCGCCAACCATGTTCTTTTGTGAACATTTGGAAGACTTGGGCCTCTCCCAAGTCGCTTCTTTGTTGGCTGGCGGTGCAGAACAGGCTTTGGACCTCTGATCGCTCGCTATTAGGGAGTGGCCTCACCAACCCACTTGCCAACTGTGCAGGTGCCAGCCGGAGACGGCTAGGCACCTCCTATTTGAGTGTCGCTACTCCAGACGGATTTGGTGCGACGCCGCGGCTTGGTTGCAGTGTCCGGACCTTGCACATGACTTGGGCGCGACCAGGGGCTACAGTGCGTGAATACTGGCAGGCCATCTCGAGACGACTTCGGTTTCTCGCAAGGGTCTCAAGACGGCGATCATCCTCATCACTTGGGAGATTTGGAAGGAGCGTAATGCACATATTTTCAACAACAAATTTTCTATGCAACGGTGCTTTGGCAACGCATCAAAGACGAGGGAAAGAACTGGATCCTTGCAGGCGCAAGGAAGCTGGCGGAGCTAACGGCTGTTTGAAGAAATGACGATATTTCTTTCTGAGAGAGTGGATGGTATTGGCTGATACGGTGTTCGTGTGTCTACGCTTTTTTTACCGCTTTCTAGTTTTTTTACTTTGGCCTCGGCCGTGTTATCTCTGCTCCTTCTATATTAATATAAAAGGCAAAGCTTTTGCCTTCGTTTCAAAAAAAAAATATAAGAAACAGTAGTAATAAAGGCAGAACAGTACCACCGGAGCTCTCTCTTGCAACACGATCACTCAGACATTCTCACATAAACATAGAGAAGTAGAGAAAAGAACACAGTTATGTCGATTTTGTAGCAAGGTTTAGTAAACCCATATAAACAGTCTTTCTCACATAAACATAGAGAAGTAGAGAAAAGAACACAATCATGTCAATTTTATAGCAAGGTTAGGAGTACACCAGTGACCCCATATAAAAAAGTTTAACCTTTGCATATACTTTGTTAGATGACCAGCATACGACCACAATTATGAAATGCCATGAAAATTAAATTGTGAACTTGGTTCTATGAAGATTTCAACCAAAATATTGAAGAGAATTCCGACAATCTGTAGAACAACATACGATATGATGAACATTGCATACTCGAGAGATAGATTTGCCAAGATTTGATAAGACATCAAGATCCTACAGTTAAGGTCATTGATTTATTTTAATAAAAACAAATAAATTTTTCTGACATAAATTATCTCAAAATCAGTAATAGTTGGCATTATTATGTTCTTTCTCGAGAGATGTTAAGCAGCTTACATGCCATCTTATATGTGCATCAGATTAAGATTGCATAAAATAAAATAAAAATAAAAGGCATGAATACCACCAGCAATTTTGAGTATATATCTAATCACATGAATGCCCATCTCTAAACATACATTTTTTCATGTTCACCACATGTTTAACAACACATACTATTTTATCATTTTACATTCATGGGTTCATGAATTTTTGCAATCTAATGACTGTAGCTAAGGCTAGACACACATAGCATCCAACCATCTACCAAATACACACATGCACTTGCTTACATAATCTCGCTCGTTCTCTTAATACAAGTGAGAAATAACCAGACATACTGCAAAGAAGAGGTTCACAAATAAATATCCATATCATTTTTCATCAGTAATTAGGTGGCATCCAACAATGAGGCGTCTAACTCATCTGTACAGTCCCATTCACCATTGACCTGTCGCTCACGTTCTCAACCGTAGCTGCCACAACCACGAGTAGAGCACCACTAACCGCAACGGTGTCAGCGGAGGCCGATGCGAGAGGCGACATGTGTGTTCACGTGCAACAACTGCGAGGGATGCAGGAATGCCTTCAGCTCAATAGCGTTGGGTGGGCACCTGAATATGCACCGTCGGGGAGAGCACGTGGCGTGCAACTTGACACTGGATTTGAGGCGGGACATTGGGGCCGGTGTCATGTAGTTCTAGGGGCTTGACGGAGGCAGAGGTGTGTGCATAGAGGCAGGAAAAATTTGCTGCAGAACGGCTTATTTCGCTAGAATACGGATCAAGGGAAGCGAAGAGAGAAATGTCGCGTGGCACAGACTGCGTGACGCTATGGTGGTGCTGGTGGCAGATGAAGGATAATGGAGATAGTTGTCGAAAAGTGTCGGTAGATCCGAATTCACCGCATCTTCTTTCTTAAAGAAAATCAAAATGACATGTCTAGGTTTCAATTTTTTTGAAATAAAGCATACATCTAAAATACGTACTCTAAAAGTGTTGTAAAAAATAGCGGAGGGAGAGAAATGTGGTGTGACACAGACTGCGCGACGCTATGGTGGCTATGTAGGCTGAGAAAGGATAAATGAGAGATTTATCGGAAAGTGCCGATAGCTCTGAATTCACAGCATCTCTTTTTTTTAAAGAAAATCGAAACGACATGTCTAGATTTCAATTTTTTTTGAAATAAAGCCTACGTTAGTGTACGTGTTGTAGTATTTTATAATTTGGGCTACACAAAAAAGAGAAATTTTGAGCAACACAGAAAGGAGAAATTTATAGAGGGAAATGTACCTATTATTCCTTTTTCACAATCACAATTTTCTTTTTATGTAGCTGGAAATACCAAAAAAAATCTGAGAAAAGAAAAAAATTGCAAAAAGGAAATACCAACTTTTGACTGGAAATTTGGTAGATATCTACAAAACATGTGTATATATCAACAAAAATATCTCAAACTCAGTTTTAATATAATATAAGAGCTTTGTAGGGTCTACCATGGGGTGGTACGTGTCACTACTTCATTGGACCATATTTGGAGCAAGGAGAGGGCTTAGATTCTAGGGAGTAAGATTACTGCTCCAGCACGGACAGTGGGTAGATAGATCGTGGGGCAACCAGGCTTTGGCTTTGCTCCATCGACCTGTATGTGTGTGTGCGGGCGCGAGGGAAGCACCGGCACGCCTCGTACTCTACCACTACTTCGGTTGAGTATATCACGGTCAAGAACAAATAAGTGAATGCCATCGTTTTGTTTATACAAGTGCGTCCACAACTTGATCGGTGAAGTGAAAATGCAACAACGGAAGACACAAAAAAAAACTTCAACCGGTAGCAGCGTCAGCGTGGGTTCGAGCAAAGTACTGCTTGCAGCGCCTGGTCTCATATATTAAGTGCAGGAATGAACCGCAAGCAAGCCTCCTCCTCTCACATGACATGAATACTTGAAAAAAATCCCACTCAAACTCACGGAAAACGACTGTAATGCCTAACGCCTTTGCCGAAACGGAAATGCACTTGCTACTATTCAGAGCAAGGATACCGCAGCGCCCACTGTTTTGCGTAAACAAGGTGCAGAAACCGGCAGAAACACAGAAGAAATCTATCTATATGATCAACTCGCTCTCTTTGCGCCCACTGTCTCTGGCACAATCCATGCGAAGAGCTGCCGCATTGCTGCGGAAACAAATTCATAACCCAAACATTTTGCAGTCTTCTTCGAGATGAAGGAACACGCAAGATCGAGACACAGTAATGAACACAGAGAGCAACCAAGAGGGACGATGAGCGCTTGGAACTTGCATTCGTTGCAAGTTGTTTTGCATAAAACATCTAACTAGCTCGCCTACATGATTTAATTAGTACCCTCAACTCGACTCGATTAGTAGTTGGTTCGCCATTCCTGTACCGTAGCACTAGCACCGCCCAAGCAAGATGAGCAGCAAGAACACGAGCAGCGGCAGCAGCTCCTATCTAGTTTCCCTGACGACAGACGCCAAAATGCGCTCCGCGGGAACACATCACTTAGCGGCGTAGCTGGGTATCTCGTAGATTTGGTGGATCCTCCAGATGTCGTCGTCGAAGCCCGCCGGCTCAGGCTCTGCTCCCCCGATGCGGCCACCGCCGGCGCCGCCGTGGCACCCGCTGAAGTCCTCCTCCACGAAGGGGAACCAGCCGAGCAGCTTCTCCTCCTCGACGCCGAAGGTCCACCAGGGCGACCCATTGCCGCCGCCGTCCATCTCGTCCCAGTCCGCGGGCAGGCCGCCGGCCACCTCAGCACCTCCCGCTCCTCCTCCGTCGGGGACGACGGGCGCCATTTCGGATCCAACGGAGGCAGCGGACGCGGCGGCGGCAGCAGCTGCTGCAGCCTCGCGCGCCGCCGCTGCGGCCGAGGCCTTCTTGCCGCCCGCTCCGGCCGCCTTGGGCTGCCTGGGCTGCTTGGCCTTGCGCTGCGGCTTCGGGTTCGCGGCCGCAGCGGCGGGGTCCTGGAGCTTGGGGTTCTGCGCCCTGGTCCGCTTCATCCCGGCCGGCGGCTCTGGTGGAGGAGCTCGCTGCGATGTGGAGGACGGCGGCGAGGAGGAGTGAGAGTGGTGTGGGGGATGGGAATGGGGGAAGGATGGGCTTTGCGGCCCTTTTGTAGGGGGAGGTGGGGTTCGGTCGGCTCGGCTTCTGGTTCGGCGGTGGGCCGGCTCGACGTGGCTGGCACGGTCGCTGCCGCCGCCGCATTATTTCGTGGACCGCGACGAGCACGTACGGCTGCCGCCGTCGCCTCAGCATGCACCGCACCTAGACGTGTAGGCAGGCAGTAGTCGGCTCGTGACGGGGACTCGTGTTATAGGAAAACGTCCATTTTAAAACTTTACTTGGACAAATCGAACTCTAAAGTGGAAATCAATGTTATTCGTATCCTGAATTATTGAATCTCGATCTAAATCATACCCTCATCCTTTTGAGTTTTTTCCATTAACTCCAAACCAATCTCGATTGCGGCTCTCGTGCGGCTCGCGGACCGAAAAGCATGTCGTCGCCAGTTCGATGGCGTGGCGCCCTCACCCCGCCATCGCTTAATCCAAGCGCGCCGACCACCGGTCTACTACCGTCGAGGCGGGGCGGTGCCCCATGTCCTGGCCCTTGGCGACGAGTTTGGCGCTGCCGAGAGCGGCGAGGTCTCGGTTGCCCGTATGAACTGCGTTCCCCAAGGTGTGTTGTTCCTTTATATGGCTTCGGTAGCCGGCACGTCATGGACATGTGATGCCCGCTAGGAGAGATAACGGCGCAGGGAAGTAACGTAGATAAGCGCGTCCTCGTCCACGATCACCATGGTCGAGCTTCACCGTCGTGCTGACTCTCCCGCCACTGTGGAAGGTAGCCTTAGATCTCAATCGCTGTTGTCACCGATTGATTTATGTACAATAGCTCAACACTTCAAATAAACACGCACGGGACACCAATGCGCGCAGACGATGAAGAGGAGTGCCGAGAGCGAGATGAAATTGAGAAGGGGATCCATTCGAGTGTCACTAAGAGAGAGACTAGGAAAGGAAATGGAAATGACAAGTTGGTCTTTGTTGTAATCGGTAGTACGAGTACTCCCTCCGTTCCAAATTAGATGCATCGTCCATCGTACGAACAAGAGAGACCCGTTGACACCGGCCCTGTCACGTTGAGGCTGCCGGAGTTGAGTAGCATCGCAACATGTGCGCGCCGGATTTGACCTTCCAGCCAGCATGTACGATCCGTCCATCTCTCGTTCACGTGGAGACGCCGGAGACTTTCGGAAGTTTGGCGTCGGTGCCTGTGCTCTCGCCCGAACCGCATGCCGACACCCAGAAGCAAATTATGGGCGACACTACTAGAACCTGCAAATATGGGCGACACTACTAGAACCTGCAAATTCTTCACATTTCCTATCGCCCCAATATTCTTCCTTGTACGGGTATTGTACAAGTACTACCATGCCGTGGCGATATATAGCGGTATCTTGCACACATTCACGGATTATTTTAAGGGCCGACATTGGCGTGGCCGCATGTCGGCAAATCCCAGAATACAACCACTAGATGCAACCTGCAAATTAGAAGATCTGGAATTTGTTTGCTTTCAGTTAGCAACTTGGGCGCTCCAGCACGCCGCGGGCCTGGTCGCTGGTCGGCCTCGATGCGCCTGCGACGCTGGGAATGGGTCCGTGCCGTGTCGCACGATCCCAACCGGAGTAGAAGATATCGCAGAGTATATCAGTAAAAAATAAAAATGTATCTTCTTCCTCCATCCCTAGCCTAACGCGTGCCCACCTTTGTTTGTGGAGTAGTTTGGATTCCTGTAGCTGGTATCCACAGCATCTGTCTATCACCGCCGGCGATGCGTGCTACGAGTACGTGGCCACGGCGAAATATTTTGATGAATCAAGCCACGTGATGCGCTTTACTCGGTGGCTCCGTGCTCAGCCTGCCCTGCCGACTACCGTGGCTTTCCGAAAATGGAAAGGATATACCGTCGTTGACGTGCGAAATCATATCTTTTTTTAGCGGGACGTGCCAATCAAATCATATGTGCCGCCCGCTCCCACATGAAGGCTGCCTCAAACGGCCCAGCCCATTTCCTTTCTTCTCTTCATTTCTTTTCTTTATTTTTTCTTCTTTTCGTTTTCCCGCTTCCCTTAATATTTCTGTTTTTATTCAAAAAGTTTCACATGTTTAGATAATAAAATAAATTTCATATATTTGTATTTTCATTATTTGAAAAAGATTGCTCATGATGTAAACAAAATGTTCGGCGCGTTTAAACAAAAGGATCATGGTAGTTCAAGAAAATGTTCATAGACAAAACAAAATTATTTCATGCAATTCCAACAAATATTAAATGATGTTTCAAAAAAAATGATGAAGGTTTGTTTTTTTTCCACGATTGTAATGGCTTTTCAGAAATGAGTAAATACTTGATAAAAAACAGATTTATCATACAAATTATCTTTCTTATAGTGCAACATTTAAAAGGCGTTTCTAAACAGTCGAGTCTTTAAGAGGCAAGATTTTATTTGCCGCGCTAAGCGCTCACTAGGGAACCTACCGGTCCTCTACGGAGAGTAAGGCCTCCTCGCTCCAGCACTCGGGCTAGCGCATGATGGCGCGGATCCGGAGCGGGCCGCCGCTGCCGCCGCTCAACCTCCCCAGGACGGACGCCCTCGCCGAGGAGGCGGTCGACCTGGAAGTTGTCCATGGCGGTGGCGAGCTGCGGTAGGTGAAGGAGTCGGGGGTGAGCAGAGCACAAAACTCGTACCCCCACTCACAAAAGGGTGGAGCGAACAGTGCCCAAAATAGACCAGGCGAGGGTGGCTCTGGAGAACGGCCGATTCGGTCATTCCTCTCGGCCAGGCCCAGAGTGATTTAAGTTCCGTGCGTATGCAGGATCGCGGAACGGGGCAGGAAACCAAACAGGCCAAAAATCACTTCGAACAATGCGTTCTTACGGCCCGTGGACAACCTACAAATTCGTCCCATTTCTTATCACACCCAATATTATTCCTTCCCTTGTACGGGTATTCTACCAGCCCTATCGTGCTTTTTAAAGCGGCCACGGAGGGCCGAGATGGACGTGGCCGCATGTCGGCAAATCCCAGAATAGTAACAACCACCCAACTGCTAGCAGACACAGATGGATGGATCGATCAATGCGCAACCTGCAAAATTAGGCGGTGGCTGGCTGCGGCAAGTGGGCGGCGGCCGTATCAGCAACTTGTACTCTTCTTCTCCTCGTGCTTGCGTATTACCGAACGTGGTGCCGCTCGGCGCTCTGCCCGAACAAGATCTGGGATTTGTTTATTTCCAGTTTTGTACTGCCAACTTGGGCAGTCCATTTACGGCACTGCCCCGGTCGGCCTCGATATAGAAAAGTACTCCATAGGGGGAGTATATCGATAGCAGCAGTAAAAAAAAGATACTCCATAGCGGAGTATATCGATACGTGTTCCGGCGTGAACGATGCTGACAGTGCGCAGGCAGATCAAAATCCCAGCCCGGCGATATCTTTTTGCTCGGTGCCCAGCGCGACGCGTGCCCACCTTTGGTTCTCGAGTAGTTTGGATTCCTGTCTGCAGCTTGCACAGTATCATCTATCTGTCCATCACCGTCGGCAATGGCGAGATAGAGAACGAGCCAGTGGCTCGGTGGTTGTGCATGGCAGTGGCCAGCCAACCCACCCGAGTTCGATCCCTGATCAGCTCGCGGTGTCTCACGCGCGTGAACAGTGCCCGGCGTGGCACTGTTCACGTGAACAGTGCTTCTGGGCTAATTCCACCGTGGTTCTGTCAGAGGTATTGTGGTGTGCCCACCACCGCAGGGGTTTCCCAGTAGGTCTAGGCTCACGGGGCTCAGAAGCTCAGTATAATCTGGTTAGGTCTAGCTTGCGCACAGGTGGCGTGCGTGTGGTGTTGAGTGTGTGTGGGGTGAGTGGTGCGTGAGTTCAGATACTACAGCTTGTACTGTAAAAGACTAGGAATTCTCAAAAAAAAAAAAAAGGCAATGGCGAGATATTTGATGAATCTAGCTAGTTTTTTTTTTTTTTTTAGAAAGGACCTGATTTATAAAGAAGGAAGCAGAGTACAAATTACAGCGCGACCCAACAAAGAAACGAAAATACAAAGGAGTCCCTGCAAAAAGCACTGAGCACCCCGAGCCTCCATGAAAGGGCGCAATCAGGTCCACCACCTCGCTCCCGAGAAACCTAGCCAGAGTCGCCATCGCCGTACCTCGAACCACCGGAGAAGAAGCTCCACCTCATGAAGAAGACGATCGCATGATCCATCCGCCGCCGCGCGACGGAATCTGAGCCCGCTGAACGACCACGACCACAGAGACCTCTCCCCAGCACCGCCAAACTTCCAGCCGACCCAACTCCGACGAGGTCCACCCTCCACAGCACCCAAACTCCGGCAGACACCGCCTCCCTCGCCACCACGGCCGGCCAAGGCAGAGAAACCGAAGAAGAAGAACACCACCAAGACATACCTGCACCAAAAACAGCACGCCAAGCTTCTCCGGCTCCTCCCCTCGCCACCTCGGCCGGCCAGAGGAACCCAGACGAAGCCTTGTCGCCGAAGATGCCGTACCTCGATCCGCCGGGAAGACACCACCGCCACGCTTTGTAGACGGCCGCAGAAGCTGTCCGCCGCAGGCGGCGGAACCTAAGCTCAATGAACGAGCTCGACCACAGCAGCAACTCCCCGCTACCACCCAGCAACCAACCACCTCCGCCGCGACAAGAACCACCCGCAGCAGCCACGAACCAACCACGCTCCCACATCGAGGCAGCCCTCTCCTCCTCCCCCTCGCCCCCGAGGCCGGCCAGGAACAGGAAAGGAAGCCCCAGATCTGGAGGCCAGAAGTACTTGAAGAAGAGGATGGCCACGAACTCAGATCCACGCATCTCCCACCTTGGGAGCATGAAGGAGATCAGATCCGCAGCAGCCACGACGCCGTACTCGAACGCCGGAGCAGCACACCTCCAAAAGGAAGAAAGACGGGCATCCGCCACGAAACTCCACACGGGAAAGAGAAGAAAACCTAAACTAAACCCTACTCTACTCTGTACAGCCCGCGCTCCACTCTCTCCACCACGCCGGACGGCAGCGCCGCCGGTGAGGCGAGCCGAGCGAGCCGGGGAACGGGCGGCGACTCTCAAGGGGAGAGGGACGGAGAGAACTTTACTCGGTGGCTCGATGCTCAGCCTGCCTTGCCGACTACTGTGGCTTTCCGAAAATGGAAACGACATATCCACGGTGACGTTGCACGAGCGAAAGATACATAAATGAGAAATATCTTCCTTTTATAAGAGGACGCCAGTCTGGCTGGAAATATGTCGAGCTGAATGGGTGGCCGCCCATCACGCAGCCCAGCATCTTATAGCCGAGCAGTGGACGCCGAGTAGGCCGATTCTGTTATATGGGCTAGACTGCCACGAAGCAAATGGAAGCCCATAAGTACATGTGCTATGAAATGAGAGTCATTTAATGGTGGGCCGTGATCCTGTCAGCTTAGACATCCCAGATTCCACTGAGGAACGCCCTAAAAAAAGATTCCACTGAGGAACGGGATCTCAAAAAACAAAAAAAACAAAAGATTCCACTGAGGAATACTCACTCTGATTCAAAATACTTGACGTAATTTTGTTCAAATCCGGATGTATCTATATACTAAAACACGTCTAGATATATCCGTATTTAGATTGATCCAAGTTAGATATTTCAGAACGGAGAGACTATTATTCAACCGTGGCGTCTACTTTTCCGTGTGCCAACTGTCAAAAGAGCATTTGTCAAACCGATATGATGCAAAAAAGAAAAGGTGTCTTGTTCCGAGTTCCTACCACAACTTGCACACCATGCGACATGACTTGCACGTTGTTCGCGACATATACTCTGCATCTACCGGAAGTGGAGAAGCTAACCGTGCAAGCTGCATGCTGCCGTGCTACAAGTGACCGACAAACGTGATTGAAGTTGTTCTTCGTGGGCTCATGGCTAATCACAGAATGATGGGGTAGATGTAAAAAAGATCACTAGGTTGATCACATTGGCGATGTACCATCGAGTGTAGGGCGACCAACAATGGGTGTACGTATGGAGATGCTATTCCAATTTACACCGATTAAAACGAGATCTTCAGCTTCTATTATAGTTGCCTTCGTCTAAACGTTATAGATGTTCCGTAGACGGCGTTTCATTTAGTAAACATATATTCTCTCTGTTAAAAAACATGAGACATATTTTTGTTTGTTGAAACATAGTTTTAACCAAGAAATACCTTATTATTTAGTGGTTTATGTTACAAAAATTGAGGCCATTAGAATTTTATTCGATTACTTATTTATGGCTATGGTTCTATCAAATAAATCACATACTAAATTATCGTCGTTAGCATTAATGCACCAGACTACACCTTACAAAATTGGCTGCAAAGCATGATTTACAAAATGTATATGATGAAAACATAAACTTTCAGGTATGCGGTTACTACTACAGAGTAAAGAGTGTGAGACAATGGTCCATATAAGGCAAGCACCATGCGACATGACTTGCACCTTTCGCTATCTGCGCTGCAGCTAGCAGGGACTTGACGTCGTTTTCTTCTTCTCTTGGTCTGGTTTTAGTTTGGGAACAAATTCCGTGCCGTGCGTACAGTCTTGTTCGCGACATATACTCTGCATCCACCGGAAGTGGAGAAGCTAACCGTGCAAGCTGCATGCTGCCGTGCTACGAGCTAGTGACCAACAAATGTGATTGAAGGTGTTCTTCGTGGGCTCATGGCTAATCAAGGAATGATTAGCTACTAAATTATCGTCGTTAGCATTAATGCACCAGACTACACCTTACAAAATTGGCTGCAAAGCTTAATTTACAAAATGTATCTGATGAAAACATAAACTTTGAGGTATGCGGTTACTACTACAGAGTAAAGAGTGTGAGACAATGGTCCATATAAGGCAAGCATTTGTTGGATTTGACGGCCAGTGCGACCACTAGCTTCTTGTATACCTTTGTCCCTAACCCACATCGCCAATTTGGAATTTGTTGATACAAACATCTATGTGGTGTACATCCGCAGAGATAAAGAAGGAATGCGAAGAACTTGATAGGAGACAATATATTGTTTTCAACATGAAGAAGGATAAACGCACAAAATCTTTACATTACTCAAGTTATAGAAACAAAAAAAATCGGCATTCAAAAGTGAGAACACATTGCAAAACAAGAACATAGAATATGCCCAGATTTAGTGAACCAAACAATAACAATAAGGGAGGTGGAAGCTGGAAATGAATGAATAATTACGACTCGACCACGGGCTGAACATATCCCGTCACTTTAGGTTACAACATATTCAGTTTAATACAGTAATTTAGTTTTTCTATGAAGGGCCCAACTATTGCAATTGAAAGAAAAAACTATGAATGTCATTTGAATCCTAAGATTTTAGCAAGGAGTTTCAGAGCATATAATTTTTCCCTCCAAGTTCCGGGATATCTAAGGGGAGTCATAACCCATCAGAATTTTTTTACTTTTTAGCTCCAATGCAAATTATCCTCGTCACTTATTTTATCCCTTTTTGGTTAGGTGGCACATAATATTAAGATGCATGGGTTCTTGTCGTTCAACTTCAAAACACATATATAAAAAATTCTTGTGTATTTCTTCTTTATGTGTATTGAACATGTTATGATTTTCTAATTATACACTAGGAAAGCAGTAGTACTCCTACATGTCTAAGACAACCTAGACACGTACATATATTTGATACAATGTGCACAAAACAAATGTCATTGACAATGAACTTTGACGGTTAAATTTAATTTTGTTATCACTTATCACTATGTTAGAAAGAATAAAAAAATAGTAATTAGAACATATATTCATCCATCTTATTTTTCATGATCAAATATTTGCACTGTGCCATCGTGTCATAGAGCTAAGAAAGGCATAAGTCAGGCCAAAGAGATCTACTACACTCCAACTTCACATATCGATCTAAATTTCTAAAAAATATTTTTATTAATTATAGAATAAATTCCATTGTTTAAGATTTCAAACGTTTCTAATATAACACAGTTGAAAATTTACATGGATTATTTATTTATTTAGATAGAATATTTTGTAATCAAAACATAAATATTTATCTCAAAGTTAACATTGAAAGCCGCCCGACGATGTTTCCCGTCTTTTAGTATGATTATCAATATTTTTCCGAACAAAAAATCTCGTCACCGAGACATGTGGCTTATTTTTATTGGAAATATTGTGCCGAGTTCTCTTAGAAAATCGAAGCTCTATGACTAGCATATAAAACATCCTACGATTTGGATGATTGGACTTCACATGTCAAACCTAATGCATTCCAAAATATGTGTTTTTCATCACTTGAGGAAACTTTAGCTTCATATATGCAACATACGTAGCCTTGGTCACGAATGTCTGAAATTTGTGTCCGATATAGCTGGTTTTCCCTAATAAATGCATAAATACATGAATTACAAGATTAAATTATGATATACCATATCAAAATACACGACATTTTCCTCTCTGACAAATAAAGATTTTATTTATGAGCGACTAAATAGTCGCAGTGAAGAAAACTATTGTCTGATTATGATTATTTGTATCAACACTTTTCTTAATATGATTATTGTTTACGAGGCATATTTTTTCGTTAATGGTTTATTGCTTCTGTATTTTTATAATAGCTTAGCAAACTACATTATGAAACCACAAAATCCGTAATTTTAAATCATTGATTGGACTCCAACCCGTCAGCTGCTACCTAGTTACTGTACATGGAGGCAAACGAGAATGTAAACCAAGTATCACATTAACAACAAGTTTATATGACATTTTTGGAATAGCTATTGTATATCTCACTCATGGACCTCTCGTGGGCATATCTAGGCCTCACATAATTAATAGGTTATCTTGGTTGTTTCATGCGGAGAGGTGGTGAAAGGACAAGGATGTCGCCTAGGGGGGGGGGGGGTGAATAGGCGATTAAAACTTTTCCGGTTTAGGATTTATAATTGCGGAATAAAACTAGGTGTTTAAATTAACAAGCCAATAACCTAAATATACTAGGCTCACCTATGTGCACCAACAACTTATGCTAAGCAAGACAAGCAACAAAGTGATAGCAATATAGAATACTTCAAGCACGAAGGCTATCACAATGTAAAGTGCATAAGTAAAGAGCTTGGGTATAGAAATAACCGAGGCACGCGGAGACGAGGATGTATTCCCGAGTTCCTCCTTTTTAGGGGAGTACGTTTCGTTGGAGAGGTGTGAGATACCACAAAGGTCAACTCAACAGCCACAAAGGTTTCACATTCTTCTCCGATGAACCGCACCACAAAGGTTTGGTTCACCTTCCACTATCGGAATCCTTCAAGGCGGAATCCGGAGCCTTTACAACAACAATCCGAGGCACAACCCACAACTGGATTGGGGGCTCCCGAACGGCTACAAGTGACCACAAAGGTCTCAACCACCACAAAGGCGTCTAGGGTCCAAAGACCCAAGAGTAACAAGCTCATAAACATTCAACTTCCACGAATCCTCATGGAGGGCACAAACCGATGCACAAATGCAATGGCAAGAGCACAAGTGCTCAAATTCTTCACTCTCAAATCTCACCAAAAGCAACTAATACTTATGGGGGGGGGAGAAGAGAGGAAGAACAAAGAAGAACCCAACAAATGGAACTCCAAGATCTAGATCTAAAAGCTTCCCCTCACTAAGAGGAGAGATTGATTGGTGGAATAGTAGATCTAGATCTACTCTCTCTTTTCCCTCTAATTTGAGGCAAGAATCATGGAGGAATAGAGAGAAAGACAAGCTCAAAAAGGTCAACAATGGTGGGCAATTTCGTGCTTAGCTACTCACTTTGGGGAAGAAGGGGTCCTTTTATAGGTCCCACGAAATCTTCCCGTTGGAAAACTGGTGCAGGAAAACTCGGACCGGATATTTCTGGGTCAAGAACCGGATATTTCCGGTGCACCGGAAATTTCCGCCCCCAGAAAACTGCAGGAATAGCGAAACGAAAACGGCAATAAATTTTTCATCCGGACTCCGATTTCGATGATCTTGGGCTCGTTGGAATCGCAACGAAGTGCTCTTCAATATTATGCAGAGAAACATCATAGTGCATCATGTGAGGTGGAAGCCAAAAGGAGAGAGTTTGACCTCTCTTAGAAAGGCAAACCGGTAAAACCTCCAACATAAAAAACGACACAAGATATGCATATAAAATCCGTTTTTGATGAACTAGAGCTTGGTATGGAAATGAACACAAGCTATAAATTCTCACATGGATAAAAGCCAAAAAAGAACCAAGAAAGAAGATATGCCAAGTATGCAAAGGTTTGAGCTCTCCACAAAGATGCGATCAAGTTACTCACTTGAGAGCCCCTCTTGATAGTATGCCGTCTATCCTATAACCCGGTCTCCCACTAACACCATAAGACCGGTAAAATAGAAACCCTATCAAGATCATATCTTTGTCTTGCGCATTCCACTTGAGCTAGATGATGATGATTTTGACTCCCTCAAGTTGGAACACCTTTCTTGATTGTGCTTGCTAGCACATGCTTGATGAAGACTTATCCAAATACCTCCCCATACACCATTATGGGAGAGCCTTGCTGAGCTTCATCTTCATGAATCCACTTGCAGTTTATCTTCCTCTCTTGATATAGATGATGGCTTGGAGATAAACATGAATGTTCACTCAATCTTGTTTTCCAAGCCATGCTTGCAATAAGCTCAACTCTCGATGACCATTCTTCATATAAACCTTTGGATAGAACCTTGGTCATCATATAATCTTGTAGAGTCCAACGCATGAACTCCAATCTTCTTCATGGACAAGATCTATAAAGATATCTCAATGCAAACGTTAGTCCATAGAGATTGTCATTAATTACCAAAACCACGCATGGGGCAACACATCCACTTTCAGGTGGCGCCTCTATATCGTTGGATTGACACCGAGTGTCAAGCACGAGAATCTATAATATAAAACATCCTATAACATCTAGAATATGGTACCATTTGTCTTTGGGAATATTTAAATATTCATTCTAGAACCTTCATGGCACAGATGTAGTCATTTGTAAACGGACAACACTTAGACTGTGTGCATGATAAAAAAACAAAGGGAAAGAAGCATGTATATGGTAGGCAAATCGTTATTTTGAAATTTGTCGACACAAAGAATTATGAGCATCTACAAAGATATATTTACTCCTTGTTCCACCCCATCAAAATAGTGTGGATGTGACGAAATAGGAGTACAAAGAATAAAAGCCAATGGTCAAACCTCTAGAGTTGATCTCAACACATTCGACTTATTGGATGCTACTAGTGCTAAGTTTTTGAAGAGGCACTTGATAATGGAAAATCATGGGTTTTAAGATAATCATGGATAAATGCACATGACACCACTAATACAAATGGAGGAAGGAGAGTAGATTTCCAAACCAGATGTTAGAATATGCCCATGTTTACATCACAAATCACATCAATGTGAAAGGAGGAAACTAAAAAACTAAAAAAAACTTATGGTTCCCACAAGGACCACTAGGCCAAGTGCACACAAGGAAGCACTTAACCCTACGTTACATTGTGTTCCGTTCTATACACCAGTTAATCCTATCTTTTATGGGCCAGATGAAACAAATATTTAAATTTCTGGCTTTCTTGTGTTACATTGGGCCAGATGAAATAAATATTTAAATTTCTGGCTTTCTTGTGTTAAATTGTGCATCCCACTCTATGTTATTCCCGTCTTTCTTGTAGCTGTGGCACCCGCTATATAGGCAGCGAGACAGGGGCGGCTAGATGGCATGCTTGACAGTCTTCTGGGGACCGCACGTATCTCTCCTCGCATGCTAGCCGCTGACAGCCTCGACTTTTGTTCTCCCCTCCCCCATCCCTATCCCCTCTCTCTTTTAGTTAACTTTGTTGTTGGGCTTACTTGTGCTGCTTCCGCAGCGGATTGTTCTGGTTTTCTTTTCGGACTTGGGTACTTTTATGGATTTGCTTGGCATGTTGCTTTATTTATAAAGCGGGGCGAAAACCTATTCCCAGAAACAAATATTTTGGAAGTCTGGTAGTACAAGTAAAAACTTATACTATGCCCTCCATTTGATTCAAAGGATCCTACCACGAAGTTTCGTATTGTACAAACTTTTCTTCCCAGTATATGAGAAACCAAAGCGAGAGTTATACTTGAGGGAAATTTCCATTCTAAAGTTCCAGCCAACTTATCATTTGTTCGTTCCTCCCATGCTCAGGTTAAGTGACACATTTTTATTAAGGTTCATGTGTTTCTCTCATGCAACATGCAAACACATAATTTAGTCAACTTTAGTGTTTGCAGTTCCCGTTCTACCGGGCATGCTGCAACATACAAGTTATGTGTCTTTTTTATTTCTGTCTTTTGGATTATGCAGCCAAGGAGGTCAAAATACTTCCACAACTCCAATAGAATCTCAATCCATACATATACACAATACAATTTGTAGACAGTGAGCTTTGTCACTTCAATCTAATGTAGCCACTTGAAAAGATGGATACAGCGAGTAGGAAAATTTTATTACATGGGCTGAGCTGCAATGATACAGCTCAGAGCCCATTAGTACATGGCCTGTGAAAAGGGAAGCAATTCAAGGATGTCCTGTTCTAAAAAATAATAATAGAAAAATCAAGGATGTCCTCTCAGCCTGGGCATATTATATCAGAGCCACCGAGGAATGACATATGTTAATCTTGAATCTGAACAGCCAGAACCTACCAATCTTATAACTATTTGACACATCAAAATCTACTTTTCCTTGTGCCAAAAGAGCACAGGTCAAACCGATGGGATACTAGATATTCCACGATGCATGTAAGAAACACGCAGGAGAAAACCCACGCCAAAGTGAAAAGGGAAAGTAAAAAGGCAAAAGTGAAAAAGAAGGGTTCGTGCTCCAACAACAACTTGCACTCGCAAGGATTAGATCGTACTGTCACAACATGCACGCTTTGTTGTCTGTACTGCAGCGAGTTCATGTCACTTTCGTCTGGTTTGGCACTCGGAAACATCATTTTGTGTCGTAGGTACAACTTTGTTCGCAACATGGCCCATCGATCTCAAAATTCTGCAGGCACCGTGCAACTACAAGTGGAAAAACTGAGCTTAACAATCTATAATTGCAGTTATTCTTCTTCGGCTCATGGCTAAACAAAGAATAGAGATGGTGGTGTTGGAAGGGTTGGCCGACCGGATCCTCTCACTAGTAGAAAACAGGGCTTTCATCCACACCTTTTGTCCTGGCCACAGTACAACCCGAGACCAATGGGGCATTGGTCTCGGGTTGATATTTCCTGGCGCCCCTCGCCTCGTATCCCGGTTCGAAAGGGAACATTGGTCCCGGGTCGTGTTACGACCCGCGACCAAAGGGTCGCCACATGCATGCGGGCACATGCGCAGCCGTGGACCCCCTGGCAAGGACCCTTTGGTCCCGGTTCGTAACACGACCCGCGACCAAAGGGTCCTCCCTGCATATATCATCTCCCACCCCGAGCTCCACCACCATTTTGAGCTCGAGTTCAACACTCATTTTTCCTCCATTTCCTCTCACTCTCTCAAGTTAATCCCCATTTATTTGCACCATTCGTGAGGATTAAAAGCACCCCATCTATTCAAGGGTTAGCAACATCATCCTTTCCTCCGGCGTTGCAACTTTAGCTAATTTGATTGCTAGTTTAGCTCATTTGATTTTTGTAGTGCTCACTAGGTGTTTGATGAAATGCCCAAGTTAGAGAGTTTATTTTTTATATGCATTTTGAGCTTACACTAATTTATGATTTGTTGGTTTTAGTGTCGTCCCGTCCACGTCCTAACCGCCGTCGATCGCCCGCGCCGTCTCGTCACCGGCACCAACTCGGTGAGTCTCTTTTTTATTTTACAAAATCTTAGTTTTATGATTTAGAAGCATAATTATTATTTGTATAAATTTCTTAGTTGTATTCTTGTTTGATATATATAGTGCCATGGTTTTGACATCCGGCCACAGCGGCTCTCGTCCCCTCTATTATTCGGATGTGGTATGGCTGTTAATAACCATATATTTGTTGCGTTTCGTGTTTATGAAAATCATGCCGACCAACTTTTGACATACATATATATTTATCTAGGAGGTAGTTGAACCGGAAATTCCAATGGACCCTATTGTCGATTTTTTTGTGAAAGAGAACGATGAGTTGAAAGCTAAATTAAAAATAAGTGAAGATCTCCGCCTAGAAGAGAAGAGGAAAATGGAGGTCAAGCTTGCTAACATCATCGATGAACACCAGTTCAAGCTTGCCGACGTCATCGATGCTTACGAGATCAAGTTGGATGCGATGCGCTCGAAGCTTAAAAAAATTAGAAGTTATGCCATTAGCCAAGAGGCTTGGTATTATTATGCTGTTGGTTCAATAGTTACTTTAGTTGCGATTATGATCGCATATGTTGTTGGATTTAAATTTCTGAGATAGTTGTATGTTTTATGAGAACTATGTATTACATTTGGTCACTACTCTACTTTGGATTTAATGTGATGAAGAAGTATTAATTAATTTGGCCAGTATTATATATTCATGATGTAGTATTGTAATGGTTTTTGATATATTTATATAATGCAGATGAGCCGGCAATGGATGTACAGTAGTGACCACCGCAGTGTCGACTATATCAATGGCATGCATAGTTTTCTCAAGGTGGCTAATAAAAACAAGCCGTCGAGTGGTTTTATTTCTTGTCCATGTAATGTCTGCAGGAATACGCGGGGTTACTCTAACACAGACCGCATTCACTTCCACCTGATAACTTCTGGTTTCATGCCCGGCTATAATTGTTGGACCAAGCACGGAGAAAAAGGGGTTATGATGGAAGAAAATGAAGAGGAAGAGGATAACGACAACTATCCTACGTTCACTGAAGCCTGTGATACTCCAATGGGGAAGACACTGCTGAAGAAGAGCCCAATGATGATGAGCCCAATGATGATGAGCCCAATGATGATTTTGGCCGGGCCATTCGTGATGCACGGATAAACAGCGGAAGTGTAAATGAGAGGTCGAAGTTGGATAGCATGTTAGAGGATCACAAAAGATTGTTGTACCAAAATTGCGAAGATGACCAGAAGAAGCTTGGTACCACGCTGGAATTGCTGCAATGGAAGACAGAGAATGGTACAACTGACAGAGGATTTGAGAATTTGCTGAAAATAATAAAGAAGATGCTTCCAAGGGATAACGTATTGCCCCCCAGTACGTTCGAAGCAAAGAAGATTGTGTGCCCTCTAGGATTAGAGGTGCAGAAGATACATGCATGTATCAATGATTGCATCCTCTATCGCGGTGAGAAGTACGAGCATTTGAATGCGTGCCCGATATGTGGTGCCTTGCGGTATAAGATAAGGCGAGATGACCCTGGTGAAGTTGAGGGCGAGCCGTGCCCCAGGAAGAGGATTCCTTGCAAGGTGATGTGGTATGCTCCTATAATACCACGGTTGAAACGTCTGTTCCAAAATAAAGAGCACGCAAAGTTGTTACGATGGCACAAGGGCACCGAATTCTCCGACTAGCACTCCCCCAACTCCTCCGAGTAGCGGTCCTCCCTCACCTCAAGATCCACCCTCCCCACATCAAGATCCCTCCTCCCCACATCAAGATCCACCCTCCCCACGTCGTGACGACGATCAGGACCCCAGCGCGAGTCCATCGCCCGCGCGGTCGCAGCAAGAGAGTACTGTGCGCACTGTTTCACGCAAGCTAAAGTACCCGTCGACATATACACAGAGGTGCAGTTTAAACTACCCGCAAGAAACTCGGGAGGAACGCGAGTTGCTAAAGCCTCTTCCAAAGAGAGCTTATGACTTGATTCCAGATGAACTCGAGAGGGAGGTGCGGGCTGATGTGAAAAAACAATTGGGACCGAAGCGGCGCCCGCCAAAGGAGGTGATACCACCGGAAAAAGTTGAAACTTTATTGAAGAACTTATCGAGTGGACCGCCGCCACAACCACCTAGTCCGCCTAGCGACTACGACCGTACTCTGGGCAAGGTAATTCGTGAAGAGAAGGAGAAGCAGACGGAGTCATTTCTTAGAAAGAAAGAGCAGATCAAGATGGCAGCAGAGAAGGAGAAGCATGAGAAGGAGGCGGCATTTCGCCTAAAGAGGCAGCAGATGAAGAAATCCGGGAAACAAGTGCCCCAGCTTGGAGAACAGCCAAATCAGTCGGTCCCCGCGTTCAAGGTGATGCCCGATAAGGTAGTAGACCAAGGCACTTTTCGTATAGAGGACCCATACCCCACAGAGTATGAGTATGCATGGCAATATGTCTACGGGAGCACCCTGGTCAGACCTGAGCTCGTCAACTCTCTGACGACACAATTGCGCCGTTTGCATACGTGGTATGAGCATGCCGTAGAGGCCAAACATGATGCTTTCTGGGTTTCAGTCAAGAAAGAGCATTTCCATTTCCAGGATGACTCGATGTATGTGCCGTTTTCGGAAATTTTTCAATTATTCAACCAAGACTCCCTCGACAAAGCCCTCGTCAGTTTGTATTGTTTGTAAGTGATTTAGTTTTGCAATTTAATTAAGTCTCTAGCCCAGCTCGTTCGTTGTGAATTATCTAACTATATTATTATGTATGCAGAATGAAGATCACTGAATGCAGAAACCGCGTCTTTAGTATTGGGTTCATTGACCCATATTTCTTTCATTCAGTTGTCGTCAAGTACAATGCCGAAGTCATAGAGAATAACTTGCTCAAGTGTTTAGTGAGGCAAAATACCTGCGAAGAAATACTTTTTCCTTACAACTTCTCGTGAGTGTTATTTTACCTCTTCTATCCATTCTATTTTGCTTACTCCTTGTTTTTAGTGTAGTCGATGAATCATGGACATATAAACGTGTGTAGAGACCACTGGATTTTGCTAATCATTAGAGTTGACCAAGGAGTCGTTCAAGTCATGGACTCGTTAAGGAAAAGTATGGACTTGTGGGACGACCTGAAAGAAATTCTTGACAAGTAATTTCAGTCATCATCACTCTATATCGACCTATTTCGTTCATTTTGTGATATCAACTAATTAATAACTCATTTCATTATTTTCTTCTGCCGGGCAGGGTTTGGGAACGGTTTAAGAAGAAGGTTAAAGGGAAATGGGAAGATAAGCTGTATTTTTATGAAACCAACGTAAGTATAGTAGTACATATATATGTCTGCGCAACTATTTAATTTCAGTTTCAATACCATTATCATGCTTGATTGTTATTTTGATTAAATTCTTTTTTTTTGTAAAGTGGTGTATGAAGCAGGCACAAGGGACAAATTTATGTGCCTACTATGTTTTCGAGTACATTCGTCTTTTTGTCACTGAGCGGAATAGAGAAACCAGAACTGCAAACGTATGTATACAATATTCAAATATTAGGTTGAATTTCATTCATAAATTAATTTATGATGATTTCAAACACCTCACACATATATTTCTTATATTGATCTAGATGGAAAAAGATCGGGACAAGCTACTACCACAGCTGCGCCTAAAAGCAATTCAAGAGGAATTGGCGGGATTTTTGAACAGGGAGGTCCTGAACAAAAACGGAGAATTTTATCACGGTGATACTTATTGTATTCCGTAGAAAAACATGCTTTCGGTGTAGTAGCTGTCCGTCCTTGACGTGTGAGAAACATGCTTTCGGTGTAGTATAAACTCCCGGCCATGCATGTATGTTATGAATCATACTCCCGGTCGTTAATTATGTGTATGACTTTATGTATATGATTACTTATTATGTGTATGACTTTATGTGTTTGTATGATTACTTATTATGTGTTTTCTACTAGTGAAAAAAAAAACGAAACAAAAAGCAAACAAAAAAACGAAACTAAAATATAAAAAAAAAGCAGAAACACTTTGGTCCCGGTTGGTAATACCAACCGGGACCAAAGGTTCCCGGGCGTGGCGCGCGCAGTGCTGCCCACGTGGAGACACTTTGGTCGCGGGTCGTGGACACCCGGGACCAAAGAGCCCCCCCCCCTCTAGTCCTGACCCTTTAGTCCCGGGTCCAGAACCGGGACGAAAGGCCCTCTGGACCCGCGACTAAAGGTCGGTTTTCTACCAGTGTCTGAATTAACTTTTTATTTATTCAGAAAGCAATTTATTTCTTGGAAGAACGTCGACGTTTGCATCTAAACTACCGGAAAACACTTGTTTTTTTGCTCCCGAGCTCCAAAAACATATTTTTAAGTTTTATAAAAATCTGACAAAATTTATGCATGTTGCTAATGATGTATCCCACAAACGTGCAAAATTTTGATTTGAAATACTTTATATTCCGGGCTACATAAAATAACAAATCTTGTATATTTTGAAGATTTGAAAGTATGTACATTTAGATCCACACATTTGTCATTTTTGTATAGAACATAATTTAAAACCGAAATTTTACACGTTTGTAGGACATACCATTGACAACACGCATGATTTTTTTCATAATTGTTTGAAACTTATATATATATGATTTTTAATTTTTTTAACTAGAGAGATCACTGGAACCCGGGAGCAAGAAATCTCTACTCCTAAACTACATACAGACATCAGCGGGTTGATCACATTGGCCTTTTATGTTGGACGGCCAGCCGATGGGATGGACGTACGTATGGCGATGCTATTAGACCAGCGATCAGTGACAAAGTGTGGGCTTTTGGTTGTCACGTTGAGCCTCCTCACAAACCGCTGCTTTACAGCCGTGGTTGGAAGTGGAAAAGAAGCTAGCAAAGATGATTAGACAGGATCACATTAATTAGAAGCCATGTTTTAGATCCGAACTGGTACGTGTTGGCAAACAGGATGGACAAGCGTACGGTTCTATCAGAGTTCTCTAGAGTCTAGAACGTTCAAATGTGATATTTTCCTATCACGTTGGCGGCCCATGAGCAACACGTATGACCTAAACCGGAGAACAAAGAAAACCGGAGATGGTGCAATAGAAAGTGACGTGCTCCAACATCAACTTCCAAAAGGAACGGGAGATCATCGCCGTGTCACCCGTTCCTGCTACGGCATGTCGATCTCTCTGACGTGATCACCGACCGGACCCCAAGGTATTTTTTCCACGATATTTTTCTTAGATAGTAGCTAGAGATCTGGTGCAACACTGAGTTGGCTAAAATAAAGCTGCCTACCTGACGGAGATGGAAGTTGTGCACTGGCGTCAAAGTTCAGGTGAAGTTGCGAGTTCCGGAGTGGACGGAGATGAGAGAAAATATATGTCACCGTGAGAGAGTGACCAAAGTAGCTATGCTTCTGGAAACAGGTTCCAATTGGATGGGATGGGTGGGCACTAATCAGGATTGATGGCTTACTTTATCATAGTTGGAGGTGTCTAACTATCTAGGCAACTTGTGATTCAACTATAGTGTCCACTCTGCTTTTGGCGGCAGAAATCAAGGGTGGGATTGGTCGGATGATGCATCATCAAACGTGAAGGAAGGAGATAATGTCAAGTGGCAGAGTTGAGTAAGCAAAGCTATCTATGACGATGAGTGGGCTGGGCCCAAATAATATCATGGATTCGGTCCAGCTTAACGTGATCGTACGTGAACAAACTCCTCTTCTTTTTCTATCTTAGCACGACCTTTCTTTCTTTCTCTTTGGAAGGACGTTGGACGCACGGCTAATCGGCTATGCTGTTGTCATGGTGGGTCAGAAAAACCGCTGCCTTACAGCTGCAGCTAAACCCAAGGTTTAGTAGAGCAGTAAGTCCTAACTACGTGCTGCCTATATACTTACTCCGTACCGAATTAGTTTTTTTTTAAGAAATGGATCTCTCGGCCTCTGCATCAAACTGATGCACATATTGTCTAAATACGGATGGAGAAATTATTATGGATTGACTGTACAATGTACGGGTCAGTAGATCCATCACGCCATATCTCTCTGGCTTGACGGGCAATTCCACAAAAGATGGACAATTGTTCATTCGGAATTGGTATTTTGTTACAAAGGAAGTCACCCAACAAAAAATGTCCTTGCCTAAGGGCATGTACAATGGTAGGGAATGCGAGCCTTGTCTTAGACATCCACATCATTTAGAGAAGACAAACGATATAAATTATACAATACATTATCTCTTATTGTCATGCTAATAAGAATTAATTATGTTTCAGTGAGAAATTGTGTTGCTACGGGAAGACATATGGTACAATGGAGAAAATAAACTTCTCTTATTTCGTAAGAGATCATCTCTTAGCTAAGAGAAGGCAGTCTCCCCTTTCTTTATTCTCTTTTCTCCAACTAGACAAATATCCTACGTGACAATACTAAGAGAAAGCTGACGTGACCCCATTGTACATGCCCTTACGAATAAATATGAAACGGCTGCGTAAACAAAACGATACACACGCATAAAATGGAAACGAGACGAGACGAAGTTCTCACAAGGCGATCAACACGTGCCCTAGAAAGCCAACAAGAGGCCGAGTATATAGCAGATAAAGGAAATATTCAAAGCGATGTAGCTACAGAGAACGACCTGGGCAGAGGACCATATCTCTTTTTCTGATGCGTCTCCCGCACCTGCCGCGGCATATATCAATCTCTCTGACGCGACGCCAAGGTATCTCCGCCCATGTCTTCCCTAACCTTTGCTAGCTCACGAACACGATTCGCCGGAGGAAACCTTGAGTTGAGAGCTGACTGTACCCAAACGGAAGCATCATCGCAATCTACAGACCAAGTTGCAGCAGGTTCTTTTCCAATAGGGGGATATGGAGAAAGAAAAGAGATGCCACGCCGGTCGGGAGAACGGAGCAGCTAGGCTTGTCTGTCTAGTTTAGGTTCCAATTGGATATGATGGGCACGCACTAACCAGCCAGCCGGGCTGGACCTTCTTTACAAAGAAGCTTAATCAATTAGCACTAGTCGTTGCACTTGGGAGGAAACCCAAAAAGTAATTTTGTTTTAGATGAGACTAGTAATGGAGGGGTCGCAGGTGTCTCTAGGTTTGATCGTGGCTCGGCAACTCGTGTTATTCATTCAGCAGGGTCTGTCGTCCACTCTGCTTTTGGAGGCAGAAAGAGAGAAATTTGCCGGATAATCCATCATCAGCAATCCACTACAGCAGCAACGGCAGCTCAAGTGTGTGAGAGTTGATCAGGCAAGCTGTCTAGCCGTGACGACGATGAGTGGGGGCTGGGCCCAAATATAAGAACATCATGGGATGGATCAAGTCGCCCATAATCTCTGGTCGGGTCTGTCTCGGGATGGCTAACGCCGCCTGAAGCGACTACTTCCTGGGCCCGGCCCATTTTTTTCAAATATGGATGGTCTACTCGCGCAAGCGCAAGTGGCGGTTTCTCCGGCTTCGCTTTTTGAACGCTTTTTCTTTTTCGTATTTTCGTTTCCTTTTTCTTTTCCTATATGTTCACATTTTTAATTTATTATTTTTATTTTTTGTCGGTTTTTCTTGCGTTTTATTTTTCTTTCATTTTCGTTCTATATATTATTTAATATTAGAAATTGTTCACCGGGTTTAAATATGTTTATGCATTCAAAAGGTAGGTTCGAGTTTGAAAAAAATGTTCAAGGGTTCGAAAACTGTTCATGTATTCAAAAATATTCCGTTCATAGATTTTTTTTTAAAATGTTTCTTTCTATTTATAATTTGTTCATGAAGTTCGACAAAATATTCACAAGGTTCAAAAAATTTGTTCATTGGTTCAAAACATACGTTCGTGGGACTAAAAATGTTCAAGGTTTCAAAAAACTATTCATGGGTTAAAAATATTCTGTTGTTTCTTTTTGAAATTTTAACGTGGAAAACTCTCGAAGAGAAGGGGAAAAACCCATGGGAGCAAGCCAACAAAATTTCACTATTTCGGGAGAGTTGCAAACGCCAAGGATTTACAATGATTCGACTTGTCCCGTGCGGCGGCTTATAAAAGGTATATATAACAGATGTGACCTAGGTGCGGCGGCTTACCGCCCAAGCGTCCGGCGACGGACCTCCGCTTCGCTAGCTTTTTAACTGCATAGTCTTCCTATAAATTTGGTTCACAATAAAACAACACTAACTACGTTGTGCCTACGTAGTACAGTATTGACTGATTGTATAATGTAGCGGGATGCGGTCTTCTCTCTGACTTGATGGACAGTGTCAGGTAAGATGGTGAATCGTTCATTTGGAATTTGTATTTTGCTGCACCCAACAAACATGTCCTTGTAGTGCAAATACAAATGGAACATGTGTTGATGATGCCTTGGTATCTGCGTAAACAAAATAATACAGACGCAGACAATAGAAACGAGACGATGCACAAGACCTGGTCTAGAGTCTCGACCCGTTCAGACATGAGACCTTTCCTCAGATACAGAGAAATCCGAGAACGACTTGGGCAGAGGACCATTTCTCCTCTCCGTTTTGATGTGTCGCGCACCTGCCGCGGCACACATATATCGCGATCTCCGTCCATCTCTTCCCTAACCTTTGCCAAGCTAGCTCGAACCTGATTCGCTGGAGCAATCCTAGAGTTGAGAGCTGACTGTACCCAAACGGAAGCATCACCGGAATTTACAGACCAAGTTGCAGCAGGTTCGTTTCCAATGGAGATAGAAAAGAGATGCCACGCCGGTCGAGAGAACGGAGCAGCTAGGCTTGTCGAACTAGAGTCGATGGCTTTTCTGTCTAGTTTAGGTTCCAACTGGATGGGATGGGCACGCACTAACCAGCCAGCCGGGATCGACGTTCTTTCAAAGAAGCTTAATTAATTAGCACTTGGGAGGAAAGCGAAAAAGTAATTTTGTTTTAGCTTATTAAAAGACTAGATGAGACGCCCGGCTGCAGGTGGTTCTAGGCTTGATCGTGGCGAGGCTACTCGTGTTACATCATCAATCAACAATAGCAGCTCCAAAGAGCAAAGGCAGCACAAAAGGAGATAGATGGCGAGTATGACAGGGTTGATTAAGCAGAGTGCATTCCACTTATCCGGAGGTACTCGAGCACATCAGCACGCCAGGACTACCAATATAGCCTACTTGTAGCGAGCAATCTTCTTATCTTGGGCAACTTTTATCTGTCGATCGATCGACGGTTTTGTGGAACAAGTTCTCTTTTTTCGATATGATTGTTGGGGCGACCAGAAAGCAGACGTCCAACTACGTCGCCACCAAAAAGAATGGCCAGTTTTTGGCTACCTTCTCACGATGTGCAAGCTCGATCAGCTCGAATAGCTGTGTAGATATTCCTCTGGTTGGATGTAAAGGTGAAATTATCTATGGTAAAGCTTAAGCTATGGCGTACGACACCATGTTCTTGCGTTTTCATTAGCTTAAACATGGCATCTCGCGGGCAATCAGTCCTAGTAGCACACTCACTAGCAGCAGCAGGCTACGTAGCTCAAATATTGCCAATCATGTATCCCAAAAATATGCAAAATCTCGATTTGAACTACTTTATATTCTGTGCTACACAAAAATAAAATTATTGTATATTTTGGAGATTTAAAAGTGTGTACATTTAGATCCACACATTTGTCATTTTTGTGTATATCCGAATATAAAGTATTTCACATCGAGATTTTACACGTTTGTGGGATATAGAGGTTTGACTGAAGCCTCTAGGGTCTTTTTGGATAATGAATGTGAGGATTCCTTCATGAATACTGCTGCTAATGATACTCACTATTTACTTGATGGCTTGCTTTTGGAAGTGAGAATTAAAGAAAGTTTAGAAAAAGCCCAAGTACCTGAAGATGTCTTTGATGACCGTTATGAAATATTCAACCTATACAATAGGAAAAGAAAGTTGAGGAAGTTAAAATGCTTAATGAAGTCAAGGATCCTTTGCTTGACTTAGAAAATTGTAGCTTGCATGAATTAATATCTATCTTACAAAAATTTGCAAGTGATCCTTCCATCAACACTAACCAAGCAGGTTTTGGTTCTTATATTGCTAATCATGTCTTGAAAGAAAAGATTGCTAGGTACAACCAAGAGGCTATGATACCACCTAAGCTTGGGGATATGTGGATACCTAAGGTACTAGTAACTATTGGAAAAGAGACACACCATGCCATACTTGATCTAGGATCTAGTGTCTCTGTTTTATCTAAAGAACTATATGAAGTGCTTGAATTGAAAAATCTTGAAAAATGCTCTATTGAACTAGCACTTGCTGATGACTCTATTAAACATGCTTTGGGAAAAGTAAGTGATGTTATGGTAGAGTTACATATGACTTTTGTGCCTGTGGATTTTCTAATCATGGATATGGGGAATAAAACCTCTAGTCCTATTATTCTTGGAAGACCTTTTCTTCGTACCACAGGTGCTATCATTGATTCAAAGGAAGGGAATGTAAAGTTTCAGTTTCCACACAAGAAGTGCATGGAACACTTTCCAAGGAAGAGGGAACCACCAAAGTTCAAGCTCCCTCATGAGCTTCGTCCACAATAAAACAACAAGTAAGAAGCCTAGCTATATGGCTATAAAGAAAGCGCTTTGCGGGAGGCAACCCGGTTATTTTTGTGTGTGATTTTTCTTTGTGTCCTCTTGCTGTAACAAGAGATTTTGTGTCTAGTTAGGTTCTGGAGTTTTTAATAAAGTGCCAAGTTTTACCCTTTTTGGTTTGAAAAGTTGCTTATTGAGTTCGGAGATTTTATTCCTGCACGAGTCAGTGCACGGTATGATTTTTAATTCTTATTCTGTAACTCCGAATGAGCTCATATTTGAACTGTAGTTGCAACTTTTCATCCTCTGTATGCATGAATTTTTTCGGAATTTTTCGAGAAAGTTTGGTAGGGTAGAAAAATACGTTTTGCTGCTGCTGTTTTTCTGGACAGATTCTGTCCCATTTTGTTTGATGCATGCTTTGAGCTTTTAAGTTGAATCTTTTTGATCCAATTGAGTTTATGAGTAGGCATACAACATTATACACTTTCTGGACATTCATATGAATTTTTGTTCAAGGATTATATGCAGCAAGGAACCTATTTGTTTATCACTATTAATGCACCCCACAGAAAAGAGATGGGAGAAACGGTGTTTTGAAGTTTTTTCACAGGGATTGGAGGAGATGCACCAAGAGCTATCCAAGGATGGTGAAGACCATAAGCTTGGGGATGTGAAGACAACCCCACTGGACCTACACACTCTCGGTTTGCACACGTCCAACTTCTGTTTTTCGATCGAAACACTTTATCGCATAAACTTGGAGCGTCGTTTTTTGTTTTTGTTTGAGTCTTGAGAGACCACCACACTATCAATTATATATGAGAGAGCTACTGGAAATATGGGTTGAAATATGTTGGATGCTTTTATAAGATTGGGAAAAGGGATGTTTGACTTGATTTTTAATGATACATATAGTTGCATGATTCATGAGCTTGTTTATGAGTAATAGTTTGCAAATTCTTTTTGTAGAGCTATCACTTATTCATGTTTTGGTGCTGATTGTTATTTCACTTGGTTTAACATGGATTAGTTAGTTCTATGGACACTCATGCATGCATCTAGATGGTCAACTTTCTCCCTTTTGCTAGCCCAAAAACTCCAACAAGCAAAAACTTGTTTCCAACACCTTCAACCAAAGTTATTCCAGTGAGTCCACCATATCTACCTATTGGCTTTATGCTATTCCGAGTATGTTTCATGTTTTGTGTTATCTTACCTCTGAATGAAAATGTTTATGTTATTGATTGCAATGGAAAAATTGGTTATATAGCTCTCACGAACTTGATGCACATTTTACTATCATTGCATAAATAAAACATGACCCATTGTGATTAAGATTATGATGCTAGTGGCTTGATAAATGTTCGAGGTTGGAGTTAGCCCATATGTGCTGTCACATGCAAAGCTTTCAACATGCTCCTTCATCTCATTTAGTTGATATCATGTACTTTTGTTTATGGATGCCTATCATGGTGAAATGAGGTGGAAATGAAGTAGTTTAAATGAGTTTGTATAAATGGTTAGAGAGACGCCTGGGCCGCTAATCTAAGCCATGCATCATTCATGGTGGAAATTTACTTACATACTATGGTGAACCTTCTGTGATACACCTTGCAATAAAAAACTATTCCAAATGGTAAATAAAAAGGGTGTTGAGATTTTCATTTTGTTTGTTTGTCTTGTCATTTTGATATGGGCTTGTTCCATATCTGGGACAAGAGGTACCCCAGTTGACGCTCTTGATGATACTATTATTACTTACAATGATATATAACTTGAACTTGCTTTGTTTCCTAAGTTGAGTAATCATGGTGTAGGTACTTGTATTCAAGGGGCATGAGACATCCAACCTTTACTTTGTCAAGCACACTACTCATATTTGCTTTCACTTTAACCTTAATCATTCAAGATGCTATGATAGGGGCAATGAGAGCTTGACACCAATGAATACCTTATTGCAATCATTAACTTAAGTAGAAGAGTTTGGAAGTTGGATGAAACTTATGCATGCTTTACCTCTACTCACATATACATCTTTCCAAAGTGTACACCTATCATATTCAGATTTTCATCTACACTCTATGACCATTGTAGGATGTTCTACTTATCATTATGCATACATGTGTTCCATATTACTTGCTACATGTTACACTTTGTGAACTATCAATGAACATCCTTGTCTTGAATACTTGATATCACTTCATAAACTATTTGCATATTGCTACTCCTTTGAAGAATGAATCATTTGACTATATGTAGCAATAGTAATCATCTTTGATATCCATTGTTAAGTATTAAATTGCAAAGTCCATGTTAGTTTTATCATCTTCATACTCGAGGACGAGCATGGATTAAGCTTGGGGATGTTGATGCATGTAAAATGCATACATGAACTTTGCACTTTAATTGCTTATATTCCAATCATATTTGCATCATATAAGGGTTATATCAATGTTTTATCATGATTTTGGGAATACTTCATATTTCCTATTTTTATGGAATTAACCCTGCACAGGCAGAAAACCCTAGTTTTGTATTTTAATGTTTCAGGGACCCAAACGTCAACGAAATCACCTGGAAATTTACGGGCGTCAATATTTGGAAGGAAGAAGGACTACGGAAAAAGGAAGCGAGCAAACGGAGGCCCGAGGGCCAAACGGGCATGGCCCACGCGGCACAGTACCAGGCCGCGTGGGACCCACCCGTTGGGCCTCGTGGCTCCGTTGCCGTCGATCTTCGCTCCACCGCCTTCGTCTTGACCTAAAAACGCCTATAAAAAAGGTCCCCCGACGTTCTCTGGAAGGAGCGCCGCACAAACACAGAAACACCGAAACGGAGATCAGGAGCTGCAGATTGGAGGGGGAAAACTCCGGCGGGGCGCTGCCGGCGTGGTCTCCATCTTCTCCATCGACTTCTCCACCGTCTCCATGATGAAGAGGGAGTAGTCCACCTCTGGACTATGGGTTTGTGGAAGTAACTTATGTATCTCTCCTCTCTTGAGCTTCACTAATTAGCACCGTATGAGCTGCTGAACATGATTACGGTCACCGTTGTAATACCTTTGTGGTGGATCTTTATGAGTTAATATATGTTTGAGATTGCAATGTTTGTTTCAGTTATGAGTATAGATGCATATTATGTACCCCGTTCTTGTCTACTTGTTTTGATCAAGCATGTTTATGAGAGCGTGTGTGGGGGAACGTGTGCATTAGTTGGAGTAACGGGGGGTGGCTAGTGCAGTGAACGTGAGAGAAAGTTCTGCGATCCACTTTGGTATCTTTACCTTACTTTGTTACCTCACTAGGGATAAACTAAAATACCATGCTACCGGGGATGTGGGCGTGACCATTGCCACTACTCCATGACTAGATCTAGCATGTTCTTATTTTCACTTCATGTCATGATACTTAATGCTATACTCTGAGTTATCTTAATTACTGAGGTGTTATGATTTAGTTCGCATCTTGGTGGAGTATAAGAGAGGTTAATAACCAAAAGATCTCTATGTTAGGACGTGATGCCCATATATCTAAGTAACTTGTTATCAAACCCTGTGTTGCAATCTCATATGTTAACTTTGTGTGTTCCATTGTCTACCACTTTATAAAGAGAGAGTGCATTTGTGAAACCATGAACCCCAGTCCATTTTTAATCATAAGAAACACCTTTCCAACACCATATACCACTTTTCTATTTTCAGCCATCATTAAATCCGAAAATACAAAAATACTTTTCATCTTGCATACATCATTCAAAAACCCAAAAATATCATTTATCATTGCATCCACCATCATTGCATATTTATTTCTTGTTTGCATTGCATAACTATCCTGATATCATTCTTACACCTTGTGCTTGACAACCACAGGTGAGGTTGAGGACCAAAACATCTAACCTTGTTTTGTAGGTAACCAAAAGAAGGATAAGAAGATAAATCTACCACTTCAGATTCCCCGAGAGTTCGATATTAAACCCTCGAGTCACCCCTCGTGGGGAAAACTGTCTTCCACTTACTATACACTCTGCACTTGGAGTCTCAACCTAAATCCCGTTTATTTGTGCAGGCATCAAGACTTGCTCTTCGGGATCATCAAACGCTAACGACGGCGACGGACGGCCTCTTTAGCCCCTTGGGCTCATTTTCTCCCCTGCTCTCATGGCTCACTCTAGCTAGAGAAGACCTCCTAGAGGCAATCTTTGCTCAGCTCATGGAGCACTTGTACAAATCGTATACAGAGGGAAGAATAAACCGAATAGGCTAGATGCTGCAGTAGGGGTGTTATCTCTCGCGAGAGCCCCGAAGCAGGGTAAATCCTCGTGTTCATCCGTTTGTCTATGTGAGCAATTCTGCTCGATATCCCTCCCCGAATCCTCTAGCGTCCATCGGCCCTAAACTTAAGCCTACCCTAGGCATCTGTTGTTCCACACGACGACACTTGTTGAAGGCGTCGTCGGTGCGATCTCCCTCCCCCTCCCCCCCCCCCCCCCCCCCCCCCCAGATGTTCCAGAGGGAACCCTAGATCAGGGTCGCCCGGATCGAACAATGGTGACTCTCTCAGGTGTCGTTCTCCCTCTTGGGGCATCGTTTTCGAACAAGTTCTGGTTAGTGGGGTCTAGTCGTGGTGCGGTGTTGCTTCTACCGCGTCGGTGTCGGTGGGCCTCGGCGGCTTGTTGCAGCAGAGTATCGGCGGCGGATGCGGAAGATGGACGCACGCAAGAGGGTGGCGCAGTCTGGCATCATGGCGGCGCTGACAGCAAGCATGAAAAGGTCATTGTATTGATCTTTCTTGAAGATGGGCTAGTGAAAGATGGCGGCAGCGACTTCTGAGTTTCGCATGTGGTGTACGCTGAGGGTCTGCTGGATTGGATTGTGCTGTCGGCTCGCTGTTGGGCGGCTTGGTTGAAGCCTCCGAAATTAGATGATGTACGTTGGTGTGTGAGGTCAGAGTACTTGGCTCCGATCAGGTGCAGCCCCTTCATCAAGCTTGTAGGTGTAACAAGTTATCGCTTGGACGGTGGCTTTTGTTTGATCGGATGTATTTATTTGTAAGACTTGGTGGTTTCTTTTCTTTCTATCACTGATAATTAAAAAAATATTGTGTGAATCATTTTGATGCAGAGGCAAGGCTTTCTGATGTTTGTCCTCACAACCTATCACTTTCCCACCTACATATGTATCTCTAATGGCCAGGTTTGTCCATAGAAAACCGACGTGGAAGTTGCTTTGTCAAGAGAAAACCAGAGCGACAACTTGTGTATAATTGTTTCTTCTGCGAACTTCCTCACTTTGATGTACTAGTATGTGGACGTATGTACAAGGCGTCTTCTTCTCAGGCGCACGCGATAGACGTTTATGCCGCGTGTGACGTCCAAGATCACGTCGATTCGGGCTTCGAAGGAGCATTGCGACTTGTATACACGAGAGAGCAGGAGTGTCGAAGGATAAGACAAGTTTTGATGGAGCAACTCGTTTGATTTATTTATTTGATTGTTGTTGTTGGTTCAGACTCGAGAGTCGGTCAGACGTATACATGTTTGATTCAGACTTATCATGTTTTTCAGAAGTTTTTTAGAAGGAAGCAGTCGGGTCATGTTATTTTTTCCAAGTTTGAACCGCTCTTGAAGCATCGTGACTTTTCATGTGGATATTTATTTTGTACAAAAAATGTGGATATTTATTGTCTGTTCTTCAAGTGAATGAGATCAAGAGGATTCACTAGTTTCCTCCCCAAAAAACATAACTGAAGTTAAAATATAAGTTCTGGTGTTGAGAAAACTGATCCTAAAGAAAGGAAAGACTGACAAATTGGCCACCGATAAACTGCAAAGTGACCTTTGACAAAACTGATCTTAAAGAAAGGCGAGACGGACAAATTGGCCGCGGAAAACCCCAGGTATATCTAGCTCAAACTGTAGGTTGTGTTTGGGTATAATTTTCTCCACTCGAGCCCAGCTGACGGACACCAAGTTGTTTGTTCCTTTGATCTCTCCAACACCCACGGCACTTATTAATATGATAGAAATCAAATGTTTGGGGATGCATTTTGGCTCTCGAGCTTCTAGGCTCCTGCCCGAGTAGGAAATTTGTAAAATAGTAAAAAACTCAAAAAATAGTAAAAGAAAATTTGCAACGGACATATTAAAATATTTTACATATGCGTAGATATTTGTGAAGAAATAAATTTTTGCTCTGTGCAAAAAAAAAAAAAAAACAGTGATCAACAGATAATACCTTTGAACATGTCTGACTTTCATGTATGTTTTACAACATTGGATTTATATCATATTGCCTCATATTTTCCCTGCACTAGCTACTTCACAAATGTCGTGCACCTTTATGTTGGTTAAGATAATAAGAATAATACAGGTGCACGATAGAGAGTGGATCGAAGATGTCTCTCTGTGTTTTGTTTCACCACAGTTACTTTTATAGTTTTATCTTTTATTGTTTCGACAGACTGTAATGCTTCTTGCCGTTAATCTCCCGCATTCTACCGCGGGGCCAATATATCTATTGCGTATTTTTTTTGGAATGAGGTAATGTCACAACTAGATATCCTAACATATCTTTGTCTAACTCGTTGAAACCGAAACCAACTAGTGATGTACATGCATTTTCCCAACCAACGTGGTACATACTACCATGCCCTAATAGCTGCCAAAAACAAAAACAAAATACTACCAGACCCTAACTCTTTGTAGTCGAATCGGGCTCAACCATTTCAGGCAGACATACGGCATTTTTTATATCCACCTGATTTGGTTATATCTGAAACTTGCGCTGAAACTTTTGTTTGTTTCCGTTTAAAATCTGGTCCCTGGTTTGTCTAACATGCCCTAATAATGGGATTGGAGGATCAGCCCTCATCCTCGAATTGACACCCTGAAATCGAACGGGAAGATACATGAACAAGGGATTGTGTGTTTAAATATTTCCATGAATCCTTGCGAAGTTAATTCCAGCCCATGTAGAGGCGAATGCATCAAGTGTTCACACGCATTTAGCACTGCAACACCTCACACGGGTCCGAGTCATACGGTCTGTGACAATCTGTGCGAGCGTACTGACAAGTGCACGCATGATCTGGACGTTTTGCACTGCACCGGTGGCGGGCGGCGCCTCTCGGTTCTGCAAGCAAGATCAGGCAGACTCGGGCATATCTCTCGCGAAAAAAACATGCCAGGCCGGATGAACGGCGACGGCGCCGGTGGGTGGCGAGTCGCTGTCGCAGCCTGCGTGTGCCGCCCCGTCCGGCTTTCCGACGAGCGCGCGCGTGCGCCCGGCTGCGTTGGCGTTGTACCTTTTGTCCTCCGCAGCAGCACATGCTCCGGGCGAAAGAGGGCCGGCGGCATGGCATCAAGCTACCCAAGTTGCGTCGTCTGGATTCGAAAGGAAAAGCTACGCAAGTAACAAGTTGGTGGAGTCCGTATTTCATACCGGGAGGTGCCGTCCGGAGAAGGAACAAAAACGTTTAAGAGAGTGCCTTATTTTTGCGTAAAGGCCTTCAGAGCATCTCCACCGGGAGTCTCCAAATTCATGTCCAGCACCCTCAATGGAGGCCCAATTGGAGGGTGTCGGACATGTGTCCGCCCATGTTTTCGACCGCGCCCACAGCGGCGCACCCCAAACGTCTGCCACCAAACGCAAGCAAATCATCGAACACCTTGCGATCGGCGGATTTTATTAAACGAGATTTAACAAACTTACAATATGAAATCTAAACGAGATTTAATAAACTAAATCTAAACCGCCGGCGAAGAAGATGCGAACCAAGAGCCGCGGGATCATCAAGAAACTTGCATGCCTCGATGATCTGGTTCGCGGCGCGTGGTGGACTCTGATCTACCCATGGCGGCCACCACAGCGGAGGGTGCAGGCGATGACAATGAAAGTCTTCGGTGACCGTGACGCTGCCGTCGTTGTGGAAGATTCGCCTGCAATTGCCGGCGCAGGTGGTAGCGGCGCGTCGTCGTCGTCGTCGTCGTCAGAATCGACCCATTCCGGCGGTGGCTCCGCATGCTGGCCGGGAGGAAGAAGCTGCCGCGTCGCGCCTCGTACTTGCCTCCACCGTCATGTCCCAGTACGGCGCCGAGACGGTGTACTTAGGGTCGCGTCGCTCCTCCCACGACATAGCTGTCTGGCAGAGGTTGATGTAGTCCACGCGAGCCTACCCGCTGAGACGCGGCGCCACCGGCACGTTGACGATGTTCGTCACCCACCCCTCCGGTAAGGTGACGCCGGGCTCCAACGGGGTGTTGTTGCGGATGTAAAGCCGCGCTTCTTCCACCGACAGCATGGTCCGAGGCGGCATGTTCGGATGCGGCATGGTTGGAGGCACGTTGGCGTTGGCCATCTGCTGCTCCTGTTTGCGGCGGCGCCGCTCCTGGGCCTCCCGTTCTTCATGGGCGCGTCGACGCGCACGGTCCGCCGAGAGGCGGTCGCGGTAAAGGTGACCCTCTCGTTCTTCCTGCGTCTCAAGGCTATCCGCCATGCTGATGGCGCGACTTGGGAGAGGGAGAGGGAGAAGTGGTGGTGTGGGGAGAGGAGGGATGCGACGCGCCCGGGTTTTAAAGGCGGCCGGAGGAGTGGTTCGCCTGGCCACGCATTGACGCCGACGACGCGTGTGCAGGGCGCCGCCGCGGGCAGCCGCTGCGACTGCAGCACGTGTCGCTTCCGTCTGCACCATGGGAACGGGCGCGGCGTTATTGCGAGACATCGCTTCGCTCTGCGCCCGCCTGGGAAACGGGCGGAGCGTTATTGCGAGGCGTGATGACAGGCGAGCCGCCGTCTCGTCGCCTCGCCATTAAACGCGGCGCAACGGCCTCCTGCCAAGCCCAAGTTAACACGGGGCGGGGCGCTGTGCGTATAACGGGCGGGCCATCCCTGTCAGAAGCATGTCCGCACCTATGTCCGGCACCCCTGAGAGGGCCTCCAAATTTGGAGGCCTCTTCGGGGGTGCCGGACATGATTTTGCTCGGGGTGACCCTTTGGTGGGTGCCGCTGGTGGCGTTTTTAGGCGTCCGGACCCCCAATGGGCATTGGGGGGTCACTTGGAGGCCCCCGGTGGAGATGCTCTCACATCCAACCAAAGTCGAGCCTTTCAAGTTTCAAGCACTCTTGAGGAAATAAAAAAAATTCATCTAGGTCGTCCGGGAGCAGATCATTTACTGCCACCTGAATGAGCCGTGTGCCGCCGTAGGTTGCCGTTACATTATCAGAGCCGTCCTGACTTCATTGCCAGTGGCGGGGAAGTCACTGAGTATAAGGACCGGCCAGACCGGCTCCCTAGATGACAAAACCGATACGAAAGTGGGGAAGGATCAATTTTGAAGCAGGCTCGAGGCAAAAGGAATGAAACCATAGATGTTGCCGAAGTTGCCGACGAGGATTGAAACCCTAGATGTTGCCGAAGTTGCTGCCTCGTCGGCAACTCAAAGGCACAATGAAATCGCCGCCCAATGGAGTGCAGAAGACAACCCGCACAAGCATCTCGACCTCACCACAAAGAGCGCATGCAAGATGGAATGGGGACGGAGCGATGTTATTTCAACTGTCAATGTAGCTGCTATCGAAACGTCGTCGGACCACTAGTAGGAAAACAGCTAGTGTCGCACAAAAAACCGCTAGCTCGCCACTGGTGTACCAGTCGCGCACAAATATGTGGTGCGCATATTTTTGTGCGGCACTAGTAGCACTTACCAGTGGCATGTTTATCAATAGGTGCGCAACTACTAAGTGGAATACTAGTGGCGCATATATATTCACAAATATAGAGAATTACAACCCCACACTATTACATACCGGAAAGATGAAATTTCAGCAAAACTAACAGCAGCTGGGCAACCAAGCCGTCGTCGCCGCTGCCACAACGCCGAGTCGGTGCCGCAGCCCCGTGTAGATGTCGCCGTTGCCGCCACAGACCCCTTCGATGTCATCGTCGTCTTAAGAACATGCAAATCACATGCATAGATACAAAATCATCTTTACCTATCAAAAAAAATAACAAACCACTTAAGGTCCGAACTATGTTCTTGATTCCTAAGGTGACATGACAAATAGAGGTAAAATGGAAGTGAAGCTAACAAAACATACCATATTATCACTTTAATCTCGCAGCTAGAGTAGCAATATTTCTAGCCCGCAGCAAAGAAGAGTGCAAACAGAACATGCTGTGTGAATGTGTTGAGTTGTAGCAGTAAACGGAACAAAGTTTGGAATTTGATTAAAAAAAGTAGCTGGAAGTTTCAGTTACTTATTTATTTTGTCACTGATCTTTTTCTGCTAATGCTCTGAATTCTAATCAGATGAGTGCAAACAAAATATTTCATTAGTGATATTTGGAGAAGGCAACAAATTGGATAGGCCGAGAGTACGCCAAGGCGTACTTTACTTTTATAAAAGGCAGAGATAATTACAAGATCCTACTCAGGTCACAGCCGACGAGAGCATAGAGAACACAAACTCCAAAATGAAAAATAAGCCTAATCTCACGTTATGGCGGTAAAGACTCCAGTAACTCCCCTCCCAGCTACTGTCCAGTTGGCAAACTCGTCACAAATCTTGTTAATCATCGCTGTCACCGAGAGTTGTTGTTCATGGTTTTGAAAAACCCAGGCATTTCTGTTTTTCCATTGGCCTAGTAGAACATGGTTAGTTATGCCAAACTAAATATTAAAACCATAACTAAGGACATAAGCAAGTCCAACAACTTAAGATACCCCAAATGTTATTGACATAATGCCCATTCACGCGAGCCATACTCCTAACCTACTAGCTCGATCAAAGATGGGCATGGCAGGTGCTGACTCCGAATCGCCGTTGTCCGTCTCAAAAAACAACAATGGCATGAATAATGGTGATACCCCTTGCAACTAATTAACCAAACTCATAAGTACCAAAGCGTTCGCACGTAGACTGTGACTAATCTGATAACGATCAAAGTTGTCGACGGGGCGCGTCTGGGAAGGCTTGCTTCGGCTCCAAGCGGGGGCCCGGCCAGCAAATGATACAGGACAGCGGCTTTCAAGCCTTGATTTGAGTGTATCTGGAACTTTTGTCTGACTCCATTTTAAAATCCGGTAGCAAACCTCGTGTATAGCTAATAATGTGGCGCGTGGAGATATTATATGACCGCTACGCTGGTGGATGGGACGGGAGCAACACAAGATAGGCTCGCGCTGCGGCAAGGTGGCCGTGGCAAACCGGCCGGCCGGTGAGGAGTCCTTGTCGCAGCCTTCGCCTGCGCGGCTGTAGTACATCATGGTGACGGTGAATGGAGCTGGGCTCGCCGCTGGTGCCGTCCGGTCCGGCTAACCAGCTTTCGTCTTGGCGCGGGCACCCGGCCGCGGTTGGCGCTGTACGGCTTGTCGCCGGTGCGGGTCCGGCCATGGCGTTCTTGTTTTGTGATCCGTGCGCGCGTGCGGTAGAGTGGGCCGCGGCATCTTTCTACTGCTACTTGCGCACCCCTGCACTGCGCCGCATGCATTGGATTCCGATTTCCAATGGGAAACGCTAGCTAGTGCCGTAGTGTATGAAATTAGTGGAGCATAAAGATTGTGCGACACGGTTGGGTTGACACGGAGTGAACACGTACGCCGCTGAACCGTGTTACAGATGGCAAAGCATAAATAGATTGATTGGTAACGAAGAGAGAAAAAAGAGAGCACTTTGCACGAGTCACTGGGAACACGCAAGCATAGTGTAGTCCTGGACCCCAACACCTCTCGTACGAAAACGAAACAAAAACAAGGAGCCTAAGAGCATCTCCACGGGCACGCACAATAAATCGTTCGGCAAAGTTGCCGGACAAACGTTGTTGGGCGCGTGGGCAACGGTTGCCGCCTATTGGGAGTGCCGTGCCCCACCGGTCGCTCCCAATAGACCGTCCCAATAGATCGGCCCCACGAATTCAAATTAAAACGACCCCACAAGTTTGAATAGCGTTGGTGCGCACACCCAAAAGCGTCGCCAGGTTCGGCGATCACACCCAAAAGCATCGCCAGGTCCGGCGAAAATATTACAGAACGTCGATCATGCCAAAATCAGTCGATCGTCAACACCGGCTCGACCGACCCATCCTGTGTCTCGGCGTCTTCCCAGCCAGGTCGCGGCGTTGGCACTGCGTCTGCATCGGCTGAAGTTCTGCTCGTCGGCCGCTCCCCCGTCGTGTCCATCGGCGCGGTGGTCATCGCTGTGTCCATCGGCGTCGGCTCGGGCAGAAGAACCCCCATCTCACGCAAAATGCGCTGCTCACTAGTACAGAACGACACATCGGATACCACTCTATGGCAACGGCACGAGTTAGTCGACGGAAAATCGAGCTTTACTCGAGTCTTTTGGTAGCTCGAAGACCGTTTTCGAGGTATTGAAACGGAGAGCGAGCTGAGGAAGAAGGAGAAGAGTGGAGGACTATAAACGGACAGCGAGCTGAGGAAGAAGAGAAGAATCGACATGTGTAATTGATCATCTTTTGATGCTATGTAATGGTTACAATTGTTATATACGTTATGAATGGATTTGTTAGCATTTTTGTGCTTCTACTATGAGATTTTAAATATACAGTGGAAACTCTATTCCTGCTCTAGGTTTATGAAGAAACCACAACGCAAATAAGTCGAAACAGGATCTCCGTTTCTTATGTTCCGATACATCGGAAACAGAGATATGCGATCAACCGTTGCCAAATGTAGACCTCATCGGAAACGGTTTTTAGCCACCGTTATCGATGAGGTCCTTCACATTAGTTACAGGGGCAGGGACACGGACCCTTTTTCCGTTTTTGATGGGGTTTTTGGCCCGTTTCCGATGTGTCGTTCTGTACTAGCGGCTGGCTGAGTTTAAACCAAGCCCTCACCTCCGGCCTGTAGGCGGAGAGGTCGGCGGTCAAGATCCTGGAGTCCTCCTTCATCTTCCGAGTGACGGATTGCGACGCCTCGGACATGGCCTGGATCCTTGCAGTGTCGGCTTGCATGACAGCCGCTTGGGCCTTCTCCCTCTCGACCTCCAGCCGCTCCTTCTCGAGCTTGATCTTCTCCCTCTCGAGCGCGACCTTCTCGTCATTCTTGCTCATCAAGGATGACCAACTCTCGGCGATGGTGCTTGCGTTTTGCTTCGAGATGGTTGTGACGTCGGCGAGGCACTTGTCGGTGGACGCTTGCACGGACGCCGCAGACGCCTTGTCGCTCTTGGCCTTCTTGTTCCCAACAGGGCGCCTTGTCGCTCTTGGCCCACGGTCAGCGAGTCGGAGCGGCTGCTGCTTTCACAGAATGGCGAGGCCCGTGCCCCGGAACGCGGGGTGGTGCCACCGCCATCAAAGAACGCTGGGTTCGACGGCGATGCGCCGCCCGCCGCGTTCGTGCTCCCTTGACTTGCGCCGCCGGCAGAGGCGTAAGCCATCGACGCTTGAAGCAGATCTATGTCCCTCTGTCTAGCCTCCGCACTGATGCGCCGCCCTCTCCTGTCTATGGTGGCCGCCGCTCGACGCGCCAGTTCGTTATCCCAGGCTTCATCCGTCGTGTTTCGGCGGCCGCGCGCGTGATTTGCGAGGAGCGATGTAGCCGCGGGCACCACCGCGAGCAGCGTCACCGTGAGCAGCACCACCGCAAGCAGCGCCACCCCGAGCAGCAGTCCGCCGTCCACCTCCTCCGCCGCGAGCGCCGCCACGGTTGCGTTTGATGGACGACATCGGCGACGGACATAGATCGCCCAAGGTGGGAAAGGCGGGAAGGAGGAGCGCGGGAGAGGCGAAATGGCGGGAGAATGAAAATGGACGGGAGGGAGGGGAAAGTGATATCGAGCGTCCCGTGTCGCTGACGCGTCGTGATTGGACGAGGCGCGCGTTGCCGCGGTTGCCGGCGCGCCCGGTTACGTCCCTAGAAACTGGGCGTGAAGCGGGGTTGCCGGACGCTCTATTGAAACGTGCCGGCAACTTTTCGACTATTGGACGCGCCGCTAGGGGCCAATTTCGTGCCGACGCGCCGTATAGACCTATTGGGAGCGTAGTTGAGTGTGCTGGTGGAGATGCTCTGACTAGAGGAAATCAAATCATTTGCCGTATAGTAAGATGGACTAAGAAGCTGCACTGCACCGGTCCGTACCTTGCTGGAAACTTTGTCGACGGACGGAAGAGGCGGACCTACCATGCCCCCAAATTTTTAAAAACACACACAGAAAGAGAAGATCCATCTCACGTTGCTTGCCCATTTTATTGTGGTCCCTCCCGTCCACAGGGACTGACGTGGATGTGCGCACGACGCCTCCTCCACCACCCGCCAAACCAAACCCATCACCACGCTCCTCTGACGCCGGGGCCCATGGGCAGCACGGCCCCACATTCATCACGCAGGTGGTACCACATTCATGACGGGACTGCCCCGTGCTGTCTGTCTCCTCCCGAGGACGAGTACGACCCGCCCGTGTTCCATTGTTTAATGCGGTGCGGCACCCTCGATCGAGGTGAGCTGCACCCGGCTCACGTGGACCACGCCCCGTCCTCTACTCCACCACCACCACCACCGACTATCAGCTCGTACTAGTAGTACTAATCCACCATTACATTATTGGTCAGACAGCTGCCATTAACCTAGCACTCTTCCTGATTAGATTAGGAGCCCCTCGTTTAACGTCGTGGGACGGTGCGTGCACCGGCGATTAGCTGCTCGCCCATGATATACTCCGACAGCGGCATGTTGCGGAATAGCTCAACAGCTGCACGGGCAGCGACCGTCCGTCCACCTGCGGTGCCCACCCTGCCGGGCCCGAACGGTACGCTCGCGTTGCGTCTGAAATCACCAAGTTACCCCTCCCGCGAGACATGGATTGGACGCGTACGTTCCAAGGGGCAAAGTCGTCATCTGCTTCTCCTTCACGACAAGGGAAACCCGCCGGAATTTAGTACGGCGGCACCGCCGCGGCCATGAAAGTGCGGGGGGCCCACTGGATGCTCTGTGGTCTGCGCGGCGTACTGGAGGTGCGGGGGCCACACGGCAGCGTATGCGCTGGGGCACGTCGAAGCGGTGACGGACGCCGCTGACGGGTGGGCCCACACGTGGAGATGCGCTCCCCTCGGGCCGCGGCTGGCTGGCTCCTAGGCAGCCGATCGAGCCGAGTACTTCACGTAACGAGCTGCCGGAGGCCGGTGCGATAAGTATGGATACCTAACCCTGGCGCGCGGATCTGGATCCGATCCAACCCGTGCCGCGACCCAAGGTGCACGCCATGCCCTCACCAGTAACAACGAATTTAAAAGCAGAGGGTCCCACCGTTTGAATTATCGTACAAGTTCCAAGTTACTCCAGTCTCTGGTTAGAACTTGCACCACGTCGGCTCATCCGCCACTCCAGGTAAGTAGCCGCGGACCTTTTCTACGGTGGCGTCTGCGCCTTACCGGATAAGTAACTAGTATCCGTCACAGCAAAGGAATGGTGCTCATACTTGGAGCTACAGGGAGACACGTCCAAGTTGAAGCAAGCTTCCGGAAACGCGATAGCAGCCGGCAACCGGGGACACGGTCGCGACAGCGATGGATGGACGGCGTACGTGCCAGGAAGAAGTGCGTGCACGACGAGAACTCTTCTTCTTCTTCTTCGTCCCTAACCCTGTCGGTGACGTACATCGCGGGCAGGCAGGGCCAACACAACGGGAAAAGCAGGGAAAGTATCGGCTCCGTTCCATGGAACACGCTACACCACACTAGCCGCCCGGGTCGATGCGACTAGCTCGAGACGGACGTACTACATTGTAGCCTCTTGGTGCCATTCCAAGATGAGAATCTTTAATTGGCCGTAGACTTGACTAACAAAGTGATAATGGAGGATTGCCGCGGCGACACGCGGGAAAGCGACCGCCACTGTATGTACGTACGCGGTGTATATACGTGTGGAAGTATCTTTCATTTGGTTCTTTTTCTGGAAGTATCTTTTATTGTGGTTAGTTCTATCAAGGAGATCAGGAGGGAGTTAAACACGATTTAGTGCATTCATACTTGGGTTTGATTCCATGTCTCCGTAACAAGTCACTAGCAAAAGTTGTCTGTTTCTAATCCTACTTTCTCCTGACAAGGAAAACAAAGACTCATCGCAAAGTAAAGTGGTACGAAACTTTTTTTTTTTTGACATTTTGCACTTAGCGAGCGCGGTACCTAGTCCATGTATGGTTTTCGGTTCCCTAAGTCATTGCATAACGCGTACGAGAATTGACGTGCAAAAAAAAGTCGTTCACATGCTTCGTTCGGAAGACTTTACGCACAAACAATTGTGGAGTACAATCATTTGTAAGCTGAAGTGCATTGTTCTGAAACCTAAGTGTCTTGTTCACATTTCACAGTAAGGTCAAAAGTTCATAGCTTGTAATGGCTCCAAAACAGTGCACCACACTACAATGTGACGGTATGGCACAAATGGTCGTGGTTCCGTCACCCATCCACGTACGTACAAGATGCTTGAGTGCGCCTACGTGTGTCCTAATACATCACGGTGATTGGGGAGAACCGTACACATTTTCCCAAATCTAAACCCGCCTATTGGCCGGCCGGAGAACAATGTTATTTACATCTTCATCAGGTGACTTGTAATTCTAAAGTAGATAAACTCAAGTCTGCTCCAATTGTTAATCCAGTACTCCTCCCATGAGATTGTAATGGAGTAATATTTATCCCGACACATCTCAAGCCTCAAAGTTCTTGTCTCGTCTCCCTCATGAATACACATATGGGTGTGGTTGTACAGTGGTGTCTTACTAAACTTGCTCATCCCTGATTCTGAAAATGTGTACATAATTCTACACTAGTATATTTATACACATGGATGAATGACCAAATCAAGCCCATATTCAATGGTCGTGGTACGATCAAGATTGTGCATTGTTGGCGTAGACCTACCATTGTTGTGAGATACAACACATGCACATAGGAGGGACTTAATTACACATTGATCGATCCGGTGTTGTTATGATACACTCATTTTCTCGATAAAGGGAAATATATTAATACAAGATGATGTCAATCATGCACATCCTCTAAAAACACAATATTAAGAGCAAGTAGAAACATCGAGGATGCACATAGTGAACTCGTTTAAAAAATATAACACAAAAAATCCATGCTAAAATCAACAAAGACGTGCAGTAACGACATCAACCACAGCAACCACCATCTTAAGCAACACATGGGCGTGAGGAAAGTTCTCCAAACAAAAAAACTTCAAATGGGAACGAGACATACGCATCGTCGCTACTGGGTACAGTCAATAAAAACCAAATCTTAGGTTTTTACCCTCGAGAGTAGGTCTGGTAACCACCAAGACTCTTCCATGATTTGTTGTCGCCTCCATTTCAAAACACCACCTCTATACCTTGTAGCTTCTACAAATTCGAACTCACACTAATCACTCTTGCAGGGATCTCCACAGTCTAAAGGTTCGACTTTTCAGCCAAACTTTCCGGATGGATACACCGGACCAATGATCCTGAATAGACTTCCATGGTATACGAAAGTCGGGGACTCTCTTGCGCATGGCCCTGATGTGAACATCGTCACAAACCGTGAATTGTGCTTGCATAAGCTTGATGCCCATCAGTTCCATCGGCGACAATCTTTGTAAGACATTCATAAATTTTACAAAAAATGCAAAAGATAGCTCGCGGTTGTCGAAGGATGGTTTTCAAATCCCACGGCAATCTTAACTCCGATGATTAGAGAGGAGTCTATTGTTCGGTAAGGGCTCGGCCCAATAGGCTAGGATCAAGGCAATGAAGAACACGTACGCGGACACCGATGTACCCAGGTTCGGACCTGGGAGGGAGTTTTTTTCCTGTCCTAAATGATTTTCCTCCCGAGCTCGAGCTAGTCACGTAGACTTGACTAACAATGTGATAATGGATTTGCCGTGGCGACACGCCGGAAAGCGACTGCCATTGTACGTACGTACGCGATATATGTAAGTGTTGTTGACCTAGCCAGGTAAACGAGCTAGCCACGATATGGCGTTCGGTTGGACATGTTCATTGTCTTGGTTACATAAATGGAAATTAAAAGTTGAGCATACTCCGTACTTTGCGGTTGCTTACTTTGTAGAATTTGATGATGCAAGACAATATCCAAGAAACCATGAAAAGGTGGATATTCAAATCCAATGTTATCAACTTTTATCCACGATTTTGTTGGACCAACTGTTTGTCAAAATATGAATTTTGTATCTAGAATTTGTTCTTGATTTTCAAACCTAGAAAGTGTTTTCTTTATTATGAGTCAAGGAGTACGTCCTGGGCTAGCTTCGGTGAATACAGTTGAATTAGTCTAGTCTTCCATTTGGTTCTTTCTCTGGATGTATCTTTCATTGCTGTTGGTTCTACCACGGAGAAGGGAGTTAATCATAATTTATTGCATTGATACTTGGATTTGGTTTCATGTCTCGGCTAACAAGTCACTAGCAAAAGTTGTCTGTTTCTAGTCCTACTTTCTTCGGACGAAGGGAAACAAAGACTCGTCGCGAAGAAAAGTGATACGAAATTGTAGGTCTTGACATTTTGCACTTAGGGAGCGCAGTACCTAATCTATGTTTGGTTTTTGGTCCCACAAAGTCACTGCATAACGCGTTTACGAATTTACGTGCCAAAACAAAAGGTATTTCACATGCTTAGTTTATGCAAAAATGTTTGTGATGTTTAATCTTTTGAATGTTGAGATGCACTATCCTAGAACCTAAGTGCCTTGTTCACCAGTCACATCCAAGTCAAAGGTTTAGTTCACATCTTAACGGCCCTGTGCACCACTTTACAAGCCAGATCTGATGGTATGGATTAAACGATCGAGCTTCCGTCGCCAATCTCCTTAGGTGCGAGATGCCTAACGCTTGAGCCGTCTACGTGTGGCCTAATACATCACGGAGATTGAGGAGGACTACACAAATTTTGCCAAAGCTAAAACCGCCTATCGGCCAGCCAGAGGATATTGTTCTTCTCTGGCACATCATGTGACTTGTAATTCTAAAGTAGCTAAGCACGAAATTGTTCTAACTGTTGATGTAGTTCTCCTCCTATGCGATTGTAATACAGCAATATTTATCCCGATACATCTCAAGTCTCAAAGTTCTTGTTTCGTATCCCTCATGAGTACACATATGGGTGTGGTTGTATAGTGGTGTCCTACTAAATTTGCTCATCGCTGATCCTAAAAATGTGTATCTCGGCTAGTATATTTATACATCGCTGATCCTAAAAATTTGCTCATCGTTGTTACTGAATTCAGTCAATAAACACCAAATCATAGGTTTTCACCCTCGAGCGTAGGTCTGGTAACCGCCAAGCCTCGTCAATGCTGTGTTGCCGCCTCCACTTAAACCAACACCTCCATACCTAGCCTCGACAAATTCGAACTCAAACCAATCGCCCTTGCATGGATCACCAGTCTAAAGGTTTGACATTCCATCCAAACTTTCTGGATGGATACGCACCGACCAACAATCCAAAATAAGGTTCCATGGTATACGCAAGTAGGAGACTCTGATGCTCACGGCATTGAATTGAACATCGTCATAAAACTGCTAATTCGCTTGTATGAGCATGACGCTGATACGTCCCAAACGTATCTATAATTTTTGATGTTCCATGTTGATTTTATACCTATTGTTACATGTTTTATTTACACTTCATAGCATTTTTATGCATTTTATGGGACTAACCTATTAACAAGATGCCACAGTGCCAGTTCCTGTTTTCTGTTATTTTTCCGTTTCAGAAAAGCTAGTCGGGAAATATTCTCGAAATTGGACGAAAATCAACGAAGACAAGTTTTTTCACTGACACATACACGGAGTCCAAAGGGGGCACGGAGAGGCGCCAGGGAGCCGCCACACCACCCCTGGGCGCGGCGCCCATGCCTGGCGCGCCCTAGGGTGGTGTGTGCCCCTCGTGTGCCTCCCGACGCCGCCCTTTCGCCTATTTATTCCCTTTGTCCCGAAAATCCTAGATACCCGAGCATTATTCAACGAAAAATTCCGTCGCCGCCGCCGTCGTCAACCCTAGTTCGGGAGGGTTCTGAAGCTCTTCCCGGCACCCTGCCGGAGGGGAGATCATCACCGGAGGGCTCTACATCACCATGCCTGCCTCCGGAGTGATGCGTCGTCAACTCGTAGGTTTTCACCCACGAGAGTAGATATGGTAACCAGCAAGCCTCGTCCACAAAGTGTTGACACCTCCACTTCCATCCACCACCTATGTACCTTCTAGCCTCGACAAATTCGAACTTAAACCAATCACTGTTGCATAGATCAACATAGTCTACAGGTTCGACCTTCCAACAAAAATTTCCAGATGGATACACACCGACCAATGATTCAGAATAGGCTTACATAGTATACGAAAGTCGGAGACTCTCATGTGCAGGGCCGTGATGTGAACATCGTCACAATACCGCTAATTGTGCTTGCATGAGCTTGATGCCCATCGTTTGCATTCAGTGACAATTTACCCAATATATTCATAAATTTTAAAGAAAATGCATAATAGTTTCGCAACAATTCTTCGTAGCATTTCAAAATAGTAATACAACAAATTGTTGGCTATGTAACAAGTTTGGACAACACTTATGTTCATGAAGATGTTATAACCCTGCAAAATAGTTTCGCAACAATTGAACAAAATGTAGACAGTAAAAAAGTGAGAAAATTGGTTATGCAACATTTTAAAAGGAAAATATAACAAAAACCGTTGAAAAAAGATTCACGGTATTTTTAAATAATTAATACAACAAAACAAACATATGCATGCGATATTTTGAAACCGCACAAGCAACATCGACATATCAGAGGAAAAACACAAACTTCTAGCAAACTATCAACATCTTGCGTGTATTACTCTCAAAATTGGAGCTGGCACATGGTAGGGCTCTATCGCGACGAGGCGGTAGACAGTACCGATGGAGGATGCAGGGCAAGCTAAACATCGATGGACAACAAGGCGGTGGAAAGAAGACGAGCGTGAGGATGCAGCGACCAACCGATGCACGTGAATTAGTCGGTCTAGTGAAATCATTTTTCTTCAGCAAATTATGAATTATGATAGTAAAAAATACCTCATGAATTTTCAAACTTAATGAATACTTCATTAAATGTGTGAATTAATCCTAGGCTCCAGCTATGCAGCCGAGTTAGTGTAATCTTCCAATGATCCTGTGTGCTTTTACCTTTGGATGGGTCTTTCATGGTGGTTGGTGCTATATATATCACGGGGGAGAGGGGGGTTCGAGTGTTCGACCTAATTTAATTTCATTGTTACTTGGTCAGTTAACAAGTCAGCAGCAACCCGTACTTCCTCCGGACAAAAGTGGCACTTGATCAGTGGCTGCAAGCCTGCAACACATAGTCCATGTTTGGTTATCGGTCCCCGGAGGTCACTGCATAATAACGCGTACACGATTTGATGTTTGGGAACCAAATTCTTTCTCCGACGCTTTACCAGCGTGGAAGACTTTACGCAATCCATCTTTGAAGTACGGCTGTTGGAAACTATGTACTGCTGCTACGGTGCAGCTTGTAAAAAATATATACTCCTGTTACCAAGTCAAATACCACAAGCTGGAGTAAACACAACCCAAACCAACTACAACCATGAACCCATACGATCCAAACCACTGGTCACAAGAGCCGGCTCCCCGAGCAGCCGCAGCCGCAGCCGCGCGCCGAACGAGAGAAGGATCGGTATCTGCTCGGCTCGCGGACTCCAAACTCCTCAATCCCGGGCCTGAAACCCAGCAGATAGCGGACTCGAGAACCAAAAATTAACTCGGGAAAATAAAACCAAGGCTGGGAAAAGGCAGACGCGCCCGTGACGGATGGCCCCATCCAAACCCTCCCCGACCCCGCACGCTCCACGCACTTTTATGTCCACGTCCCTAGCAAGCTCTTTTTCCCGTGAAGGCCCCGTGAGTGAACGTATTCGCAAAGGAAGCCAGCCAGAGGTATGTGTGGCCCTAACGTTTGCAAAAGCAGCCCTGGAGTTGTCCGTTTTTAGGAAACGCTTGGACGGTTGGAGTCACATGCTTGGTGCTTGCTTGCTTGGGAGCGTGGCTGTTCGTTCCCAAATAAAAGGTGGTTGAGTTGGCGCTCTTTCTCCCATCGCAAGTAGCCCTTTCCCCTGGCCCACCCGTATTTGTTCGCCGAGGAAATTAGCGAGGTTGGGCATTTTTAGGTAGGTGTTTAATTTGAGTCGGGTAGATCCCCACTGTACCGTATACATGTCGACAGTTGCAAGTATCGGAAGCTCTAAATAATTAATTAATTAAACCTCGTGTCGTGCATGACCAAACAAAAATGGTTAGAGTAGCATCCGTATTAGCGGCAGGCACTTTATGGGTCGCAAGTAAAGGCATCAGGTTGGTTTCGAACGAGTTTATTCTGGATAAAGTAGGTCATAGCATCACCTCAATGTTTGGTTTTCTTCATATTGTACTTTCTTTTAGGGAACACTTGCTCCTAATCTAGAACGAGCCACGTCCGAGGGCCACCACCCGACCAATCAGGCCATGACGCATCAGTTCCAGGTGGATATAGATAGTTTATTTTTCCAGTGGCAGGAAAAAAAAACGGATAATCAAGCTTAGGCGTCTGCCGTTCAAAGGGGCACCACCACATCCACCTCCACCTCACGCGCGCTGCCCGACCTATTCCACCCACCCTTCCATCCGTCCAGCGACAAGGCGCACCACACGCCCATGACGCCACCAAATCTCCACATGGCATCGCCCGAACCAGATCTCTCTCCCTGGAAAGCGAGTTGGAGGGAAAAGCAAATGAACGCACATGGTGCACGGGCCCGGTCGTACCGTGCGAGCGGTTCGGCGCCGCGCCCAACAGCACACAAACCGCGAGCGGGAGTTGCTCTCTCTTTGTTGTTGTTTTTGCGGGAACACCCCTACGATAATCCACTTATCCAAAGAAGCCTCGCCGCTCAAGCGCTATATAACCGGCGCCAAACTCGGCGTCGCTGCACAACACAACACGCACCGCTTTTCCATTCATACTCCCACCACCGCGCTGCCATTACCGTTCCTTTCTCACCACCGTCGCTCCCTGCGTTTGCATCATCGCATCCAAGCTAGCTACAATACACAAGGAAAAGTCTCAAATAGCTTTTCTCATGGAGAGCTCTTCCTACCCGGCCAGCAACAAGAGGGCGAGGGAAGCGGAGGGCCTCGCCGCCGGTGAGACTCCGGAGGCGGAGGCCAAGCGGCTGAGGCCGGAGGACCTGCTCGACATGCTGGACGACGTCGACACCGACGCGGCCGCGGCCGGCGACCTCGCCTCCGTCATGCGGAGCCTCGAGGAGGAGATATCCGCCGGCGAGCTCGAGCTGGACGTCGGCCCGCCGCAGCCCGAGCTGGGGTTCCTGCTCGAGGCCTCCGACGACGAGCTCGGCCTCCCGCCCGCCACGGGATCCTCATCATCCTCCGACGATGGCGCCGGGGGCGCATGGGACGCCGAGGAGCCCGCCGACGCCGCCGCGTTCGGCGCGCAGATCTGGGGGTTCGAGGACGAGATCGACGGGGCAGGGTACGGGTACGTGACGTCCTCGCCTGAAGCGGCGGCGGCGGCTGCCGCGGCCGCCGCCGAGTGGGGCGACGACGGCTTCGACGCCGGCCTCTTCGGGTTCGGCAACGAGTCGTTCGGGCCGTCGGATCTCGACGCGCTGCGCCAGGAGACCATGCCAGCCGTCTGATGATTAGCCCTTTTTTTATCTTTCTCTTTTTTTGTGCCGTTGGCTAACCTTAGCGTTACCCCTGTTTTAACCTTGGATGGATGTAAAGTTTCTTCTAGAAGGAAAGGTTAAAAAGAACGGACTGTTGTGGGAGCAAGTAAAACCTGCAAAATGTTTTACTATATATTCCACTTATTGGATAGATGGAGCGAGAGAAAATAATCATGTTTTAGATGATGAAAAATCTCAAGAAGAAAATTCTCTCTTTCAATTTCCCAAGAAATTTCTTGATATGTTTATATGCATGATGAAAAAAATGTGAAGAAGAAAAAAATCATCTCTCTGAATTTCGCTGGAAATTTCTTTATATGTTCTGCCCAGTTATGCCTTTGGGAATAAACAAGATTATTATTTATTAAGTTAAACTGCTGAAATGTTAATATTGAGTGCACGGGTCAAAAGTAGATGCCGGAATTGTGGCGTGGACAGAAATGGTTTAATACGATACGGTGTCTGCACGTTGGACGTTGACCTAACGACATGACAAACCTAACTAAATGTGAGAAACAAAAGAATAGCATCCGCGATTCAACTGTCCACTAAAAATGGGTGGAAATCAGAAGCTTCTAGTGCACCCTCCTGATGCTTTTATAAAAAAGAATGGCACACAATTATCCACCGATTTCATCTTAAAAATAGTTGGCTATCATGCAGTTGTATGGAGTGTTGGCCGGAATGGTTGACCTGTAAAGCAGAGGCGTTCTGCATATTTTGTGTACAGGTTTACCACCACGAAACAGGTTTTAGCCCCGATTTATAAATAAAGCCACAAACGGTCGAACTGATACAAAGTCGTGAGGAAATCCTCTTACAAAGCAAGTCAAAAGAAATGACAAAAGAGAGGAGAGCGAGCCTCTCAACTCCAAGTCGAGCATGCAAACCGAAGAAGCTAAACCTAGCAAGAGGCAACCTAGACTACCGAGCAGGGACGAAACCATGCCTCCTGATAAACCATCGGACAACGTTGCACCGAACACACCAAGCCATTGCCGGAGAGGGCCGCCTGCCCTCTCGCTCCGGGCCGTGGAGCGCCGATCCTGCCAGCGAACAACGAGGACCGAGAAAGGCGGCAACGAGGTCACGTGTAAAAGATAGGAGACCTGCGGTGTCATCCCATGCTGGAGCCGACGAAGCTTCGCGCTAGGAAACAAAGCTGCAAACAACAGAACCCTAAGCTCCACAACAACGCCCCCAAGAGGGTAACGATGCAATACGTCGCCGCTGCCGAGTCCGAAGAATCAGACTAGGGTTTTCACCCGGAGCCCTGGCACGGGAAAGGACCCACAACGACGCCCCAAGAGGGATACGATGCCCGTAGGCGTCGCCACCGGCGGCGCAGATGCGCTGAGCTTTCGCTCGAACCCTCACCCATGCCACCCAACGGTAGTCAAAGACAACCCAATTGGAGGACCGACGCCATCAGCTCGAGCCCTCCAAACCATGACTAGGGAACCGCCACCGCGGAGACGACATCACCAGGATCACCCGCAGCCCCTCCCCTCGCCGCCCTTGCAGCCAAACGGAGATACCACCACCGCTGCGACACTGCCTACCGCCAAGCCAAACGCACAGCCTCTCCATCCGGGGCCGCCACCCCGGCGTCCAAGGTCACGCACCAGCAGGCCACCGACACCGCGGAAAGTACAGGGAGGTTTGCTAAATCCGAGCCCGCCTGGCCCAGATCTAGCCCGAATGCATACGGCAGTGAGAGTGCACGGCGGCGTACGGGCAGAGGACGGTCAGTTCGGCTGGTGCGGTGCCTCCGCACCTACCCCTGACAACCCTACCTAGCTGCCGGGGAAACCCGGGCCTACCAGGCCCAGATCTGGCTGCCACGCACAAGCCACGGCCACCGCCGCCGGCGGCCAGACCAGCACCACCTCGGCCCGCCGCCTCGCATCTGCCGTCCCCGCCGCCCGCCACGGCTAGGGCGCCGCCCGCCGGGACCTCCACAACCGAGCTACACCGCTGCCAGACCGAGACCCGTCCCGTCGGGCCCTCCTAGTACGCGGGGAAAGGAGAACCGCCGCCGGCGGCAGTGGGGGAAGAGGATGGGGGAGGAGGGTTAGGGCCGTGGATGGGGCGCCCGATCGCCCACGGGAGGGCGATGGGAGCGAGAGCTCGAAGCGTTTCAACAAAAGAAAGCGAGCAGGCATATTACAACCCCTTTGTGTACAGGTTTACAAGTACATATGAAAACTGCAAAATATTATTCGGATTTGCCGGCTTGGAGAGGGAACGCAAATCCTCTTAATTTCTTACGACACTCTCGTGGAAACACCATAAAAAAGATTTCCGAAACTGCAGTCCCACGAAAAATATTATTACGACCAGTTGGTCCAAGCTGTTTATATTTGAATCAGCCAAACTTGAATGAAACTATAATAGTAGTGTTTTCTCGGCGAAGCTGCTCGACGGCAAAATTTGTCAATGGCACTTGGATGAAAGATAAACAAGCTAACACGACAGTTCGAAATTGACCATGCATTGTTTACTTTTCTTCTTGTGTTAGAGCATCTCCACCGGGGGCCTCCAAATGACCCCCAAATGCTCATTGGGGGTCCGGACGACTAAATACGCCACCAGCGGCACCCCCCAAAGGGTCACCCGAGCAAAAACATGTCCGGCACCTCCGGAGAGGCCTCCAAATTTGGAGGCCTCTTCGGGGGTGCCGGACATGGGGGCGGACATGCGTCTGACAGGGCTGGCCCTCCCGTCATACACACATCCCCGGCGTGACCTGAATCATTCGCTCCCCACACCCTCCTTCTCTTTTCCTCTCGCCGGCGATTCGCACCATCGCCGCCACTCTCGTCGCCGCCTGCTTGCTTCGCACCTCGGGCACCTAGCTGGAGCGGCAACGCGGACACACGTGCCGCCGTTCCCCGCCTGTCTGCGACCAGTCCAGCGCCGGCGTAGCTACGGTACGCCTCTTCTTTCCTCTACCCCGCCCGCAACCTGTTCGACCATTCGTTCGTAGGCTCATATGGTTGATTCTTCATTTGTGGCTTTGTTTCATTGCTTTCTTTCATCCAATAGTCCATGGATAGCGACGACGAGGTCATGTTTTTTGAAATGATGAATGAGGATGCCGCCCTTGCGGCCGACATCGAGGAGAATGAGATGGTCATGGCCGCACTTGTACAGGCCGCGATCGAAGAAGACGTGGCGCCGAAGTTTGGAGGATCAGAGAAGGGGCGGAGGGCCAACAAAGAACGCAACAGAGCAACTGGGCACATGCTCTTGTACCAAGATTATTTTGCCGACAATCCGACGAACTTCTCTCATGAATTTCGCCGGCGCTTTAGGATGAGCAGGTCATTGTTCAGGACGATTGTGCATGGCGTTCGGGAATACGACAAGTACTTCGAGCTGAAGAGAGATTGCACCGGCCTCCTTGGGTTTTCATCACTTCAGAAATGCACGGCGACCATACGGTGCCTTGCTTACGGGCTTCCCGCCGATGCGTTGAATGACTATCTCCGCATGTCTGAGTCCACCGCCGTCGAACCCACCTACAGATTCTGTAAGGCAGTTGTGAAGGTGTTCGGAGAGCGATATCTGAGTACACCAAATGAGGCAGACACGGCTCGTCTCTTGGCACAAGGCGAATCAAGAGGATTTCCAGGGATGTTTGGAAGCATCGATTGCATGCATTGGAACTAGAAGAACTGTCCGTTTTCTTGGCAAGAGATGTACAAGTCAGGGCACCACGGAAAGTGCAGTGTTATACTTGAGGCCGTGGTAGATTATGATCTTTGGATATGGCATGCATATTTCGGCACCGCCGGTGCCGCCAATGACATCAACGTGCTCCACAAATCCAATGTGTTCAAAAAACTTTGTGATGGCCTAACTCCACCATGCAACTATGTGATCAATGGCCATGAGTACGATAAGGGGTACTATCTTGCTGACGGCATCTATCCCACTTGGTCTGCAACCCTCACGGCAAAGATGTGGAGCGGGCTTTTGGTGTGCTCCAGGGCAGGTTTGCCGTTGTTCGCTACCCTTGTCTTTCATGGTCGCTAGATGAAATGTGTGAGATCATGAATGCTTGTGTTATCATGCACAACATGATCATTGAAGACGAGCGTGATACGAGGAAGCAACTGGTCGGCGAAGTGTTTGATTTCCAAGGGCCTATGGCCCATCCACAGCAGGGCGTGCCGACGCAGTATGCAGAATTCATTGCCATACATCGGGAAATTCATGATGGAACAATGCATAAGCAGCTGCATGATGATCGCATGCATCACCTGTGGACCACCAAAGCGACTCAGCCGGTGGCTGTTTGATAGGTCATGGTTTAAACTTGAATTCGTATTTAAACTTTGTATTTCGAATTTGAACTTGTGTTGTAATATTTATTACATCAATTCGTATTGAAATGCTAAAACCGCCCGCAAGGTGTTTGATGATTTGCTCGCGTTTGGGGGCGGACGTTTGGGGTGCGCCGCTGTGGGCGCGGTCGAAAACATGGGCGAACACATGTCCGGCACCCCCAATTGGGCCTTGATTGGGGTGCCGAACACGAATTTGGAGGCCCCATTGGAGATGCTCTTAATTAGCATGACGTGGTGCTTGTTCTCACGCTCGCTCGGATCTTTGGTGATTGTTCCCATGACGGGTCGACGTCAAGTCGTGCAATTATGTCGCTCGACGATATTTCATATTTTTTGAGCTCATGGCCTCATGTCACACGAGTAGTACTATTTTCTGGAGCAGGGAAGTTGGGCGGCCAAGAAGGAAACGTTGCGTTGCCGGAGCGGATTTTGCCGTCGAGGGCTCGACCGCCGCCGCGTAATCCAAAAGCTGCGCTCACGGTCTGCTCCAAACGAAATAAAACTCTGCAGGCCAACTTTTTGGCAGTGAGCAAGTTTTTGGTTCAGACCAAAGCATGGAGAGAAAGAAGAGGCGGCGACGTGTGAGTGAATAAAGCCTGAGTTTTCAAAAAAAAATGCGGCCTGGAGCATGATCTCGGCACGGAACTGCGTGACGCGGCGCATGTGCATCTGAACGCCCGCGGCGGCTGCCGACGCCGACGCCGATCCAGTCGGCCAGTCCATGGCCCTGGCTGTTGCCCCTCGGCGAGGACGGCGGGGTCCCTCGAGCATCACGCCGGGCCTGGAAAGGGAACCCATCCCACTCATCAATGGACGCCGTTTCGTTCGGCGGCGCCGAGTTTTCTTTGGCAAGTGGTTTTTTTTTTTGCCGTGCTGTGATGATGTTGCTGAATCATTTGGCATGTACGGTCTCTCTCGAATGATATATACAAACAATGGCGAGCTTCCTTGGTCGCCCTGTTCTGTTTCTGTCGGTTGAGGTCTCAGCTCTAAACAATGGCGCCACAGAACAGCTGCAGTAGTTCCGGTAGAAGTGCCAGTGGGGATGCTGGCCGTGCCTTGTTGAAGCAGGTGGCTGGATCCATGAGACCGTCACATGCTGTGCGGCACACAGTACGCACCGCCCCTGCCGGCAGCGGCATGCCAGAGTTTGCGAACGCAAGTTAACGGAGGACGGAAAGGAGCCGATAATGGCTGTGTGGTGGTGTGCAGATCAGAGAAGATCTGAATCTGCATCTGTCCGCTCGCGGGATCTCGAGGAGAACTGCTGGCGGTTAGTCAGTTGTTAGTTACGCTAAACTGGTGGCCGATCCACGTGTACGTGCATGCAGATGCAGGAGAGGCACATGGAGCAGTGGGGTGGGATGGTGGCGGTGGTTGGATCCGAATTGAACCACCGATCCATCCATCATCGATTCGATGCACCACCACCTTTGCCTTCCTCAGGTTCAGGTCGGCCGTGGGCCAGGCTAGCCTTCCGTTCTGCTGCTGTGCTAGCTGTGGAGACTGGAGGCCCCGGCTCTGGACTCTGGGTCGGCAGTCGGCACCATGAGTGCGTGTCATGCCCGATGTTGCTGGTTGAGCATGGAGTGATTGCACTTGCCCTACAGGCTACAGTGCATCACAGTTACAGTTTACTATTCTGCTTTTCTTTCATCTTCTTTTGCGAGGACACTCAGCTGTTCTACACTCTTTTTTAGTTTGTTTTTGCGGGAGAAAAAAACTATGCTAGTACTTTTTAAAAAGATTAACAGAGCTATTCTACTTTTTTTTTAGGGAACAGAGCTATTCTACTGGCAGTCGTCCTTGGTACCCTATTTTCTAAGGCCTTGACAGCCCCAGCAGAATCAGAGTTCGGATGGCCTGTTGAGAATGCCCGCTATCGCTGGGGCGATTCCTACTGTGGAATCACCCATGGCTCTGCTAGGCAACCCGACAGCCCAAAGGGCCCATCAGAAATAAGTAAATTTTTCTGGTTCGAGCGTTACGTTTCCACATTAGTTCATCTGTATATTAGTGAAAGCTATAGTTAGGCCGGTGTTCACTATGTTATTTATGGGGACATAGGCGCTCAGATTTTTGGGGAGCACGCCCACGGCAACGGATCTTCACTAACGATGACTTTTTCCCCGACGACAACATTTTTGGCAACATGGGTGACAACGGCAACGCAAACGCGAGCGGTCTTCGGCTTCACCGTATGTGATTTGTCTTTCCTGCTTAATATCCTGGTGGGTTTATGTTTCTAGTTGTTGCTTTAAATCGGTTGTTTTCACCATGTCTATTAATTTGTATGATTAGTTTAATACTTGCTATTCTAGTTAAGTCATTATTAATAATCTACTCCCTCCGTATCAAAATATAAGATGTTTTAGCATGTTTGGGGCCAAATGTATGTAGACATTCATTTGATACGGAGGGAGTACTTCTTATGGATTGAATCATATTGTGAGCTTTTCAACACAAGTCATTTACAGCAGGACTCAGATATCAAATTCTGCGTTTTTTTTTTTTCAGTTCTACGTTTTCAATTTTTAGGAACCAAAAAGGCCACGGAGCAAAGTAATTGTGGAGAATCGAAGCAAGAAGCTATTTGCGAAAGAGTAGGCCAGTTTTGCGGGTCATTCTGGCTCGAATCAGCGAGCCCGGCAACTGGCCCATCGCAAGATCAAAGCGTTACTGGGCCAATTTTCTTTGTTTCGTCCAAATCACCAGAAATTCGAGAACGCCGATATTGTAACCAATCCGGCATTCCGGTTGTAGAAATCTCAGGCGATTATTCGAAGCGTAAAAAAACTGCACCACGCCACCACGCGTTCACCTCGCCGGAAGTTTTTCTACGAACCACGATCCGTTGCACCGGGATCCCTCTTTCACGAAGTCAAACAACAAGGCGCCCAACGGTAACTACGGTAAGTTCCGCACCTTCTGGGTTTTACTTTTACAGCTGCTCAGATACTACAGTATACTCAGTCCACACTACGCTTCCACCACTCAGCGCGATGAGTGGTCGAGCGACAGAAAAGGGGATCTGGACTAGAAAAATAAATCTGGTGTCAGCAGGCAGGGATAGGGAGTAGCTAGACGTCCAAGTGCGCTCCCGGGTCACGTGGCGCGCATGCCGCCATCCTGCCAACGGTCGTGTACACATACGTGCGACCCGCTGGCCTCCGCTCGTGCGTCACACGGCACGCCCATGCCTGTTCGCCGACACGAAAAATCAGCAAAAATATAAAAAACGTTCACACAGGGCCTACGCTCGTGCGTCACACCCATGCCTGTTCGCCGACACGAAAAATCGGCAAAAATTTAAAAAATTCACACAGAGCCTCAACTGTGTACGGTACTCGATTTTAAAATGTTTCACAGGGAGTCTCTACTGTGTACTCCATACTCGTAGTCGTCGTAGCTTACAGGTTACAGCGAACCTTAAACAAACCTCGCTCGCACGCGCCTCGCACGTGCCGGCCGGCCATCTTGGCGGGAGACGGCCTGGAGAGAAAAGGCGGGAAAGAATAGTCTATTCCCGCGCAACCACCTACCGACAGAGGACCTACAGCTGGGGCCCACCGCAGTGGCCGTGGCGGGGTCGGCTGCGTGCGGCCGCCCACTCGGGCACGCATCTCGCCGTGCCAACTGCTGCCTAGCTAGAGGCCCATACAGAACCAAAACGTAGGGCTTGTCCCGATGTCCACAACGGAACATTACGGTGCTCCATTATGTATTCGCCTTAATTCGATTCCTGCGGCAAGATGGTTAGGTGGTTGGTTGTATCCCAGCCCACCAGAGTTCAAACCCCAGGTTTGACGCTGGTGTTTCTCATTTAAGGCGGAATATTCTTCAGTGGGAGGCGACGTTCCCGTCGACAACGAGGCGCCGTGGTGACTTCGTCAATCTCAAGACTCGACCCGCCGACTCACTCTCTCGGAGTTGCTCATAGGGGTAGGGTGTGCGTGCGTGCGTTCATAGGGTGAGTATGTGCGCGTGTATATGAGCGTCTGCGTTGTAATGTGTTTCTCAAAAAAAAATTCGATTCCCTGGTTACTTAATGCCAAAACAAACCGCTGTCCTAGCAACAAAATTAATTTCCCTCCAAATGTACTGTACGACTACAGTACTAGTATGGATTTCCTGCTCGACCAAATATGAGAAGAAAATTGTTATGGTGATAGCCATTCGAAAATAGTGTGGATTTTATCGAATGTCCAATTAGCTCCCGAGCTTAATATACTTTTCAATCAAAATGACAAATGTATAGATCTAAGTATAGCGTACAATATGTAGTTTCAAATTTTAAACTATGTAGCTCAAAACGTATGGTATTTCGCATTGAGATTTTTCACGTTTGTGGCATATATCATAAAGAACATGCATGCTTTGTTTTAGATTTTGTGAAACTTTTAGATTTTTTTAGAAAAGCGAAATCACAGGAACACAGGGACCAAAATGACTTTCCGATATTTTTGTATGTAATATTTTTATGAAGTCCATGCTCGAGAAATGTCATCAAAGAGAATATCTTATCTTTCACATGTGAATATTCAAAATTAGTTTTGTTCGACCCATCTATACTATTTCTGCTAGGCCTGACGTAATCAGGCAAATCCTTAATACAATTTAAAAATGAGAAATTGTATTTGATCCTCTGAAAATGAACCTTCTTAATGGAAATATGAAATGAATTTATTGGCGACATAAAATACATTTTTGCAAAATTGTCATGGATGTTTGATGAGGTGTCCTATTGTCCTTTGAATTCTCTCACACGTGTAGACTCTTTAGTTTCTTCCTAATTCAAAACATGATACTGCCCTAAAAACCTCAACATAAGTATTTTTGTGGTCTTACAGTTTTGGAGGAAATCATGACATGGCTAGTCCTATGTATGATGGCTTTAATAAAAAATCAAAAATTACAATCACTACTATATATAATAGCTTGAAGGATCCGCGGCACTGTAGCGTGCTACAGCGTAACAGTAGCTACAGTAGCTACCGTGCGTGGATCCGCGCCGTCGATCACAGATCCGACGGCTCCCACCCACGGGTCGCCCTGTAATTTTACAAAAAAGAACCTCACAAATCAGCAAACTAACCCGCAGTCCTAATTTTCCTACTGCTAAGGACTATTTTGTAATTTTACGAAAACACAGGGGCTTACATGCAAAAATTGCACCACAATCCCCTTCTTCCTCCTCCCGCGCGCGCAGCCGGAAAACGCCGCCGCCGCCGACGCTCACCACCGCCGCTGCGCGTCTCCCCGGTAAAATTTAAGGGCACGGGGAGCTCCGTCGCCACTCCCTTTACCTCCTCGCCGGCGGAATCGTGCCCGGACGGCCGGAGTCGCCGCCAAACCACCGCGGTTCGCCGCCGCCGTCCACTGCGTGCGCCGTCGCGGAATCGCTCACCGCCGGCGATTCCGGCGACCAAATGGCACGCGGCGCCGTCCGTTCGGCTCCCCCCTCCTCCTCTCGCAGATCCACACGATCTCGGGCCCGTGCGCGTGCGCCACCGCGCAGCGCGAGCTCGGCACCACCGGCCGTTCCGCCGCCCGCTGACGTCGAGGGCTGACGTCACCGTTGCCCGACTGACGCGTGAGTCCCGCCTGTCAGCCGTTTTATAATTACAGAAAAAATTGAAATTCAAAAAAAATCATAACTTTTGATTTGCAGTTCAGAAAAATACAAATAAAATACCAAAATTTGAAGAAAAAATATTTCTTTAAAACTAACGCATTTACATGCATTTTTATACAACATAAAAAATAATAATGACAAGAAATGATATAGCCTTTTTATATTAACTATAGAGCTTACAGGAATACACTTCAAATTGCCACCTTTAAAATATTCTTTCGATTAAATACCCTCGCAAAAAATGATAAACTTCTTGCATGTGGGCCCTACTAATTCATACAAATTTTCAGAAAACAAATAATATTATAAATTCAATAACTTTAAACCTACCCACGGTAAAAAATGAAAAAAAATATATAAAAAATACCACAAAACAAATGCTCAAAACATCTAAATAATTTTCCAATTTGATCAATTTTCAAAATCTGAACAACCTTTTTGACACACACTTTCTTCCAATTTAAATCTCACCATTTCATAAAGTAAAAATAATCCAAATCTAAATAACTTTCTAATCTAAACAATTTTCAAAAAATGAACAATTTTAAAAACGTAGCCTTTCCTGCATTCCAATAATTTTTAAACTTAAACGATTTTAAAATGTACATATTTTCCAAATTTGAATTTCCAAAAACTAAATAACCTTTAAAACGTTAACTTTCTTCAACTTCGTCAACTTCTAAATATTCAAAAAAAAAATGACCATATTTCCAATTTTGAATTTTACCAACACACACACCTCCAATTCAACATCCAAATTTTGGTATTACAAAATTTTAAAATTCTTTTAAACCTGATCATCTTACGACCGTTAACAGAGTTCAAACCTTAATACATTTCCAGTTTAACCAATTTTTAAAATCTAAACGTTCTGATAACGTTATTTTTTTTAATTACAACAAATTCCAAATTAAAGCAACCTCTAAAATCCGATCATTTTAAAAACGATAACTTTTTTCGAATTCCAATAATTTCCAAACTTAAACAATTTTAGAATGCCGACATCTTCAAAATCGAATTTTAACAACAGGTAGACCCAGTTTACTTGCTCAATTTAAAAAAAAAACTGTAGTACAAAGTCTACCCATCAGAAAAATATGAAAAAAAAAATCAAAATGATCACAAAAAAAAAAAATGCTACCTGCTTATATCATATAGCAAACATATTTGGAGATTTCAAACCGGTGAATGTTTAGAAAAAAGTCCAAATTTACTTCCTTTACTTATAGATTGAATTAAATAAATGCACATATAATGTACTTCCTCTGATTATCGAGTTAAATTAAATTTTTATTTCATTTCAAACTGTTTAATATTTTTAGGTAATATAATTGAATCCTCTCCAATTATGCAAAAAAAAACTTAAATAGGCCAATATTTAGAGATAACCATAAAATATTACCTCCAATTATGTTGTTACATACAAAATAACCACATTGAATCATTTTAATTTAGTTAATATATTTGGATATAATATAACTTAACTCTCTCTAACTATGTATTTAAAATTTTAAAATACTTGATTAGATGAGAATTTGGAATAAATGCAAATCCATTTCCTCTAATTATAGATTGATTTTTATAATTCGAACCTTAATAACTTTGCAACATAACCAAATTTTAAACCTGAACTTTTCACAAATTGCACATTTTCCAAACTTAAACAGCAACCATATTTGAATATTTTAATTCAAAACAATTTTTAAACGCAAACTTCTTTGAAATTGACTAAATTTAAAACCTACATAACTTTTAAATATGCACATTACCAAATTTAAATTTTATTTACTTCACAGGCGCGGCATTGACGCGCTAAATTCCCTAGTAGTTGCTATATTTTGTACGAAAACTATTGTTTATTTACATAAAATTGCAATCTAATATGATTTTCGATGATACTAACATTTTCTATTTTTTTGTAAACACCAAATGCAACCTGAAAAATTGTTATATTGAGTTAAGAAGTTATGAATAGTATTCATAGTTAATTGGTTATATTGTGTTAAGCGCCATATTTTCAGATGCAAATCAGTTTATGGAAAATTACTTTCCAAACATGTCTTGCATGTGCTTTGTTTTTCTTTTGATGAAATGTGATTTGCACGCGGTTACTTTGTCTTATGGAAATCTAGTTCTCGCGCAGTAGCAGTTATGACATGTACAATGGTTTTATCTCAACGTTTCCGTGCAGAATAATTGTCAAGCTGGGTATTGAAAAAAAAAGACCATTGTTTTCAGCTTAGAGATGATTTCTTATCACAATTTGTTTCGCCACAAATTTAGGATATCTTGTTAATAAATATAAGACTAAGAAATAACCCATTTTACATCATGTTTGATTGACCTATCTAAATTATGTGGCGGTAATAAGATAAGACTGCCTTATCAAATATTGTACATACTCTTTTATGGTACTTTCTTTGTCCTTTTTCATAAAACGTTTTGACAAGGAGGGAGTAGATATTACATGAAACAAATGTATTTCCATGTCTGAAATCTCGATTAATTTCCCCAATAAAACTATCCTTAATTCATGGGAACAGAATGAATGGTATCCCTGCAATGAATTTCCCGAGAGAGAAAACACGAGACAGGCGCATGGTCCAGATTCATGGAACGTGCCTATATTTGATCCCGCGTAATGGAATGATATCGGTAGATCCTAATATTCCGTTATGATATAACAAGACGAGTTATATCACGATCAGAACTGAGAAGCGAATACAGTATTCAGAAGATTTGTTAGTGGGAAACGAGGACCAACTAAAATCATTGTGTACCATGAATATTGGGATCCTTCGAGCACCTGCCAATTTCTTAATCAATCACGGAAAATTTCCCAAAAAGTGATCGGAAAATGTCAAACGTGGGGCAGGCATGTCCCTGAAATATATTTTCGTGTGGAACATAAGCTACCTGTCATATATCGAGTCCTTCAAGAAGAACCACCACCAAATCTTCCAACTTTTATTTACTTGTTACCTAAATAGAAAATAATTCCTTCCCGCCAACCACCCAAATCTCTCTCCGCTTTACATGGCACTTTGGCAGTCAAGCCAGCTGATGAGCTGAACATTTCCAGCTCACCCTTCCGAGGTTGACGGCTGGGCCCCGGTTTCAGTAACCATATAATTCCACATTAATCTACTCATTATTAACTCAAAAACGAATTATCGCTAACGCTAGGCAGCTCGCAGTGACCCGATTAATCCGAGGACTGGGCATTGGCTCAGTGGTAGGAGCCAGCGGTGGCTGCTCCTCCCGCCCAGGTTCGATCCCTTGTTTGGATGAATTTCGGGTGTCTCACGCTCGTGGCACTGTTCAATAGGAACAGTGTCCCGTGGTACTGTTCACTAGGAACAGTATTCCGCATCATCAATAAGTGTCTTTGGTCTCGCCTGTGAGCTCCATGAGGGAAAAAATCTTGTACCAGGCAGACAAGTCGGGTCTAGTTTGTAGGTCTAGATTAGGTTCACAGCTAGTGGTGTGAGTGTGGTGTGAGTGTGGTGTGCGTGTGTATGGCTGTGTGTCTGATCAGATACTACAACTTGTACCCACTTAAGTAAGACGCAAAAAAAAATACCCGATTAATCCCACCGCGCATCCCTCATCAGCAGCGTCCAGTCTGCGGGGGCGGAAAGTACAAGGACCCGCATGTCATCGAGGCTCCCTGACAGGGATTGGAGCATTTATCATTTCGCCCCGCGTGGAAAACATGGCGAGATATTTTCGATGAGTTTTCCTATTCTTGTTTTAATTCTTCCCACGAATGAAATCTTAAGAATAAGTACAAGGCTATAAGGATTTAAATAATATATTTGTGATTACATGGAGGAGATACAAGAGGAGAGACAATGGAAGTGCATGCAAGAGCCAGCTGGAGCACGTGCTTCTAGACATTTTGTGAGAGTGAAAGATGGGTCATGTCTTAATAAACTAGCACATATTTATAGCCAACTATTATACAAGTTGGCTATAAGGTTGACTATATATGATGTGGCAATAACTTATACCCAGCTGTTGGCTTTACTATTGTACTTGCTCTAATCTGAAAGACGACACACCTGAATGTTAACACGTGTATTCATTTGGTCATACATTTTTAATGAATGTACCCACTTACTTTTTAATTCGAAGTCCCTTGAAGCTCGTTGCCAAGAAATTCTCACTTTGGATTTTATACCTTATTACAGGGAGATCAGCTCTAGGTGGGCCTAGCAAGGTGAAACAAGTCAACGGTGTGCCACTGTCTAGCGTGGCCCGCATCAAGTACAAGTGTGCCACCTTGACAAACAAGGTCGACTCTTTCACCCGGCTTAGCTAGGCTGACTCCGAAGTATCACTCGAGTTGGTCGACTATCGAAGTATTATCCAAGCATGCCACCTTGACAAACAAGGTCGACTCTTTCACTTGGCTTAGCTAGGATGACTCTGAAGTGTCACTCGAGTTGGTCGACTATCGAAGTATTATCCGGATGTTTGACTCCTTAAGACGTAGGCATCAATACATGTGTTATCGTTCATTAAAGACAAAAGCTACGGTGACCCAGTACGTCACTTGTGTCTAGTACGCGCTTCTATTTTTATAGACAGTGTTGGGCCTCCAAGTGCAGAGCTTTGTAGGACAACAGCAATTTTCCCTTAAGTGAGTAAACCAAGGTTTATCAAACTCAGTGAGGTAGAGGTCAAAGGTATTCCTCTCAAGCAACCCTGCAATTAAGATATAAGAAGTCTCTTATGTCCCCAACACACCCAATACTCTTGTTAGATGTATATGTGCACTAGTTCGGCGAAGAGATAAAAAATGCAAGTGATATGGATGGCAACAAGTGGTATTTGTAATTTGTAATAAAAATGGCAGCAAGCAAACATGTAACAAAAGTGACTAGAAACGGTGGGAAACAAGGCCTAGGGATCATACTTTCACTAGGGATCTCTCTCAACACGTTAGCACAACTGAACACAAGCAAGTGCTACTCGAAACTATTCTTCTTCTTGATAAAACAAGAGTACTATGCGTAGGGCTACAAAAGCACACCTCAAAGTCTGAGTAAACAAACACCACAATTCCACAAAGAATAATCAATGGTATGTATCCTTCTAATCTATTATCCAAAGAGTCACACACGCCACCCACACTGTCACCAAGGCTTTGTGTTGTCAAAAGTGACTCCGGAAATTATACTAGATAAACCAATTGAATAGCATATACATCATATGAATTCAGCGATACTAACAATGCTCATGATCACATAAAGATCACACCATGGGAGAGAGAAATAACCACATAGATACAACAAGAGCCCTCAGCCCCGATGAAGAACTACTCCCTCCTCATCGTGGGAGGCAGCAACGGCGATGAAGATGACTCCGGGGCAATTCCCCGTCCCGGCAGGGTGCCTGTGGGGCCTAAGGCGTCTCTATTGGGTTGCGTGTACAGTAAATTAAAATTTTCCATATAGCTACGCAACAACTGCCAAGATCTACTATGAAGATACATGCGAATACAAAGATCCAAAGATCTAGATGGAATATGTTACCAACACCGAAGTTACGGAAAAAGTGTTGATGACGTAGTTGATGTAGCATGTCGCCGTCTCCCTCAACCAAGCCTGGTAGAGAGATTCCGGCGCCTCCTTCTCCTCGCCTTGTCACCTTGATCCAGCAGAGTGAGGGTCAACTGTCGGGATCGACGGATCACCCCTCCGAGAGCTTGCACGCGTACGCCGGGAAAGGTTCAGCAGGTCTTCGCCGTCCAAGCTTGAAGCACTACTGGTTTATATGAAGATGGAGATCTCAACACATGTGAAAGAGATAGAGAGATTAGATCTAGTCTAATCGGATAGGTTGCCTCTAATTAGAGGTTTCTCTAATCCAACTAGAAGAGATCTCAACTTGTGAGTCAATTGTCTGTCTCCAAATAGGAGGGGGCGAGGTTTATATAGATGGCCCAAGGGGTGGAGGGACTTGGGGAAGGGGAAAGCTTTCTCCTAGTCCAAGTCAACTTGGGGAAGGGGAAAGTCCCCTAGCCCAATTCGGTTTGGGAGGAGGAGTTGGAGTTGGACTCCAACTCCCCCCTCCACCGCCGCCGCCCGGGTGGGGCCCGCCCAAGGCCTCACCGACCTAGGGAGTGGGGCCCACCTAGGACGGCCGCCCTTGGCTGTCGCCGCCGTCGCCTCCCCCACATGGGCCACATGGCCCATTAGGGTTTCGGCTGGGGGGAGCCTCCCCCATGGCGCCTTGGCCCACCACCACCACATGGTGGTGCGGCTACCTTGGTGGGCCCCTAGGGCCCATCTTGGTAGCCCCCCATGGTGGGCTCCAATTTTATTTATATTTTTCCAATAATTAATTAATTAATCAATTAATTCTTTGTCTTATTAATTCCAAATAAATATTTTCCTTTTACAGAAAATTCCCGGAATTAATTACTTATCATATAAAACACTTTTACATGATCCGGGACACCCAGTGTCCGCTGACAAAATTCCCTGGATAAATATTTCCATCCTTTATAAACCCTCGGCATAAATCTGACCGTGATAGCAACTTCTATCACAATGCAATCTCTCTGATATAACCATATCCATCACGCAGATATTATTCCGGTGACACTCTCTCTATGTTCCTGATGTCTACGCACACTTCTATTCTTGTAGACAGTGTTGGGCCTCCAAGTGAAGAGGTTTGTAGAACAGCAGCAAGTTTCCCATAAGTGAATAACCCAAGGTATATCGAACTCAGGGAGGTAGAGGTCAAAGATATTCCTCTCAAGCAACCCTGCAATTAAGATATAAGAAGTCTCTTGTGTCCCCAACACACCTAATACACTTGTCAAATGTATAGGTGCACTAGTTCGGCGAAGAGATATCAAAATACAAGTGATATAGGTAATAACAGGTGGTAATTGCAATCTGTAGTAAAAATGGCAGCGAGCAAACATGCAGCAGAACTGAGAGTAAACGGTGTTTCAATGCTTGGAAACAAGGCCTAGGGATCATAGTTTCACTAGTGGACACTCTCAACAATAATAACATAATTGAACACATAAATACTTCCATCACTATGCTACTCTGAACTATTCTCCCGTTGGATACAAATACCAATCTACTGCGTAGGGCTACAAAGAGCACACCTTAGAGTCTGAGTAAACAAACACCACAATATCATAGAACACCAAGACCATCGCGTAGGGCTATAAAAGCACACCTTAAAGTCTGTATTCCACATCTAGGACACCCCACGCTGTCACTATGAGCATCCTAAAATGGTCCACAAACACCACAATTTTATAGTGACATCCAACATAAGAACAACTCATGGTAAATATCTCTCTAATCTTATTAATGGAGCCATACACGCCACCCACACTGTCACCTTGGTATTGTGTTGTCACATGACTCCGAAGATCATAATGATAAAACCACTTAAGTAGCATAACTATAACAATGAAGGGGAAACATCTATGAATTCAACTAGATTACAATGCTCATGATCACATAAAGATCACACCATGGGAGAGAGAGATGAACCACATAGCTACCAGTAGAGCCCTCAGCCTCGATGGAGAACTACTCCCTCCTCATCATGGGAGGCAGCGACGGTGATGAAGATGGCTCCGGCGTCGATGAAGATGGCTCCGGGGGCACTTCCCCGTCCCGACAGGGTGCCAGAACAGAGACTTCTGTCCCCCGAATTAGGGTTTCGGATGGCGGCGGAGCACGGAGATGTATTCGGGAGTATCGTCGATTCTCCTAGGGTTTTCTCCGTGGATGCAATAAATAGGCCAAAGGGCAACGCGAGGGGGTGCACGAGTCCACGCCACCCCCTCCAGGCCGCGCCGAGCCTTGGCGAGGAGGCTGTGTGCCTCCCCCGGACTTGTCCTTCTGGCTCACGGAGTATTCTGGCGAAATAGAATTTATGGAATTTTTCGGGATTTTTCTGAGCACTTTGGTTTTTGGACCATTTCTGCAATGCACAGACATAATAAACAGAAACTGGCACTGTGGCATCTTGTTAATAGGTTAGTTCCAGAAAATGCATAATAATGATGTGAAGTGTATGTAAAACATGTAGCAATATGTATAAAACAAGCATGGAACATCAAAAATTATAGATACGTTTGAGACGTATCAGTTCCATACCAACCAATATACACAACTAACCAATCCTAGTTTAAGCGTGTCCACCCTACAGGTTCGATAACATGTAGCTATAATTAGATATGCTCATCTAATCACTGGCCAGTGTCAGATCCGAGGATGACCTGAATAACTGCTACCGTTATGCGAAGACACTCTGTTGAACCTGTTGGTTATTTAATATATCATTCCCATTACTCGCGATACCAAAACTTCGCCCGAGATATAGATCTGTGGATGACACCATGAATCACTCATTGATTTATTACATCTTTGTCTATCTCGTTAACCGGTAAGTTCTCTTTACTCGTTTCCATATTATGATATCCCACACGGTGTAAATTCACCATGCATTGTCTGCATAACATATTGGATACCTTTTAATACTGAGAGGGCCCAGGGTGTATCTCTCTAATCACCGAGGAGTAATTTCCCATCTCAGAACATTAGGATATCCACACACCTTGGAATCACCCAGTGACTGCCGTTTTGCCACCCAGTTAGGGCCATGGCGTTGACAGTACAAAAGTAATTCTTCCAGTACGCATAACCCCAATAACCTCATGGTTGCAGGACATGTTATATAATACCCTTACTGTGATAAAGCTAAGGACAAAAAGACATTTTAACGGAATCTCTTAGCATACCAAAACTTGGGTCTACCCGGCCATATTATTATCCAATAATATGCCACTCATTGATGCTGACACAAGCAATGTCCATGACTAGGAAAGCACAGTCATCAAGCAATCAACAAATTAGTCCGTAAAAGCACTAGGGTATATTTTACATGTTCATATTCCCTACACGTGCGAGTGAGCTTTCCTCCGAATCACATATTCAGAAACCACTGCAGTTATAGCATAGAGAATACAAATCATAATTAATGAATCAGATGTACAGATACATTGCCTTTTGGGCATACATCTAACAGTCTCCCACTTGCACAACTGGCAATGTCTAGTTTGCATAAGTTTAACATCTGGAGTGATGTTTGGTGTTTCTCATGCTCACTCTTGTGTGGTAGACCTTTTGTCCTTTTCGTCCCATCTGGGACTATGTGAACTTTATTCTTTCGTGCACAAAGAAAATCCATTTTCATGCACAACCTTTATTGATCATATGATCACTTGTAGCATCTGGTCATACAAGGTGAAACCTTTGTACTACTAGTAATCAAGCACGTGCACATGCACATTTCATGTAACAGTAAAATGTGTGGAAGTATAATTTGATCCTTGCTTTGGCAAAATAATTCGATCCTCAAGCAAGAAAGTGTCGTATGATATATTACAAAATAAATTAGAATAAAGGATAGTGTGTATCAGTTTATAGAAATGCAATCCTTATATATTAATGTCACTAAAGTATACCTTATACATTAGAAGCACAAATCATCTAAACTTGTTACAGGGAAGATATACTGCAAGTACCACATAAAACACCATTTTGTACACTTCTATTGAAAAATCAGAAATTGGTAATAATGATGGTAACAGAAAAGTGTATAAGACAAGATAAACTGAGAGAGTTAGTATCACTATTTTTTATATATTATAAAGTGAGATAATATTCCCATGCACATTCTCTCTAAGCCCTACACATCCACTTAAACCCGAAATCAAAAAAATAATACGCATATGTTCTACTGTGTTAAGGTGCTACAAAACCGGAAGATTGTCGCTATTGTGTGCCACCGCGGGGCAATTGAGGGCATTGCGTCTACCAGGGCTGGGGTGGTGCAACCATGAGAGCTTGGGCGCCACCGCAACCAGAGATAAGGCACACACCAGGGATGGTGCAGGGCATTTGCAGGGCCTCAATCGGATGCATTTGCTTCATTTCTCATATGGGAGGACATGGAGAAGCAAATTATCTCAAGTGGAGAATTAATAAATGAAATACCCAAGATATTGTTGCATATTTATCATGCCTAAAGTAAAAACAAATTGTCTAAAATGCCAGAATTCCAAGGATTAGTTATACCCAGAAATATGCAATACCAACAGGAAATAACACCAGTTCAGAAAAATCAAGTCATTAACGTGTTAAAATTAAATCGAAATTCCACGCAATTGTTTTTTATTTCAGTTACATAAGAACAACGACTAAGATGAACAAAGCACACATGAAAATTTGTCCATCTAATGAGGTATCTAAATGAACCCATTTTCCATTCAACTATATGAAAACAACTTTTTACCCTTAACACATATATGTTGTCTGTTTCCGTGGTTAAACCATCCTAGCCTTCGCTTTTCCTAATACACTCAGTGCACACTGATTGTTCAAAGTTTTAGATAAGACATTTGGCTATAAAGTCGAAGTACAACAGAAAAGGGTGGGGATCATATAAGTTTTGCTATGAACTGTCTATTAGAAGCTAATCAAGTGTTTTTCACAACAAACATGCTCACGTCTCTGATCCAATTTCCCATCTCAGAACATTAGGATATACACACACCTTGGAATCACCTAGTGACTGCCGTTTTGCCACCCAGTTACGGCCATGGCATTGATAGTACCAAAGTAATTCTTCCAGTATGCATAACCCCAATAACCTCATGGTTGCAGGACATGTTATATAATAACCTTACTGTGATAAAGCTAAGTACAAAAAGACATTTTAACAGAATCTCTTAGCATACCAAAACTTGGGTCTACGAGGCCATATTGTTATCCAGTAATATGCCACTCATTGATGCTGACACAAACAATGTCCATGACTAGGAAAGCACAGTCATCAAGCAATCAACAAATTAGTCCGTAAAAAAACTAGGGTATATTTTACGTGTTCATATTCCCTACACGTGCGAGTGAGCTTTCCTCCGAATCACATGAAACCACTGCAGTTATAGCATAGAGAATACAAATCATAATTAATGAATCAGATGTACAGATACATTGCCTTTTGGGCATACATCCAACAGTCTCCCACTTGCGCAGCTGGCAATGTCTAGTTTGCATAAGTTTAACATCTGGATTGATGTTTGGTGTTTCTCATGCTCACTCTTGTGTGGTAGATCTTTTGTCCTTTTAGTCCCATCTGGGACTATGTGAACTTTATTCTTTCATGCACAAAGAAAATCCATTTTCATGCACAACCTTTATTGATCATATGATCACTTGTAGCATCTGGTCATACAAGGTGAAACCTTGGTGCTATAACCAAGAACACAACTTCCTTGTTTTCACAATTAGTCGTTTCTTTTGTAAAGAACCACACCTAGTTCATTTAATGAACTGATAACCTTTCCTTTGGAAGTAATTATGCTCCCACTGTCTTTGCTACTTGCTGTAGTTTTCGTAATATAGCCTTATGTTTTATATAAACATCCCCTTGTAATGCGATGTACGGATTTGAGAAAATTCCATCATCTAACCTTGACTTATCCTTTATACTTATCTCCCCTTGCTGTAGCCTCCAATTCCCCGGCAACGGCGCCAGAAAAAGTTGCTTGATGACGTGGAACGCACGTTCGCTGGGAAACCCCAAGAGGAAGGTATGATGTAGTCAGCAGTAAAGTTTTCCCTTGATTACAAAACCAAGGTTGTCAGATCCAGTAGGAATTGGAAGAGCTTTAGAAAGGTGTCAGCGGCGCCGTTACCCGATCACTGACGTGGACCTGCACACACACAATCAAAGTACTTTGCCCCAACAAAACAGGAAGGTTGTCAATCTCCCCGGCTTGCTGAATACAAAGGATTAAACATATGGTGTAGAATATGATGATGAACACAAAAGTAGCAGCAGGAAGTAACATAGAGCGTGGTGAAAACGGTGTTTGTATCAGTGTGAAATAAAGGACCGGGGTCCACAGTTCACTAGTGGTGTCTCTCCATAAGACAAATAAACATACATGTTGGGTGAACGAATTACAGCTGGACCATTGACAAATTGCAAACGCATGATAATGCAATATATGACAAGCACATGTTCATTGTTATATCTATTGGGCATTACAACAATATACATAGACCGCTTACTAGCTGCATCTATGACTCATAATCCACTCACAAGATAGCTTCCGGGTCTCCCATGAGTACTAAGTTGCAAGCAACATATTATAACATTAAGCAAAGTGTGTAATGTAAACAAACGCATTAGACTTAACAGCAGTACCCTTAAGCTAAGCATCGGTTATTTTATCCCTAGTGGCAACAGCACATCTACAGCCTTAGTTGTTTCTGTCATCAAGCCCATGCTTCTAGAGGCATGAACCCACTATCTAGCATAAATACCCTCTCTTGAAGTCATTAGCATCTACTTGGACAAAGCATCTACTAACAATGGAGAGCATGCAGGAACATAGATAAAACATAATATAGATAGATGAACAAACTTGATCATAACTTCACAATTCATCGGATCCCACCAAACACAATATGTAGCATTACATAAAGATGATCTTGATCATGTTAGGCAGCTCACAAGATCTAAACATGATGGCACAAGGTGGAGAGACTACCAACTAGCTACTGCTATGGACCTGTAGTCCCGTGGAGAACTACTCACGCATCACTCCGGAGGCAGGCATGGTGATGTAGAGCCCTCCGGCAAGGTGCCGGGAAGAACTGCAGAAACCCTCCCGAACTAGGGTTGAAAACGACGGCGTCCTCGGAACTTTTCGTGGATTTTTGCTTGGGTATCTAGGGTTTCCCGATTAGATGCAATTTATAGGCGAAAAGGTGGCGTCGGTGGCCAGCCGAGGTGGGGCGGCGGCCTAGGTGGGCGGCCCCACACTGGGCTGCACCGTGGGCCCACCGGCCTGCCTGGTGTGGCCCCCGGCTCCGTCCTCCTGGCCGCTGCTCCGTCTCGGTCCAGAAATAAATCAGTTAAATTGGCGTCCGATTCCGAGAATATTTCCAGAATAGATTTTCTGAAACAAAAAGACAGCAGAAAACGGGAACTGGCACTGTGGCATCTTGTTAATAGGTTAGTCCCGGAAAATGCATAAAAATGATATAAAGTGTAAGATAAACATGTGGTAATTAATATATAATAGGCATGTAACATCAAAAATTATAGATACGTTTTGGACCTATCAGGCCCACATGGGCTGGGGGCACGGGTCCACCCCAGGCCGCGCCTGGAGTCCTCCTGCTCCCCTGGTGGGTCCCCTAGACCTCTCCTTCAGGCAGTGTCTTGGTTCCTTCGCAAAAATAAATCCATTAAATTTGCAGGTCTTACGGAGAATATTTCCTGACTAGGATTTCTGAAACAAAAAGACAATAGAAAACGAGAATTGACACTGGGCATCTTGTTAATAGGTTAGTCCCAGAAAATGTATAAAAATGATATAAAAACATTATAAAAACATGTGACATTGACATATAACAAGCATGGAACAATCAAAAATTACAGATACGTTTGAGACGTATCAGCGGCTGGGCTCCGAGCTTTGTCTGCTCGTGCCGCCATGGTTGTTGTGGTGCGGTGCTCATCTTCTTCCAAGGGCACCCTCCAGAGTTGCATAGGAACTACCCTGTCGTCTCTGGAGCTACTGCCCTGGACTCGAGGTAATCTCTCCTCTCTCTCTCATTTTATTTTCTGTCAAGCTTGAATTCGAGCCTCTCTAGATTCTTGTGTTCTGGAACTACTTCAATGAGCTTACTTCAATGGGCTTGGATAAGTGGCTTTGTTGCTAGTAAAAGATCTCGACAACCTTTTCATTTATGTGCACTGTCTACTGAAGCTTTTCTTCGGTTTTAACAATTATGTCGGCTAGTGAATGGTTTAGTTCTACTCATTCATGACCTTCATGGCTGTGTAGAGTGATCTATGGCCTTAATCCTTCACCATAATGGAGAATTTCCCCACCATAGCTTCTTTGAACCTTTGTAAGAGCATAATTTGCTCCAACTTGTGTTTCTAGCTTATGGTGAGCTTAGCTCTAAAGCTGTGCAATAAAATACTCCCTCAGTTCGGAAATAGATGTCTTAGCTATCTCAAAATTTGGATGTATGTACACACTAAAACATGTCTAGATACATCCAAATTTTGAGATAGTAAGACATCTATTTCCGAACGGAGGGAGTATGTGATTTGCATGTTTAGCTTGCCAATTTAATTTGCTGTGGTGCATTTTAGCGTAATCTAGGGTGTACAGATGCATGTGATGCCTCCTAGGAGTGTACACATGTATTGTATGTCTCTGTTTTATGCTTTCATTGTGCTCAATGTGTTGGATTCATCAAGCTTCAGCTCTGACAAGAGTTTCCTGGTAGCTTTGCTTGGTATAAAAACTGATAAGAACAAATACAAGTGTCTCTGTCCCTTTTAATGCAAATGATGATCCAGGACAATGCTAAGCTCTGATGGATAGAAATGCCTAAATATCTCTGCCCCTCACTCTTGAGAGCATGAGAGATTGATCTGTTGAATGCTAACCAAGTATAGCATCCTTGAGGCACAAGATCATGAACTCATGATCAACTATAACCTGTTGTGAATCTCTCTTTATGTGGGCGACAATCGCATCTTTGCCAACCCTAATCCGGATGAGATCTTTGCCATCTGCCAGATCGTGTAGGCTTTTGGAAGCCCCCCAGGCCTTCATTCAAATTTGAACAATACTGAGATGTTTCTGATCCGGTGCGATCACAACGAGCTTGGCATCCTCACAACCGTCTTCCTTGCAAAAATAGCCTCTTTCCCTGGAAAATACCTTGGGTTGTTGTTACACTTTCGACGCTTGCGGAAGGTGGACTTCCAACCAGGGATTGACAAAGTAATTAAAAGGCTGTAGGGATCAAATGGCGAAGAATCTCACGTGTGCCAGAACCATGGGGACTAAAGCAATTGGAAGGTGGTGTGCACTCCAAAGAAGTTGGGAGGCCTTTCGGTGTCTTGGATGGTAATCATTTTGCCCAAGAGCTAATGATTCAATGGTCGTGGTTGTGATGGATGGATAATGATCGGCTTTGGTCTGGCTTTGAGCTTCCATTCAACGGTGTGGACATGGTACTTTCATGCGCATCCACGACCATTCCGATTAGGTCTGGCGCAAAGACAAGTTCTGGAAGTATAGGTGGAGAGGGGACTCTCCACTATGCGACAGAGCCCCCAAATTATTAAATATTGCAATAGTGAAAAATCGCACTATGCAGGGCCTGTTCCCCCTGACACACCTTCGTGACTTTGTCTGGGAATTTTTACATAACCCTACAATGGATCACACCCGTGCCGACACTATCTCTTGGAGTTGGACCGCCTCGGGAGAATATTTTGCCGCCTCGGCCTAAAACATTCAATTCTCTGGAAGGCACCCGAGATTTTGACTGTTCATGTGCTAGAAAATCACAAATGTGCCCAAGTGCAAGACTTTCATTGATCGTCCTCCATTGGAAGGTTCTCACAACGAAAAACCTGACAATCTCTTTTCCTTTCCCACAATTAGACGGAACCTCACATTTGCAAGGATTTCCCTTACTCCATCGAGGTTCTCATGATTGTTCACGATTCCTACCTCCCCCATGTCTATGCACTCCGAGTCGGTAATCCCCCGGTGGGAGCGCATGATGGTGGAACCTTTGACAGTCAATTCTCTTGATCAAATTGGCCATTTGAAATACACTCTTTGGCACATTTGGAAAGAAGAAACTGCAGAGCATTCAATGGGGAGACCAGAACATATCCGCAGGTAGTTGAACTGCATTGGCAGAAAATTTGTTGCATTCGAAGCAGAAGGTTCATAATCTGCGAGTAATCCCCATGCGCTTATTAGGGTTGTGCTATGGGTGTTCATGATCTGTAATGCCTTTGTAAAATGTTTGTAAATTTCTACTCTTCCAATTGAAATGCAGCGCTCCTACGTTTTCCGGGAATATTAATAATTCAAGACCTATATAAAATAAATTGATAATGAGTTTATCTTGTGATTTTTTTGCTTGAAACACATGGTCAGACATGATTGGTGAGTTTTCATGTTTTCCTTTTAGTTTTTCCCACAAATGAAAGTTTTATGCTTAATCCGAAAGACGACACGTGTACTTTAAAAAACCGTTAACGAGTGCATTTATGTGGTCATACATTTGAATGAATGTAACGATGCATTTTTTGATTTATTTTCAACTTCTAAATATCATTTTTATTCTTAAAACCCCAAGATCTTTGCCAAAGCGGCGCAATCTGGATTTTACCATCATGTAATCACACCACACTTATACACCGTACATATGAGAAATACAATAAGGGCTTCTTTGGATTGCAGGATTTTAAAAACATAGGAATAGGAAAAACGCAGGATCGACATTTCATGTGAAGTGGATTCCCACCGGATTCTGAAACACATGAATTTTGCAGCAGGTGCATTTGGATGGTGGACAGGAATTGAACACAGGAATTTTGAAGGATTGATGAGAGAGAGATAGAGTGAAACTACATTGGACTTTGCGTAGGAAAATTAAAATGAGGTTTGAGGTCATGTTGCGAATCCTATGGAATTGGGGTCATAGGAATGGATTCCATATGGAATTTTGGAGGGTTTGAATCCTATGGATTTTTTTCCTTTGGAAGCCCTTTGGATCAAAGGATTGGGGCCATCAAATTTCTATGGAATTTATTCTTATGCCCCCCCATTTCATAGGTTTCTCAAGATGAGCTCAAACCTCATCTTAGGGCTTCTTTGGATCACAGGATTAGAGAACACATGAATTGGGAAACCACAAGAATTTGATAGGATTGCAGGTGCAAAACAGAGGATTACAAAACAGAGGAAAACTACAGAATAGTCGTTGGGATGAAACACATGAAAAACACAGGAAACATGCCTCGATCATACACGAATGAGTGTAAAAAAGAGGTTAGAGTGGATGTTGAAATTCCTATGAGATTGGGGTGTAGGAATGTAATCAATAGAAATTTTGGAGGTGTCATTCCTTTGATCCAAAGTGATTCCTTAGGAAAAATTCCTATGGACTAGAATCCTCAAATATTTCTATGAAAATCCTTCAATCCAAAGAGGCCCTTAATTTTCCTACGCGAAGTCTAATGCAGTTTCACTCTATCTCTCATCAATCCTTCAAAATTCATGTGTTCAATTCCTATGCACCATCCAAAGGCAGCTGCTACAAAATTCCTGTGTTTCACAATCCTGTGGGAATCCACTTCACATGACATCTCAATCTTGCGTTTTTCCTATTCATACGTTTTTAAAATCCTGCAATCCAAAGAAGCCCTTAGGGCTTGTTTGATTCAAAGGAATTGTATAGGATTTTTGGAGGATTCAATCCTATAGAAATTTTTTGTTTCTTACTTGTTTGGTATGTAGGATTACATCCTATAGGAATTTTTCCTATGAAATCATTCGTACTACTTCCCATAGAAATTTTAACATCCACTTCAATCTCTTTTTACAATTTATTGGATGCAATTAAACAAACTTTGGTACATACGAAATCCTAAATGATTGGAGTGTGCATGACATGACAATACTATGCTTTTCCTATTCCTATATCTTTCCTATCCTACTAATCAAACATGCCCTTACTTTGTAGCTATTTTTTCTTATTGTTTCCAAATTTTATATGTATATACTCCCTTCGTATCAAAATATAGGACTCTCTAACTAGCTAGTACACGAGACTAATAGATCCATATATAAAGGCTGAAAGGATTCAGCCCCCATTTCGCGGTCCACGTCGCCTCCAAACCAGGGCCGTCCGATCGGCGCAATCGGACGGCCAGCAAACGGCCGCTTCGGCTGTACTGTACCAGCTACAGTGCAGGCCGAATTTCTACCAATAGCAAAGTGACACGTCGCCCGGTAAGCGGCCGGTTGAATCGGTCGCCAACCGGTTGCCCCGCGCACGAATTTTGGCGCGCCATTTTTGCAAAAACCCGCCCGCCGAGGACCTACTTGAAAAATTGGAAAAACCCAGGGGCTTCCGTGCAAAACCGTCGCCACACCTCCTCTCCCCCTCTCTCTCCCGCGCGGCCGCGCCGCTCGCCGCCGCCGCCGCCACGCGCTGCCGCCGCTACGCTGCTCCTAGCTCCGATCCGGGCACGCGAGCAGCTCCGGCGTCGCCGCCTCCACTTACTCGCCGCGGATCGGCGGCCGGGACGCCGGAGCCGCGCCGGGATCGTCGCCACCGTGCGCGCCCTCCGCCGACGCTTCCGGGCGTCGCCGGCGACGCTCCGGCGACCCAAGGCCGGCGGCGCCGCCCGCTGCGGGTAGCCCGCGCTCGCGCGCATCCAGCACGCCTGCCCACGCATGCCATCTCGCGGTGGCGCGGCCTCGCCGTGGTCGTCGGCGCCGCGGCACTCCCAACCCTAGCCATTGCTGACGTCACCACGACGTCAGCGTGGCCCTACCTGTCAGTTGGGAAAAAATCGAAAAATGGTAAATTGCTTACAGGTGGGCCCTACCAATTATACATATTTTCAGAAAACAAATAATGTTACAAATTCAATTACTCCAAAACTATCTACCGGGAAAAAGTGGAAAAATATATCAAAAATATCGCAAAACAAAAAAACTCACCACTTATGGCATATGATATAAATTCAAATTTAAATTTTTCCAAATTTCAAACTACTTCCAAATGTTACCATTTTGGAAACTAAAAAAAACAAATCTATATAACTTCCCAATCTGAACAATTTTTAAAATCTGAACAATTCTTAAACCATACCTTTTTTTTAATTCCAATAAATTTCAAACCTAAATGATTTTTTAATACGTACACTCTTAAATTTGAATTATACCACACATCCGCAACGTACAAATTTGCATATTTTAAAATTTTGAACGCCTTTAAACCCTAGCCATTTTATAAACGTGACAATGATTCGAATCCAAATAACTTTCCGACTTGACCAAATTTAGAAATCTAGACAATCTTTTAGACGTAAACTTTCTTTCAATTTCATTAATTTCCAACATTCAAAAAAGTACCAGATTTGAATTATACCACGCATCTACGATATACAAATTTGCATAATTCAACTCGAAATAACATTCTAAGTTGACCAATTTTAAAAAACTATACAATCTTTCAGACGTAAACTTTCTTTCAGTCTCACTAATTTCCAAATATTCAAAAAATCCAACTGCCGAAACTTTCGAATTCAAATTTTGCCCACACAAGTGCAGCGCTAAAATGATAGTTAACCAACCCTTAATTCTTCTTAATTGACCATGTGGTCGCATTTTTCCAATAAATCGATAAATCACATTTTCCATAGATTTTCTTTTCAAAAAAAATATATGACATGACGGTCGACATAATATGAATTTACAGTGTACCAAAACAATGCAGCAGTCTCAAAACAATATGGATTTAACAAATTTGCACCAAATATCCATTGTACACAGAGGTAAAAATAACAAATTTTCAAAATTTTCACATAAACTAAGAAATGTTCATTTTGCTGACGATTTGTTGGAATATTCTCCCAATAATTCTTTCTCACCAAAAAAATATTCCATTTTCTTAACAAATTCCAAAGTAGATATCAAACAAGATTTGTTAAAATTTTCGCAGCAAATAATTTTCCCATCCCATAAAATATTCAGGATTTTTTATAAGTTCAAAAACAATTCCACGCACGATTTGTCAGAGATTTTTGCAACAACTATTTCTTTCCAAAAAAATATTCAGCACCACGAAAATATTATTTCCCCAATAATATTCAAAAAATACATAAAACTTCCAAATATGCCTTATGTTACAAGTTGTTCATTAGATTTTATAGATTAAACCACCCGAATATAGACAAACGATTTATCACCACAGGTGCGGCGTGTCGCCGCGCCCTGAGGACTAGTATATTTCCATGTCTGGATCACCATTTATTTCCAAATAAAACGATTCTCCCCATATGGAAACACATTGAATTCTATCCGTGCAATGAATTTTCCTGCTAAAAAGGAAAACACGAGACGGCCAGACGGCGCACGGTCCAGATTCGCATAACGTATCTATAAGTGATCCCGCGTAATGGAAAGATATCAGGAGATCTTGATATTCCTTTGTGTTTCACGATACTAGATGACCCGTTGCGCGACTGCGCAACCGCCGGATGCAACTATAACACTATTTCAACATCATTTGATTTTGAAAGTTTTGGACCTAAATTTATTTCCATGTATGAATTAACAGTGGAAATTTGATCACTGCACTTGCACTACGCAACAGCTGAAAGCAAGACCACATTGTTATCATAGGCTATGAGAATAAAAAGGATTGTCTATTACACAGAACATAGTCGCACAGACATTTTACTACGGCTTACTCTAAGGATAAATAGAAAAGCATGAGATTTAATGCATTAGGCATCGGTTCTTGCAGCACGAAATATTGTCTTAGTCTATCACAGAACATGGTTTAGGGAAGTCAGGTTACAACTTTTCATAGTTAGGGTTGGACGATCGGATGTGGCTCTGCCCGAATGCAGAGACTAAATTGTTTTCATAAGCTGTATTTGCCGGTGAAGATTAATTGTTGCCATATCATCTCTACGGAACTTAGCATATAATTAGATCAGAGAAATAGCCACCGAGAAGAATTTGAAAATGAAATTATGAGTCACTGAACCAGTAAATCATGTACACTGAGACAAACTGGTACGCACCAGACATCCACATGCAACCACAGGAAACATAATTTAGCATCTAATTAGATCAAAGAAATAAAGCACGTAGGTTCATAGCAATACAATATTGTTTCCATATGCTCTCTTTGCTTCACTGCCCATCACTTGATTGAAATTTAAGTTGGTTTAATTGGCGAGCATTTTCATTTCGATGTGGCATATTGTATCTTAAGAACAGATGGCACCACCAGAATTTTTCGGTCAAATATATTAACCCTTACCACACCACATGGATTGATATCAAATCCAACTTGTGTTTAATTTTGATGTTTTGTAACGATTGAAAATAGAATGGGAAGAAATAATGCAAGCAACTCATTTTATTAACTCATAGAGCTCGGTTATATATGGATACTTACTCGAGAATGTTGAAATCGCTTCCATGAAACATAAAAATAAAATGGATTTAAATAGGCCAAAGAACATAACTTAAACAAATTACTTGATGATAAATTACTTGATGACCCGTTGCGCGACTGCGCAACTGCCGGATGCAAAGATTACATTATTGCCATACATTTTACTGGTTGGTGAAAAGTAATTCATTTTATTTGCATTCATTTATTTTGTGTGGATACTCCTTCAGTTAGCTTGGTTTTGTATGGGCAGTACGAATCTTCATAGAGCACATCAGTTATACTATAGAAGTCATCCATAACTTGAATCATGTCATCATTGTTGTCAGCAAAACACGAAGGCATATGGTCCTTCTATGCCTAACAAAGTGATCTCATTTGTTTCACTGCCCATCATTTGATTTAAATTAAACCGGTTTCGAGCAGACAATTGGCGGTCATTTTTAGTTTAATTTGAAACATTGAATCTTAAAAACAAACGGCACCAAGTTTGTGTTGTTGTCAATGACACCCCTGTTCAAAAAAGGGATAAATACACTGAACGGAGTACATTATTTGATTAAATTAAGCGGGTTTCGGCCAGATAATTGACGGACATTTTCAGTTTGATATGGCACACTACATGTTAAAAACATAGCACCAAGTTTTTTCGGTCGGATCTCGACGACTAATAATCTTGTAGCACGCGTAGAGGTATGTTATATTTGGCATCTATATTTTTTAGTTAGAGTGATATATTTATGAGGCATGTGATTTTCAACTTGAGTTTCGATGTTTTCTATATCGATTAGAAAATAGAATGGGAAGAAAATAGATGACCCGTTGCGCCAGTGGTGAAATGCCAAAGGCGAGACTGTATTTTAGCCATAAGTTCTATGTGTATTCATGTATGGTGTTGTATGTGTATGAGATTTCTACGACTCTTGTGTCGCTGCCATCGACCTCTCAGGATTACGGAGGCTGACCGTTAGGGTTTTCTTCTCGTTGTGCCCACAAAGGTGTTTACCTATCATACTACACACAGTGAGAGAGACATGTGCCGTTCATTCATAATGAAAAATGATTGGTTGGTAGATATAAGACTGATAGTTAGTGTAAATGAAGTAAGTGACAGCAAAACTAAAATATTACTCCCTCCGATAGGAAAAATTGACGCGGTCTGTGTACAAATTACATTTTACATAGAAGTCTTTTGTCACTCAAATCATTAGGAAAAAAGATCTTCCATTCTAATTTTTGCCGTCCTCTTCCTCCGTCCGTCGCGGACGCTCCACCCCTACTTTCCTCCCGACGGCCGTTCCACCTTGATCCCGTGCAGCTCGCCCCGAGCCCATGGAAATTGGCCCACACACTCCTCCGGCTGCAGGGCGGCCCGGGTTGCTCTCCTCATGGGCGACCTCGTCAAACTCGCCCCTGCTTGCTCCGGACGGCGCCTCTGACAGCAGGAAAAAGAACTCCGGCGATCCCCCGCAGCTTGGCGGCCACAGCAGCAGCATTGCGTCTCCGGCTCCAGCAAAAGCAGCGCATCGCCAGCTCCCACCAGCAGAAGCGCACCACCAGGCACATCTCGCCCAGGATCTTCACCTTGCCAGCTCCCAGCGGCAACAGCACACCTCCAGGCTCTTCACCTGGCCGGCTCCCAGCGGCAGATGCGCGCCACCAGGCTCTTCACCGTGCCTGGTCCCAGCGGCAGAAGGGCACCACGAGGCGCATCTTGCGCAGGAACACATGCAGATGCTCACTGTTTCATGTTCATAAGAAAACTGAATTACTTGACTAAACTGCAGACAGAAAAATGCATGTTTTTCAACTCTGAATGCAGAAGACAACTTCATGAATTTAGGCTTGGTCAAATTAGCACAAAGCCAATAAATTATGTTTACAAAAGCCTACGAAATTTGATGGCATATCTAAAGTTGGCACTTCATTGAGAGGGCATATATATCCTGTGCAAATGCAACAAAAGCTACATTTTCAAAAAAAAAAAGGTGTAACTTTAAAAATGTCAAATCACTACCAGTATGGACACCATAGATGGAGCATTGGTGAATTGAATATTATAATATTTTAGAGACCATAGATGGAGTATTTAAATTGAAGGAAAGAATTACTCCCATCCAGGAAACAGTTGACCAACTCGATCAACTTTAGATTTCATCGACGTAACTGATAACTCAAAAAATGCAGCTAACACTTTAGTTTGAAAATTCTATACTTATCAAGGAACAAGCATTATAACAATGAAGTGGAGAATACCAACCAGAGCACAGCACAAAAAAAAATCAAGCAAATCACTTATCAGTTTGTCTAATAGTAGTGATCTTATTGTAATCAAGTTAAATAAGGAAAGCATCGGGGCCACCGATTGAAACCACTGGTAGATGTTTGATATGTTAGGCATTAAAGGAAACTATGACATTACTAACTGTGATCCAGACATCACAACAGATGGTTGCTTGAAGGCCTTACCTCAGAGCGACCAAGCAAAGGGACATGGATCACACCTCGGAGAAAAAGAAAACCAGCAATGCTCCTGCTAAGAGCACACCTTAGAACCTGAACAATTAGTATAGGTTAATCGAATATCACATCTCAGCATCAGGATATCACATCTGCAAAGAGCACACCCATGGAGCACTACTGCAAAGGTTTCTTATCGAATATCACATCTCAACATCAGGATGCAAAGGGATAAAATAGAAATGGCACATCATAGTTCACACATGACTAAGTATTGCATTCCAATTAATCTATCGATACAATTACATGGCTAATGACTAAATCATAAGCATATATTCAGATGTACAGCCTACAACATTGTTGCATACTTGGTTATCTTACTTTCATGCATGAAGCCATGAACTGATGCTTTGCCCCTTCATTAATTCAAAACAGAAGAAGAATGCATCATAAGGCCCAAATAAGGTTTAAATGCACGGAAATGCTTTGTGCAATCTTTGTCGAATTTTCGACAGTCCACATGTCTACGCAAGCACGCGAGAGGAACTATGACGGTGATGTGAGGCGATGAGGGTACTGGAAAGCTGGAGGCTATGGCGTCGCTGCCCCGACGTCGCCTAGTCTTCTCGGCTTGGCTGAATCAGTAGCAGCGGAATGTAAAATCTGAACAAATAAAGGATTAAACTAAGGCATTGAAATGTATGCATCATGCTTTACAGAGACCACGCAACATAAGGCAATCTCATACCACTCCATAAACTAATTAACATAATAAAACTCTAATAGACCAATGAAAAGTCATCTAAAGACCATGCCATTAAAGCCAGTAACAGATTTTATACATATATTGGAATGGTTAACAAAGAACAAAATTTAACGGCTGTATCTATAACTAAAGGCAGCACATATCTTATTATAACACCAATCTGAAACAGTACACATATTCTAAACATTGCACCACTATCATAGAATTGCAATTTGAAATATTACTTTTCTGCCCGAGAACCATAATGCAGTTGCAGCACTCATTATTCTTTGTATGAATGCTCCAACATATAGAAATAACTGGTCCACATTTAAGATTCATTAAACCACACAAATATCATAAACTGAAAACTTATAAATCCGTGTCACGATAGTCAACCCAGCTGCCAAAAGGTGCCAGGTAATGTCAAACTACGAAGTACTGTATAGTAATCAGATATTAAAGGCAAAAGCTACATGGGAAGGTAAGAGCTTGTGCGCACACGTACCTCGCCTCTCTTAGCTTTCTTCCTCTTAAGATCCCTCTTGATAAGTTTATGGGTGTTCAGATCAGATGCACCCTCCTTTGTAGCAAACCATTTTCACAAAACTACAACATGAAGTACATTAAGCAGATCAATGAACATTTATGGGTTTCACGTAATATGGTACCGAATTTCAGTTCTAGTCGCTACCGTCTGCCCGTCTGGTACGCTCTTATATAATTTCGTTAGCTATGGATGACATTTTTTTTACTCTTTCAGTATCTAAACTGCCTAAACAATAATTAATACACATGCTGGTAGTATATTTTCTTTGTTATCAAGCAGCATAAGAGATGTAAAGAAAAGGATGTGGCATACCATATCTGTGACTACAGATAAATGGATCTGATTATAACAGTGTATGAACGGCAAAGCTGCACATTTACTCAACAAGAAACCAAAAGCACAACAGGGAATGCACAGGGAAGGAAAATATATAGTGTAGGTGTCAACATCATGGTAATCAAATGAAGTATACTGAACCAAACAGATTCAATAGAACAAACTGGAGCACCACACTAATAATATCCATTCATTTTAGCTATTAGCAGCTCGAACCTAAATACATAGCAGGTGAAGACATTTTTTCAATTAAAGCTTTCAAGAATCAATATACGGACTTCGTGACAAAGTTTTGGGAATCTAAATACAGAGACTGTCCAAACATAAACCGAAGGGTAACAAGTTCAAGCAATTAACATAGGATATCATGTAAAAGTAACAACACATGGCCACCTACATGACAGAATTTTGGGAACAGTTAAAACACAATCCTATTGGAAAATCATGCTCCATGTTTCTATCTATATCTGTGAAAAGCGGGGACGATTTACCCTGTTCAAAACGCATCGAACGGACCAGGATGGCTGCAAAGGGCCAAACAACTTCAGTCATTTCAGACATCCAATAGAAAAACATACAGTTGATCTGTGTGTCTCCCCACTAATGTTTGCTTTCAAAATATAACAGCATGTTTCTTTGAACAACGCAGGTAAGATTAAATGGTTAACTTACCATTTCCTAATTAGTATTCCCAGTAATTAATCCATGTCTGTCCAGAAGGTTTTTTAATAAACCAATCGCATGACATATTTTCTGACCAAAAATCAAACTCATGTAGGAATACCCACATAGTATGCAAGGTTACACAGGAATTTATCAATTTAAGCTAAATCTTTTGAAAAGTACATATAAAAGCACACTGATAATGACAATTGAAAGGTCTGCATAGAAGCACACTGATAATGACATAATCATTATATATCATGGATTGGAAAGGGTTATTAACGAACACAGTTTCCAACTGATTTTAATTTCAGTGCATCAAATGTAAGAACTGAAATCAAAATAAACTACCTAGCATGGAACACAACAACAGATACACACAGTGTGCTTCCGAGGATCAGGAAATAATCAAACTATACAGATACACAGAGGAAAAAAGAAGTAAACCTTCCGAGTATCAGGAGCCCAACAACATCACAGACAGCGCAAAGGTTATCCGCAGCAACTCTTCGGACCAGCATGACCCATCTCAAGTTTAATGCTGCAAGATTAATTTACTGGCTCATGAATCTTAATCAGCAATAATAATATGACCAACACACAAGCTGAAGCATATTACTGGAACCTACATATATCATCTGGGCGATGGAGGCAGGCCTCAGCACAAGAACATTTCTTCCAAGTTTGAACCTTGTAATCAGCCCTATATATCTTTCCAGTATCTGCTTCATGTGCAATGTCTTCCTGCAGATTGAAGAATGAAAAATGTTACCCTGTAAACCTGGTAATACAAGTAACTTGTAAGGTATCATGAACAATCTGCTAGTGCATTACAAATGGAGCCTAGCTGAGAATATGCAGGAGCATCTAGTACGACTGATGTGTCATATTTCTGTAACCTTAGCCCAACACGACCACCCTCTCCGGCATACAGAGCAAAAAGAATTGATGCTCACCTGCTAACAAGTGACAATCTTCGTTTAGAAGAAATAGACATCTGAAAAACAACAAAACCTTTGAACCTACATCATGGAAGAAGTAACCTATAATCAGCACACACACCCAAGCGGTGTTCTTTCCCAATGAATCAAAAGTAACCAGAAACCAGGGCAACCGCAAGGCCACCAGATCCTATACGTTAATAAAGAAAATTGTTTTGTTTTATTCAAATAGCCGCATTGAGTAATACTTGATACAAAAAGATATTAACCCTGGTTCTTTTAATTACTGCAGCTGCTTTGGAAATCATGTGAAGCGGTGTTCTGTTAATTACGATCTGAAGATTAACCCTGGTTCTTTTAATTTATTGACTATTAAACAAAGGCTCGATAAAAAAACTCCCAGCAAATGAAAACAGGAACAAATAGGATAGAAGTGGAAAAAGTATACCTTCAAAACAATGGCTTTACTCAAGTTTTGGCGCAGCCCTTGGTACCTCTTCATCCGTAGCTATCACAAGCTCCTTATCTCTAAGGCAAAGGGTAGAGAATAAGAATTGAAGTAGAGCACCCCAAAAAAAACTACTACTGTGATTAGCAGGAAGTATGAGTCAAAAAATCATAATTGATTCGGATGGGAAGAAGAATAGTTGAGCACAAAACATGAGAAAGGCGGAAGCTTACATTTGCTAACTTCATACTTATGAAACAAATTTATATCCTACCACAAATCATCAGTTAATTGGAAGATCCTAAAAATATAGATGCAAGGGCAGAAAGAGGCTAATAAACTGTCCATTGAGAATTTGTCTTATCCAAGAGACATTGTAGGAAAATGAAGGAAAGATGGAAACAAAATACTACAATTCAATGGACAGTTTTGCTAGCTAACAAGACCAAACAAGCAATAATAGGGAAACGTAGGAAGAGCTCCAAAAATATTTTTGAATGAATTTCTATCATCCATTCACAGGCGGATGGCTTAACAAATATGTAGTTGACCAAGCAACAATAGGGACACGTAGGAAGAGCTCCAAAAATATTTTTGAATGAATTTTAATCTGAATGTCACCACGACGATGTAACATGTTCAGTTGAGAAACTCATTACCTCTCAAAAAAATCGACATGTTTTACTTTCCTCCTTGAAGAATCAGAGCTGCAACCTCCATTCTGCGGCCTCAAGCCCCTCTACCAAGCGCGCTCCTTGGGAAGCTAGTTTTACCTCCAGGAGATATGTGCAGAGAAATACATCATGACTGTTTAAAATGAAATGGAGGCATTAAGGCACTGCAACGCCTGCACGACTTTGCTCAACCGATTTTTGGTTCCCATATCAGTTTAGCACCACCACTATAAGCCTATAAGCACATTTAGCTAGATAGATCGAGTAAAACTATCACAGAAACTATGCCTTCTTCAATTTAGAAAGCACTGTATTTTCTGGAATTTAAGACGCCTAATTCAAAAAGCTGTTACACAAAGCAGTTATAATATGAATGGAGGTGTGTGGACAGTAATCTTTAGTGGAGATACCGGAACACACATGAAAAAAGGAAATTCAGAGACATATATTGCATCAGCATCAAATTATTTGAAAGTAACACAATTATTCAAATATCTCAGCAGAATCAGAAATACAAAAACTACAATTTCAATCTCTCTTAAATCTGAACCCGGGACTATGCCTGGAAAGCACATACAAAAAAAATGACCAACAACAATGGAACAACTCTCACTCGGATTCCCTCCGCGAGCAGAAAATAAATAGAGAGAAGAACCAAACTGAAGATGGAAACTAAAGAGGAATAGAATCATAGTTCTAAACCAAATGACAGCAATAGAAATAGTAAAGAAATATATGCAGAAAGCAAATCATGACTTTCTAAAACTGACATTCATTGCACAAACAAATGAAGAGGACAAAGGGGAGGCAGGAGAGAGACCACCATTAAAGGTTCCTTTTGAATCCTCAGATCGAAGCACCACCAAGCATCACATCGAGGTGGAGAGAGGACGCCCAGCACGGCCATGTACGCTACCGCTGAACACTGGCATTACCATTGTTGTACCCTAACAAACACGGGCTTAGTGCTGCTTGGCTGCAAGAATTGGAAAGGAACTGTTACCTATTATTGACAACAGCGGAAAGCCGGAACAAATTAGTGAACACTAAATCACGGAGAAGCAGCAAACTGAACCTGTGAGATGGAGAACAGATCACCTGGATCAAGAACTTGGTAGTCATGAAAGCTGACAGCAAGGGCAAGCAACTCAACATATCCCTTCTTATCCAGGTTGAAAATTCCAAATTTCAGGCTCAGTCACTTCATTTTCTCATATGAAATGAAGAATTTCATCGTTTCATCAGATATACTTCACCTGCATCACCATCATGTCAATCTGAGCAAGATGAACCAGAGAATCAGTTTTAAACAAGCACACAACACTTGTAAATTGACAGCAAATTTTAATCCAATAATTTACATTCACCATTCAATGAAGGAAGGCAATTGTGACAGTCCATTTATTTACATTCACCATTGAATGAAGTGACACAATTGCGCCAAATCAAGACTGAAAAAGGAGATAAAAAATTTCATTGGTACAATTTTGATTGTGCCAAGATACTCAAGTTAATTGAGACGGTTCTGAAATTCTGTTATTATTTTGGAAAAGCTGCCACTTAATTAACAGTTTGTACAAAGCAGGGCTAAAAAAATAGACATAATCATGGTTATCTCAGTACAAAAGATTATTATGAAGGAAACAACAGCCATTCTTCATGTCTAGGCCATAATTTAATTCGCTTAAAAAGGTCTAAAATTAAGTTCTAGACAGTACACTAAAATAAACACTGAGAGCAAACCGTCCATCCTCATATTCGGGAATTTTATTGGTACAATTTCAATTGTGCCAAGACTCATGATAATTGCGCCAAGACTCAAGATAATAGTGCCAAGATACTCAAGTTAATTTAGCCAAGACAACTTAAGAACTACTAAAAAACTATTGTCAAATCTGAGATACATCGAAGAGGAGGAGAGAGACCTCACCGGCAGGAGCAAGTTGGGGAGTTGGCCGGCAGCAGCACGTCGGCGTCATGCCTGCAGCAGCAGCCGCCCGCATCAGCTCCGTCCTGACCTTCTCCTCCATCTCGCCCTCGGCTCGCATCAGTTTTGTGCCTGCAGGAGCAGCAGCCCGCATCAGCTCCGTCCTGGCCTTCTCCTCCATCTCGCCCTCGGCCTGCATCAGATCGACCTGGGAGAGGAGAGGAGGTGTGGACCAGCTCAGGCAAGTCCCGTCGCTCGCTGCCGCCACAGTCCGCTGCTCGCTGAAGCCGCCGTTGTTCACCGACGCCGCCATCCGCTGCTTGCTGCCGGCCTGCTGCCGTCGTCGCCGCCGCTGCCGTCCACGGCCGGCCTACCGCCGTGACTCCCCTCTTCCAATTGCAAAGCTGAGAGGAATTTATCTTTCAATTGCACACTGCCAATGCTCGCAATCACAGCTCCTCACTAAGTCAGATATGCATCTTCTCATCACCACTGCAGGGGAACCAGTGTGCAAAAGTTTTAAGTAATCATAGCTTTCAGCCCAAAACAGGCCTGATAATTTCAAGAAAAGCAAAGATAGCTCACCCGATATGCAAATCAACGATAAAATCAGAAATAAATAGATAGAAAAAAGAAACCGAGGAGGAAAAGAGAAGAAACAGAAAGAATCTCACCATGAGCAAGAACAACCTTGGGAGGCCAATCGGTAGGGATAGGGGGCGCCCTTAGATTAGGACGGGATCTTGCGTGCTTCTCCCCTTCCTATATTAGATTAAAAGCATCAATCCTATTAAAAATGGAGATGAACAGATATTGTCCTTGACATCAAACGCTAGAAGGAAAATAGAATAAAATTAATCATGAGAGAAAGGAAGGCCAGAGAATCAGGAGCTCACGTGGGAGGTTGAAGGCGACGAGGACGCTCTCCCAGCCCGGCCACCGCTGCCCTGCCTGGCCCGGCCGCCACCGCCATGCCCGGCCCGGCCGCCGCCGTGCCCAGCCGCCACGGCCTGGCCCGGCCGCCGCCGCGGTGCCCAGCCGCCACGGCCAGCCCCGGCCGCCGCCGCCGTGCCCAGCCGCCGCGGCCAGGCCGGCCGCCAACCCGCCGCCGCCCTGCCTCGCCCGGCCGACTCTCCCAGGTTGGGCGCACCATGAATCCCATCTCGAGAGCAGCTCGAGCAGCAGAGGAGGTAGAGAGCGGAGGAAGCGGATGGAGGAAAGAGTGAAGCAGGGGAGGACTGCAGGCAGGGGGAAGGGAGAGAAAGAGAGAACGCGGCGTGCGACGGACGCGAAGAAAACTCGCTGCGCGATTGGCGAGCGACGGACGCGAAGAACGCGATTGGCCAGCGACGGACGCGAAGAAAACTCGCTGACAAGCCTCTCGCACGGACGGCTCTTCGTGCGGCCGAGCAGACGGCCTCCGCGCACGGCCCGCTGAACGCCCGCCCCAGAGGAAATTGGCCCCAGTTGTCATGGGCTGTGCCCCTCGGTCAATTAGTAAAAAAAAAACTAACCGCATCTAACGGTGATAGTTAAAACAGCAATGCCATTTACCCTGTTCAATGCAAATCGAACGACCCAAAATCACCGCTCGGGGCAAACGGGGGCAACGCGCGGGTAGACTTTGGAGCTTTATAGAAGTAATAGCAATAGTTGTGCTAGTCAGGAGCCAGAACACCTGCGCCTTCGCACCGAAACCTTACTGCATTTACGGTACAATACTGTATTAGTATTTCACAGTACGTGTTTTGTTATTGAGAAAAATAAGACGAACCCGAAATCATTGTACCATGAACCCTGGAATCCCTACCAATTTTTTAGTCATCAATTAAGGAAAATACCTCAAAAATAGTGATCTGAAAATGTGACAGAGGCAGGTCAATAGAATATATTGCCGCACAAAACATAACCTTACGTGTCATATGATGACTGCGTGTTTCAAAGGGACAAGGACCAAATCTTACCATTTACTTTTTACCAAAACAGAAAAGATTTTCCTGCCCTCTAACAACCCAAACGAAATCTCCCTCTCCTTAATTAACCTTGGCAGTCAAGTCAAGGCAGCTGAACATTTCCACAACCGCCACCCAAATGACGGCGGGGCCCTCTTTTCAGTTACCATTCCAGCAGTACTACGGAATTTATTCACTCAATTATTATTTATTCGCGTGAAATTATTTTCCGCGGCCGTTTCTGAAAACTAATTATCGTGGAGTCCCAGCCGCACAATGCCCATCCACGTAGCTAGCTAGACTGGATCTGGGTCACTGTCGAGCAGTGTCCAGTCAGTGGGACGGAAAGTACGGCCGGGCCCGCATGTCATTGACGGGAAGGGTAGTCGTGTAGGTGAAGCATTTATCATTGCGCCCCGCCGCCTCTCCCGTTCACGCCCCCCCGTAAATAAAGAAGGAAACCTACCCCCACCGATCGCGTTTCTTACCTAAATCTGGGAGCATCGCTGACCGGTGGGGCCGACGTAGATGGGTACGCGTGGCGGCGTGGGGCCGGACTTATTCCACAGTACGGTTGCTTTCTGAATGTGGGGTCGGAGCACTATGGGCCCACCTGTCTGCGAGATGGTAGCAGAAGCTGCGTACGGTCTCTAGTACGTACAGCGGCGGAATGTCAAGCTTTCCTTATCTTCCACAAGCTGCATATTAGACTGACGTGTGGGTCCTCGTGTTAATGGGCCAAACATGTCAGCGAAAGGGGCAAAGATGGAAAGCGTGAATCGTGGAGGCAGCAGTGGGAGGGGAATAAATATCGGAGGAGACCAGCCCAACCCCTTTTGCTCCTCTCGCCGCTTTGGGTCGGGGTTTTAGGCGAGCTGAGAGGGCCGGCCGGAGGCGACGACGACGACGCCGCCACCGTCACCGCCGTCGGGGAAGAAGACGACGACCCACGCGCACCATCCCTCGTATATGTCTTCTTGCCCCTTTGCCGATCTGGTGGTAGCCCTACTCCTCGCCGCCGCCGTCGTCCTCCTCCACGAGCCCCTCGCCTGCGCCCCCCGATCTATGCACCAGCGGCTCCACGGCTGGAACAAGTCCTCGTCGATGCTCAGGTCCGTACGCCTCTCCCTTTTTTCCCCATCAATTTCTCATCTTTTTCGCCTGTCCGGCTTTTCCGGCCCAGATCTGGGAGGTTCTTGGTGGGTTTTGCACGAGGTTTTGATGGATTCCTCCTCTATGTCTCTCTGCAGGGACGGGTTCGGGGTGAAGTATTCCGGATTCCTCCACATAAGGCCGTGTAGGTTCTTACGAGGAGACTGACTGACGGATTCCCAGTGATTCGTCCAATTTTTGCACCCAAGACAGAAAAAAAGAGTCCCCCTTCTTCCAGTAGAGTTGAGTTTTCCCCCTTCAGTTTTGTCAGAGAAGATTTTAGTCACCGTGTTAGAAGAAGAAGAAGAGCGAGCCATGGCCACTTTGAGCCCACACCAGATTCGCCTCAGGAAGGCTCTGGCCACCAAGAAGCCCAAGACCAAGATGCTAACTGGGTTTGGGGTTAAACCCTCTGCTGCTGCCTTCTCCAATCCGCATCCGCAGCAGGAGACCTCCAAGCCGCAGCCGCAGCAGGTGCCGGCGCCTGCTGTCCAGCCGAGGCGCCGCGTGCGTGTCCTGTACGAGGACCCCGACGCTACGGACTCGGACACTGACGACGAGCAAGCCCCCGCGCCTTCTTCCACCAAGCGCTGCTACGAGCTGTTCCTTGGCAAGGCTCCGGCCAAGGTGTGCGCCAAGCCGATCACTCCGACGACGGCTACTGCTTCCGCTGCTGCTGCCTGCACGAGCAGCGCTGAAGGCTACCGTGGAGTGCGCCTCCGGAAGTGGGGGAAGTGGGCGGCCGAGATCCGCAACCCGTTCACCGGCAAGAGGGAGTGGCTTGGCACCTTCGACACTGCTGACCTGGCCTCCGCCGCCTACCAGTCGGCCTCCCGGAACTTCATCGAGGAGAAGAGGCGCCGCCGTGGCGAACCAAAGGCTAAGAAGGCCTCCCCTGCTGCTTCGTCGGCCGCTTCCACGCCGACTGCCTCCTCGTCGTCCTCCACCTCGGCTGCTCCGTTCGCGCACCCGTCGCCGTCCTCTGTCCTTGAAGCAACCACCAAGCCGGTAGTGGCTGAGCCCCTGTCGCCTGAGCCGACTCCAGTCCCCGCCACGGTGTCCGCCACTGAGACCGTGCAGCTGCCAGATGACCCAGAGTTCTACCAGGACCTCCTCCGTGGGCTCCAGCTGCCGGACATTGACCCGATGGACTTCCGTGCCGGGCTCGACGCATTGGACGTCTCTGATATGCCAGCTTACTTAGACGGCGAACAGGACCTGCTGCTCGGCGACTTCGCCGACGAGGAGCTGGAGGATATCGACATCGACCTGGACGACGACTTCCTGGAGATGCCCGGCTGCGACTTTGGCCGGGGCATGGACGACTTCCTACAGACGGTCAATTTCTGCGTGTGAATGAAGAGAGGTTTAAGCTTATTGGAAAAAAATGTTGGTGAGTGTAATCCTGTGCGTTGGGAGGGAGGGGATCATCCTCTTGGGTTTTTCCCCGGGCAATTCATCCAGCCCGTGCCCAAGAGATGATCTCTGTTTTCCCTGAATCTCCCAGGCACATTAGCGTTTGTGAGAGTGAGTATTTTTGATAGTAGGTTACATTGTGATAAGTTATAGGCGTGGCAAGTTATGTTCCTGTTATGTTTAGCTGGTGATGTTCGTCGTCGTATAAGACATTGTAGCTCAAGACAAGTCTTGTGGCTACTGCCTAGTATTATGAAAAAGAAAAATAAGTTGGCATTATCACATCCTCTTGTTGCTCTGTCTCAGTTTTATGTGTCCCTGCTATGCTGGTGAATCGTGTCTTAATGTTGTGGAATGCAACTTGTGAGATTCTTTCCAGGATTGACAATGAGCTGGTAATGTTTGTGCCTTGTGGCTACTGCCTAGTATTATGAAAAAGAAAAATAAGTTGGCATTATCACATCCTCTTGTTGCTCTGTCTCAGTTTTATGTGTCCCTGCTATGCTGGTGAATCGTGTCTTAATGTTGTGGAATGCAACTTGTGAGATTCTTTCCAGGATTGACAATGAGCTGGTAATGTTTGTGCCTTGGTGGTATAAGACAGTGTAGCTCAAGACAAGTCTCGTTGCTATTGCCTAGTATTATGAAAAAAGACAAATAAGTTCGGATTACATATCATGTGGTCTCTCCGTATGTGTCAATCTGTGCTTGTGAATCATGTTTTGATGCTCTGGAATGCATCTGCTCAGATTCTTCCCAGTACTGACGATGTGGCGCATCTAATTTTTATGTTCTGGTTTGACCATTCCTTAGATTTGTCTTTCCACAAGTGATAATAATCGCCTCAGTGGTGTATACTAGTACATGCTACCGTGCTGATGAGTGCTCTCATGCTCTGGAACGCATCCAACTTGTGAGATTCCTCTTTTTTCCAGCATCGCGCGACTGAATTTGGTTATAGTTTGACCATTCGTCATCAGGACACTAATGCTTGGGTCGTGCTGCCGCTGCTAACATAAGAGCATCTCCACTCGCGGCGCCCAAAAGCCGTCCGGACAGGCTCTTTGGGCGCCGTCCCGACTACCTTACCCATTTGGGCGCGCTCGCTCCCCACTCGCGGCGCCCAAATATTTTTTTGTAAACTTAAACTTCGGCGATTTTCATTCAAACTTTAGCAAATTTTACAGATTCGAATGAAATTTTAAAAAACTAAACCTAATCTACTGGCCCCGGTAGCGGCGCCTGAAGGCGTAGTAGGGGTCCTCCTCCTCCTCCTTCACGCTGCCGCTGCTCCCTGCGCCGCCGCTGCTCCATGCGCCGCCGGTCCACGCGCCGCCGTCGTCCTCCTCCTTGACGCGGCTCGGTCCTGGGCCGTCGTCGACGGTGAGGTCGAAGAAGGGCACACCCTTCTCCTTGGCGGTATCGCGCACCGACCAGGCGCAGGCCGTGCGGCCGTCGAGCGGCGGCACGTCGTCCATCGACGCGGCCGCGACGACCGCCGCAATGGTGTCGTCGTCCGTCCCCTCCTGCGCCGCTATGAGCTCCGCCATGAACGGCGAGAGCTCCGGCTCCGTCTTCACCTTCATCTGCTCCGGCTTCGGCGTTAGCAGAGAGGAGGCGCGGGAGCGGGATGAGGACGAGCGCGAGGACGACGCCCGCGACGAGGACGCCGTGGAGCGCGACGAGGACGGCGTCGCGCGCGGCACCCACTGGTTGGCCGGAGGTGGTGGTGGTGCGGCGGGCGCCGCCGTCAGGAGCGAGCCGCCGTTCGCGATGTGGTTCATCACGAACTGGAGCTTGCGCCCAGGCACGCTCCAGAACGCCTCGCGCCCGGCGACGTTCTTGTCCGTCGGCGCCGGACCGGGGCCGTCCAAGCGGTTGAAGTCCTCCTCGTAGGCGCGCCGGAACGCCGCCTCGTACCGGCCATGGTTGGCCGGGTTCCGCGGATCCCAACGCGGGTCCTGACGCTGCTCCGGCGTCAGGTCACGCCAGTAGTGCATGTTTACCGCGGCGGTGAAGCCGCGGCTCGTCCGCGTCAGGGGCTTCATCATCGGCACGCCGTTGACGCCGATGACGAACCCGTGGCAAACATGCATATCCGGCGGCACCGGATAGCCGTTGTCGCGCAGCGCCTCCGTCTGCTCCTTGAGCAGGGTGCGCGGCGCGAAGCCGTTGGCCGCGGCGCCGCCGGTGCGCCTCCAGGTGCCGGCCATGGAGAAAGAGAGCTGCGGCGGTTTTTCGAGTGGAGAAGAAGCGGCTAGGTGAGGGAGAGAGAACGGCGAGGGCGAGAGTGGCGATGAGTGGAGGCCGGCGCGCCTTTTATGGCGGCCAGAGAGCGGTGGCATTAACGCCGCTCGCCTCGAAAAGGCGCGCCGCATTCACTCCGGCGAGCAGAGGACGCGACGGCTCACTGGCCGCCCGCCGGCCGTGAAAACGAGGAGTCGCCACGCGGCACGCGCCTTTGATGACGCCTTTGACCACGGCGGGGCGTGGCCGTGTCACTGCCAGGCATGGCCCGCGCGTCGGAGTCGTGCGTTTCCTTCTGTCCGGGGCCGCCCCAAGCCTCCCCAAGTTGAGGGCGTGGGCTGGGCGTGCCGGACACCAAACTGGGCCACGGCGGACCGAATTCGCGTTTGGTCGCCGCGAGTGGGCGCGATTTTGTGTCCGGCACGCCCCAAACGGCTTTGGGCGGCCGTTTGGGCGACCCGACTGGAGATGCTCTAAATATGCCAAATCTAACTTTTGTTATGGTTTGACCATTGCTGCGATGTGTCTTCATATAGCTATGCCTTCCGCGCGCTTGTATATGGTCTCATTGGTGTATGTCCTAGTCCCACCGTGCTGATGAGTGCTTTCGTGTTCTGGAGTGAACTTGTGAGGGATTCTTCTTCTTCTTTCCAGCATCGCGCCTCTGAATTTGGTTATAGTTTGACCATTGGTCACCAGGATACTAATGCTTGGGTCGTGCTGCCGCTGGTAACATAAATATGCAAAATCTTTGCACGGCGGTGGGGAGGTCGTGGAGGAGTTTTAAACAAAGTGTGAAAGCTCGCTAGATCCGATGCGCTGGTTGGCTCGATGTCGAGGCAGGCGATTTGTTTGTTTGTTTACCGGCGAGCGAGCGAGGGAGCAGTGGACGCACGGGCGTGGGCATTGCTCTATAAACTGCCGCTGCCACGGATGCTTAGATAGATTTTTCGGCGCAACATGTTACCAGCTAACCAACTTGGAGTGAGGTAGCGAGCGAGGGAGTAGTGTATCTTTGGGTGATGGGTGAGTGTATCCACCTTTGTCCCCTCTCGTGATGGCTGATGGCCATGACTAGGCGCCGTATCCCGGAGCCGGGCCACAGTACCTGCGCGATGCCTCCCCCGCGCTTGTCTCTTCCCCGGCGCCCTCCTGGCTGCCGCCGGGACGCGACAGACGAGGCCGTCGTCGGCTTGCGCTAAGCTGGTTCGCAGGGGCTCTCTCTCTCTCTCCCGTGAAGGTGAAGCCATGGCAGACGACACAATTGGCACTACAACACCCACGGCAAGTTACCCCGTATCCATCCGTCGATCTGTCTCGTATCGTACATGTACCCCCTCTCCGTCTCCGTGGGTGCATGCCTTTTGGCTCCGTCTTGTAGGGGGCTGTGTGTGTGTGGTGTGGAGGCGGCGATAAGGTTCCCGATGAGACGGCCGCCGATGCGGCTCACGGTCACGTTCGCTTTGCCGGGGACCCCATCGGCCATCGGGCCTTGGACGATAGCCAGGGACGGAAAGGGTATGGGGCTGGGCGGCGACGTGCACACCACCGCACGGACGAGTACACGGCGAGCGAGTGAGGTGGTGGACACCAGCGCACGGACGAGTATACGGCTCATCTATTCTAGGACAGGCCGAGACGTGGACGTGGACGCGTACCGGGCACGGTGGTGTCTTGTGCTGGCATGCCATGGCATGGCATGGCTGTGCGGCCGGCATCCGTCCGTGCCGCTTATTTATTTCCTTGGACAAATACATGCCGCTTCTGTTGAGCCGCATTTTCTTCGTTCGTGCTGGAGTGCAATGTCGCAACTCGAGAAGCACGCGTACATGCGAGGTAGCATAGTACGCGGCAGCTGGAAAGTGAATGCGAGCCAAACCCCTGGTCCGGGTGCCGTTGGGGTTTGGTGGATCCATCGATGGGAGCTCGCTCGGCGCAACAGAAAATCGCTGTGCTCAACAGGCGACAGGACATGTCAAGCGATAGATGGCCACGAGCTAGTTTGTGGCGCCTCTTGCACGCCACAGCCTCTCGTACTAGCCTGGAAAGATGGGCGTGCGGCCGGCACCGCGCGCTAGCTCTCGCCGTCATGCCGCTCGGCGCACGCTCGGGTCTAGGCGTGATAGGCTCCGTTGGGGTTTGTTTGTGGTGGAACTAGTGACGATTGCACCTGCCGCAGTTCACGACTTGCCAACACTCAATCCACTCCAGCACAGAGCATTCCAAGCTGTCCATTTGCTACCCGATCGATGGAACACGTAGATTTGTTGTTTTCAGTTCTCACGCTCCAAGTAGTACGATTTTTTGGCAAAAAAGCAAAAACATCACGTCACCACGTGCTCAGTATTCTCGTTCGTGTGATCCGCCGCCGTCGGGCTCGGCGGAGGAGAAAATCGGGGCAGGGACGCAGGGAGGGGCGGCAAGGCGCCACAGCAGCGAGCTGGGAGGCCGGTGGTTCGTAAGGTGCCGGTTGCGGGGGAGATCAAGACGGTGGTGGCGACGGCGGTCTCTATATTTCCTTCCTCGGCGGCGGTGCTTCCTTCTCTGCCGACAATGGCGGCGGCGTTTTTCCTTCTTTACTTCGCTCCGGCAGAAAAATGCACCCGTGGGCTGCCGGAACTTTGATCGGGCCCACGGGTGACGGTAATCTAGCACCGCCCGTCCGCGAGTTGCGCAACGGATTTTGTTTGCTAACCTAGGTTTGGACTACTGGCTACTCCCCTTGGTAGGTGCGTTCCAGTGTGTAGTAGAGCCTGTCGTAGTAGACGACTTGTCATCTACATCCACTAAAATACACATAGCATGTTTGATTAGTTGGGAGGCCTTGGAGCAGCTCATGGGATGCAAAAATGGGTTGTTTACTTGCTTGGCCCGCTCCACGTTGTTGGCCTACACAAAAGTTAAACCATCCCTATGCCAGGTCCGCTAGAAACGTCCGATTCGGCCTTTTCCCGTGAGCCACCCTTTTCGCGTGCATTCTCAGGCAGGGTTGGGAAACGCGGAGCCGAGCTCGTGCGAACATGGAGATAGCGCGAGCTCACGCGCGGAGCCGAAAATTTGGCGGCAAGTTTTTCATTACCGCCCACCATTTTCGCCCCTCTATTTCACCCCCTCCGGCTCACCGCCTAAACTCCGGCACCATTTCACCCCTTTCGATCTCTTCACCATTTTGCAGCCGGTAAGCGGCAGCATCTCCTCCTCCGGTCCGTGGTGGTCGTATGAGGCAACCCTTCTTCCTCCTCTTCTCCGAGATGTCCTCTTCCTCCCCGCTGCCTCCATGGCTGTAAGTAACATGCATCCCTCTTTTTTGTAGCCTAGATCTGTGTGAGTAGATCTCGAGTAGATTAACGTTATGCAGTTCGTGTATTAGAGAGATCGTGGTACGACGGTTGGTTCTACAAAGTGTAGTTCTCATCCTTATATAACTGTTTCTCCAATACATCACAACATGCAGTGAAGGATAATGCATGTTTACCTTTCGATGTGGCAATTCGTTAATGTTCTACCTTGTTTGTGTGATCAATCTGTATATCATTAAACTATGATCTGTGATACGAGATTTCTTATACTCACTGTATTACTCACCCTTGTATCATGTTTCTAGTGTATATGAAAGCATTTACCGACCCAGGCGTTTTTACCACCAATCTACTATTATGTTTATGTGTTCTGTTCCCTTGTGATGCATGCTTACAATGATAACTTATGTAGGACACGCCCATCTCTCCGGATCTTTCGGCTACATCAGTGCTATATGCGATGCCGTTTCGATAAATACCGACGCCTGATAAGTTCCTTCAACTACGAGCGGCTAAAGGCCTCACAATGCAATGGCCTCCTGTTTTGCCCATCTTTGTTCTCACAAGGATGAATGGGTTCGTCAGTGGTGGGCTCGATCTTGACAGGAAAAAATGCACCCATGAGCTGCCGAAACTTCGACCGTGCCCAAGGGTGACTCTAATCTAGCAGCGACCGTCCGCGTGTTGCGCAAACGAAAGGGCGACCTAAGTAAGATTACTACTCCCTCTGTTCCAAAGTGTAAGTTTTTTAGCAAGCTAGTTTAGTTTGATAAAAATACTTATATTGTGGAACGGAGGGAGGTAGTACATAGCTAGTCCTTTGGTAGGTGTGTTCCAGTGTTTAGTAGAGTCGGTCACAATAGACGACTTGTCATCTGCATCCACTAAAACACACAGAGCAGGACAACCTGTCAATCTCACGTAAAATTTCGCAGATAGGTAGTCTATCGGATATTCGGATGGATGGAACACAGGGATTCGGTGTTCTCACGCACCAAGTGGAGCGAATTTCCGGCAAAAAGAAACACGTCACATCACCACGTGCTCAATATTCTGGTCGAATGATCCGCCGGCGCGCTACTCGTCACAACACTCACTACTCACCGCTCGCCGATGTATGCAAGGATGGATGGGTACGCCTGCCGCCATCGCCCCGGACGTAAACGGCAGAGCGCACGTCGCGTGTTGGAACCAGAGTTATTGCCAGACATGTAGTTCGATCCGTTGAATCTTCAATATATTCAGGATCCCAGCCGCTGTTTCTGGATGGCGACCCAAGCAATGAAAACCGAGATCGTTGCCCCGACCGATCGCAACACTTATTGCGGCCTTGAAGTAATGAGCATTGATCACAGCTTAATTAGGCAGATATAATGGAGTTAATAGCACCCGTAGTCACACAACTTGCCCGGTATGTGCACTTAACTCACACAACTGGAGAACTGAATTTTTTGGTCACATCACTGAACTTTTGGTGCACGTTGTGCGCGCCCTGCATCTCGTCTTGCTGCTGCCGCCGAGAGCGGCCGGGCGTGCGCGGGCCCGACCATGGCGCGGCGGCGCCGATGGCCGAGCGGCACCGTTCAGACGGGGCGGCGAGCTGGCGATGGCAGGGCCGAGACCAGGGCGCGGCGCCGGTCGCCAGAGGAGCCAGGAGTGCGGCGGCTGGAAACACGACGGCCGGGAGCGCGGCGGCTGACGAATTTTTTATTTGGATTTTTTTAATTTTACTGACAAGTGGGGCCACGTCAGCCTGACTGGTGGGTCCTACTGTCAGAACTGGTGTCGATATTTGTGATTGGTCCCGATTTTGGTTTGTTTGCGAAATGTCTAAAAATACAGGGGGCTTTCTGTAAGATTATGTGTCCACGTCAGCATCACGTGCCACGCGCGTGACCTCCTGCGACGGAAAACGGGCTGACATGTGGGGTTCATGACCAACGTGCACCAAAAGTTTAGTTATGTGACCAAAAAATTCAGTTCTCCAGTTGTGTGACTTAAGTGCACATACCCGGCGAATTGTGTGACTACGGGTGCAATTAACTCGATATAATGCCGCATGGGTCGGAGATCCAAAGGTTTGACGTGATCCACAGATGGCTCGATCATGTGTCCCCGTCCCCAGTGACATGGCATTCGATCGATCGAGTCAAATCTCCGGCTCCAGTGCCAGCCACAGCCACTAGATAGTCGCGTTTTGGGAGCGTCGCCCCCCACCGGTCGCTCTCAATAGACGGCCCCAATAGAATTTAAAATCAGAATTGTGTCGAATAAAATCAAAATTATTACAAATAGTTCGTGAACATAAATAAAAAAATTCATACAATAATCCAAATTAAATTAATTGGACAGTCAATTAGGCTGGCCGACATTTTGTCCTTTGATTACCCACAGATGCGCAACTAAATCATTTCGCAACTGCTCGTGAACTCCTTCATCTCGGATTTCAGCGTTGATTGTGAGGTAGTTGGCAAAATCTTCGGGTATATCATCAAGCAAATCGGGATTAGACTGGGCAAGAGGCCCCTGATGATAGTATGGATGGTCATCATGTTCTGGAGGATCAAGACGTTCACTCTTGATGATCATGTTGTGCAAGATCACACAAGTCATCATCACCTCCCACATCTGATCTTTGGACCAAGTTAGAGGAGGATACCTGACAATAGCGAAGCGAGATTGGAGCACGCCAAAATCCCGCTCGACATCCTTTCTGGCACCCTCCTGTTCTGATGCAAAATGGGATTGACTGTTACCTAGAGGTTTGGAGATGGTCTTCACAAATGTGGACCAACTTGGATAGATGCCATGAGCTAGATAATACCCCTTGTCATACGCATGGCCATTGATCTCGTAGTTGCACGGTGGAGCTTCACCTTCAAAAAGTCGGTTAAAAACCGAAGAGCATTGCAACACGTTGATGTCATTGTGAGATCCAGCCATACCAAAGAAATCATGCCAGATCCACAGATCATTATCAGCAATAGCTTCTAGCACGACACTGCATTCTCCAACATGACCCTTGTAAATTCCTTGCCAGGCGAATGGGCAATTCTTCCATGCCCAATGCATGCAGTCGATACTTCCAAGCATCCCAGGAAATCCTCTAGCTACATTTTGTGCCATCAGTCTAGCAGTGTCAGCTTCATTTGGTTGTCTCAAATACTTGGCCCCAAACACTGCAACCACAGCCCTGTAAAACCGATACATGGTTTTGATACATGTGGACTCGGCCATGCGGAGGTACTCGTCCAATGCATCTGTGGGAGCTCCATATGCAATAACTCTCAAAGCAGCCGTGCATTTCTGAATAGAAGAGAAATCAACCAGCCCGGTGCAGTCTCTCTTCAGTTTGAAATAGTCGTTGTACCCCCGCACACCGATCACAAGAGTCATGAAGAGATCTTTGTTCATCCTAAACCGTCGCCGGAATTCCTTATCCCCAAATGTGGGATCGTCGACGAAGTAGTCTCGCCACAGCGTCATATGTCCTTGCATCCGATTGCGATCTTTGTTCTTCCTCCTCCCCGGCTTCGAACCTCCAATCTGAGGAGCGGCGTTGAGCTGGGCTTGCAAACCGAGCAGGCAAGTGAGCACCGCCATGTGCTCGTCGAGCACGGCGGTTGCGGTGGCATGGGCGGTGAGCAATGCACCGGCCATCTCGAGCTCGTCGTCTCTATCCATCTATAACTTTGCACGACATGTCGTTGTATTTTCGCTAAGTAATTATCACTACCAGCAACTGTCAAGAAGCCGTGGTAAACTCGTGCTGCAGGTGGACCGATCGCTACGTAGGAGATGGCCAAAGACAAGATGTCAAAATCAATCACAGTTCGCAGTTAGTGGCATGTGCTCGCGCAGGGGAAGCTCCAACCAAGAAGAGATCGAGGGCAGGTACGTCGCACGCCTCGGTCACTACTACATACAGGCCGACAGATGGTTTTTCATCCTCTGCTGCCACGGCAGCGTTCATTCTGACGAGCAGCGCTGTAAACTCCGCCCGTTTCCACCACGTTTTCTTTCCCGCCGATCGAGCGGCATGAAGCGGCATTGGCAGGCTTCCAGTGGAGGCCGGCGTCACGTGGTTTCCTGAGCGAGCCCGTGACACACAGACGCAAACAAGCTGGAGCCTGGCGAGGTCAAAACGTACTACTCCTACGTCGGGGAGATACAACAGACAGACAGATAGAGCCAGACAGTAGGCAGCCAAGTTGGACCAACTAGGCGCATCATTGCCGTATTTTATCACGCGCGGAATCGACCTCCGTTCATTGGCGGCTGAGGTTTCCGGTTTGGTTTGTGGAGCTCACTGTCAAGTGTCATGTCACCTCAGCTCACACATCACTGAGTCATTGATCTTGGTTTGTTTGACCCGGGTTTGTTTGTCAGCCGTAGTAGGTAGCTCAGCCAGCGTGGCGTTGCTTTGCCCTCACTCCACACACTGCAGGCTCCAGATCCAGCACACGCTCGTACAGTAGGTCAAGATGCAGCCAGTGCTTTTGGGTGGAGAAAGGATGAGCGAGATCAGCGATAATGCTGCATGCACGACACACAGGGGTGGGTAGTTATACTTATCCCTGTGTTTCTTGCAGCTTTGTCCACTCGGTGGATCTTCAGATTTGGCGGAGTGATGCTTTCCCTTTTGGTAATTGGATCGTCTCTGAAAGTAGAGGCACCTGATGCTGGATGGAAAGAAAGATGTTTTCTTTTACCTCCGGTAGTGCGGTCCTGCTAAGGTGTTAGGTGTCCATACATATTCGTATTTTTTTGCCAAAAATGGCCCCTGGGCTAAGGATGACTCCAACGGGCCGACCCAAACGGACGCGCGTTCGGTCCACGTTTTGTCCGTTTGGGTCGGGGAACGGACGCGCGTCCGGCCCATATCCACCCCTTTCTGGCCAGTGCCCCCAACGGGGCCGACGCATTGAGTCCGCTTGCCACTTTTATTTCCTAATTTTTTTTTTAATACTAGGATTACATTTAGAAACTGAAATTACATAGTTAAATCTAGGACCTTCTCCTAACATTAAACCCTAAAACCTAAACCTAAACTTGAAGGAAATTAATAGCCGACCACCGGCCGGCAAGGGGGAAGATCAAAGAGGGGCTGCGGCCTTGAGGAACGTCACGCAGCATGCCCGTTCTGCAACGGACTTGCTGGCTCTTCCTTCATCGCGCCCATGGCCAGCCAGGGCTGGCTGACTCAATCTTCTTTGATCATTTTGTAGCTACGAAACACGTAGCGGGCGCCGGTATTAGTGGAAAATGAACCGCACATAGGCGGCCACGGCCTCGGCTCCTTTCGCGGTGGAGCTGACATCAGGCGGAGCTGCCTGCTCCTTTCGCGGCCTCGGCCGCCGCCAAGGCCTCCCGGTGCCGTTTGCGCCTCGCCGCGCGCTTCTTGGACTCTTCGGCGCGGCGCATTTGCTTCATCTCCTCCTCCACTGCAGCGTCGGCACAGGCGCGCGCGGCGGACATGAACGCGGCCGCCCTCTGCGCGTTCAGCTGCATGTGGGCTGCATTCACCGCCTCCTCCTCGGTGATGTGAGCAGGGCCGCCCACGCCAATGGGAGGCTCCGGCGGCGCGCCATCCCCCGCGACACCGGCCGCCGCGACAGCAGCCGCCGCGACACCGGCGGCGTACTCTTCTTCGTCACTGTCGGCGCAGTCCGCGAACGCCGCCTCCACCGCACTCCTCTGGGCGTCCGTCAGGCGCGGACGCGGCGGCTGGGGAATCATGCCGGCCCATGGCGGGCTGGTCGCCATCCGGCGCGAGAAGCTGCCGCGATAGCGCCCGCGCGCGCTCATACGCGCTCGCTCGGCCTCGTCCACCAGATGCGGCGGCGGCGGCGGCGGATCCATTCCGGCGCGTGGATCTGAGCTTGGAGATGGTGGCCGCCGTGGCTAGGGTTTGGCCGGCCGGCGCGATTGGGGAGGAGTGCTAGGGTTTGTGCCCTAGGGTTTGGCCGGCCGGCGCGATTTATACAGCTCCACCGCCCACAGTTATTACGGGTAGGTGGCCGTTGGGGTCGATGACACGCGGGGCCAGGGCGGACACGGGGAGGATGCAGGAACGGTCCGCTCGCGTCCGGGCCCGACGCATCGGTGACCCAAATTTGGGCCAGGAATGCGTCGCGGCGGACCAAAAAACGGACCGCGGTCCGTTTGCGTCGCGCCGTTGGGCCGTGTTTTTGGCTCCCGCGGACAGGGACGGACGCGCGCGGACTCGATGGGTCGCCCCGTTGGAGTCATCCTAAACTAAGCACATATGTGGCCCTTTTGTGAAACTATTGCCCAAATCTGGCCCCTGGGCTCGGCGCCAAATGGGCCGACGCCGAAGTTGTACAGCTCGGCGCCAAAATGGGCTGGCGCGTGGGCAATAGTTTCACAAAAGGGCCACATATGTGCTTAGTTTGTTAAAAGGGCCAGATTGGATGAAAAATACTACATATTCAGGTTCGGAAGGCAGCTCTTCTTCAGGTATCACATGCGCATTGATGAAAGTGTGTCGCGAAATGATATGGCTACTTTCAGAATTTCGATAGGAAATACTTATCTGAAGCTCTGATCCACCTCGTTCAAACATCGGCCGAGCCTTTAGCGATGGACTTAAGAGCTCTGACATCCTTGCTTATGTTTGTTGGTGACCATCCTAAGAGAAGCCGAGAGGCGATGCCTCCAATCAAGCTAGTGTCTAGAGTGGTGGATGCAATGCAAGGTTTATTTTTTTAATGTGATATTCGAAATATCGGTAAATCTGGTGGGTACGAAAAATAGGTTTTTTCCTTCTAAGTTTCAGCCTAGATTCGAACATATTTCAAAGCACATTTAAATTTGGTCAAATATCTTCCAAACAAATTGAAGTTATATAAAAATATCCCAATGGAGATTTCTAAGCGTGCGAAGTTTCCACAATTTCGAACATTTTGGTACATATTTCCGATTTCCAGATTGTAAATCCTTGGTGGCTGTATATGTAGTTTAGCGGGGAGATTATCGGAAAGTCCAAAATATAGTTTTTTTTGTCTAAGTTTCAGCCTAGATTCAAACCGAATTCAGTTCATATTTAAATTAGGTCATACATGTTCCAAGCCAATGGAAATTATAAAAAAATCATCCCAAAAGAAATTTTTAAGCTTGCGAAGTTTCCACAATTTCAAACATTTCCGTGAGGTCTTATAAATTTCCGATTCCCAAATTGTAAACCCTTGGTGGCCGTATGTGTAGTTCGGCTGGGAGATTGTCAGAAAGTTGACTTGTAGGCCGAGCTCCACGGAGCTCGATATTTCAAAAAAATATCGAAATATGTATTTTCATGTTTCCAAAAATTTGAAACAAAAATAATACGTGTAGATATGCCGAGACCTGATCCACCTCATGCAAACATCGGTCGAGCACTTAGCGACATACCTGAACTCTGACATTCTTGTTTATGTTTGTTGGTGCTCATCCTAAGAGATTAGTCAGATGGCCGGAGAGCAAAGAAAGCAAATGTGAAGCCGAGAATCGAAGCCTCCAACGAAGATAGTGTTCAGAGTGGTGGATGCAAAGTATCGGTAATTTTGGTGGGAATGGAGATAGTTTTTCATCCAAGCCTGAGACTATAAAACAACAATATACGTGGCCCAATCACGTCTCAGCAAACACGTGGCCCAGCGTCAGTCTAAGCCATTGATTTTCTAATCGGACGGCTGTCCTGGCGCTCATACGTGGCTCGTCGTTCATATCACAGGTTTTCCGTTCGAGAAAAAAAAGCTTCAGCAGAACTCGAGCGATGCACTCCTGGACGCAACGGCTGCTGGCGGCGGCGACGACGGGCGCCCTCCTCCTCCTCGCCACCTGCGTCGCCGCCTCCGCGCTCGACGCCTTCCACGTCCCCTCCGTCGATGCCAAGTCCAGGCACGTTCTTCTCCGTCGCGTTTCTTTACAGCAGTCTGCAGCTAAACCCTCGGAATTGGGAACTTTCACCCGTTGCGATGCGTAGATTTGCTCTGCGATTTGTCGCAGTGATGCGGAATTTCAAAGTTAGCTGAAACTATCGATAAGGTCTAGGGTTCTGTGATGTTTTGAGGTGAACTAGTGGTGGGATTTGAGGAGCTGTTGTTGGATCGTCGGTGGATCTACTGGCCTTCGAGATTCAGTTATTTTCAGGCTAGTGTCATTGTTGGTTTGATCAAGTGTTCAGACACTGGTTCATCGATCCAGTGTTTGTGAAGTTTGTCTTAGATTATATAGTTTTGGTCATGGTAAAATTTGTTTGCTTTAGAATGTGTTCAATTTTGGTTCATGGTAAAAATTGTTGCTTTATCAGAGTATGCCGAACGTTACAGAAATTTTACAGGGAAAATTGCTTATTGATTCCCCTCGTGCTTGCAGGTCACCAAGATAAATCGATTCCACAAACAGATTAACGGGAACGATAAGGTTTGCGCATTTACTTTACCTCCTCTTCTCCTGTTTCATAGTCTTTTCATGAAGAAATAAGGTCGGCGAGTCGCTGATTATGGCTGGTTTATTCTGAAGTAGGGAAAGACTTCAGTTCTGTTTTGCTATCGTCTATCCCTTCTTTCTCATTAAGTAGATCAAATTCCACTGTGAGTTTTTGACTCTGTAATGGTTCAGCTATGTAGGTGGCTCTGTAAACCATAATAAATCTATTGTACTCCATTGTGTGCTATAATATAGTTTATTGGTGCAAGCAAAAACTTTATGGATTAAAAATAAAAGTTGTTTCTCTTCTTTGACGGAAATGGCATTAGGCAGGCCCTGGAACCAGGAAATAGTTTCTAGCCGAAAACATGTGCCCAGTTTTGAAATACAGTTGTTCAACATGATATACATCAATATGTTTTCAAGATAACATTGTTTTACTTTTATATCATGAACATAATAATCTTTATAAATTTAGAATATCATTTCACAGCCACTAATCTACGCATTTCTTAGACTGCCTTTATGTACAGATGATAGGACTATTGCTCCTTTATCTAATATATGTTGTATACCATGATACTTCCTGGGGAGAGGATTTGAAAAATTTCTAACATAAAATGTGACAGGTGATGTTAACCTTCAGTGTATCTGCAAACTTGGAATCGCTATTCACATGGAACACAAAGCAGGTGATATTTCATTTCGGTAGAATGTGCAATGCGAATTAACTATGTTCTGAATATCTACATGATCAGTAGATTGAGCACATAGATATCCTTGGACTTGACAAATATTCTATTAGATGCGTATAATGTGAAGTAACCGATTCAACTTTAAATGAAGTAATTAATTATTATACTATACTACTACCCTATTGTTACCAATTTCGTTTGCAATATATGTAGTATACGACAAATTGTAGTTACACAAATATTTCTTGTATCTTCTGAAGAAACAAGAAAAATAATACAAACTATAGATTATACTCACCTTCTGTAACCAAACCAGTGACTTCAGAAGCAGTCACAGAACATGTTAGTGACCATTTTATTATTGACATGTTCAATGCTCAACTCAGAAGCACAGCTTGACTGCTGCCTCTCTGACGCCACACCACTAATACAGTGTTATTGTTAGGACGGTCTTGACAAACCACGGAATGTTATTGTCTTATAATGGCATATATTTGATTTATATAACACACAAGTTCTGAGAAAGTATCTGGTGGAAACCTAGTTACAATGAAAACTCTGGAAACAACGTTTGGAAGGTTTAAAATTCTCAGGAAAATATGATATATTGAAAATGTGATGTTCTATAAATAAGTAGAATTTCATGTTCAAACTCATTTTTTTTGGGGAGGTAAGAAAAAATAAATTGTGCATAAATAGTGATGGTAAAATGCTTGTCACTATCCACTGCTGATTTTGGCATTTTCACTATCTATCCTAACATGGTTTCCCCGGATATTTTCTCGTTCCATATCAGTACTACCCCGCATATAGTCTTTCAGATGAGATTATTAGATAGGAGTATATTAGCTCCAGTTCACGTTATAAGAAGCTTACTATCTGAAGTGTTTTTTTATTAGGTCTTCGTCTTCCTGACTGCTGAGTATGAAACAGCGAAGAACTCCCTTAACCAGGTATGCGGATGTTGATATATGATCCTGGTCATCGTATTCTTTCTGCTAGTAGCTGTACCTTTCTGTAAAAGATAAGTTGCTGTGAGCGGAGCTGAGTAAAAGATATTTGCCTTTGTTTTGCCAAGAAGCGAAAAATTCCGCTGAGCTGTTTTCAGAAAGAACACAGCGATGGTTGATCGACTCATGCTTATATTCATATGATTTCATTTGACAGGTTTCATTATGGGACCGTATAATACCTGACAAAGACCACGCAAACGTGCAAGTGGAGGTGAAGAGCAAGTACCCTCTGATCGACCAGGTAAAGCTCCACTCTCTTTTTCTGTTTTAATTTCTTTCTCCATTTATGTTACAGTACACGCATGACCTGAATTCCTCTTGACACGATTTGTTTCCTGGTCATCAGGGGAGCACTCTGCGTGGGAAGAAAGTCCAGTTTGTTCTCCACTGGCACATCATGCCGAACGCCGGCCGGATGATGCGAGGCAAGATGCCCCTCTCGGAGTTCAATCTGCCAGATACCTATACTTCCTGAAAACAATCCTAGCATCCATCTTGATATATTATGTAGTTGGCTCGCGGTTGTAGATCTGGAAGAGCAGTCATCTAGCAAACACGATAACGGTGCTGCACCCGGGACAGTGTTGTTAATTTCTGATTTCCCATTCACTATGTGGATATGTTATAAGTTTTTTGAATGGTGATATCTTATACAGTAAGTTATACTGATCAAGAAGTGAATATCATGTCGAGTTGTGAACAATAGCGAGGCACACTTATTCTTTGGCTGTAACTGGCTTGTTGCATTGCTGCCCCTACGATTGTCAATTTTGCATTGCAGCTACAGGCCGCCATATTGTACATGAAACAACACATAATTGTACAGATAGGCGCACGTATGTTCACTCCAGTTCGACTGAGTAGGGGTGTATACCGACAGACTGAAACACACATGGACAGGCGTTGATTCATTCCATCCCAGCTGAGATCTGATCAGTGGTTTGCTTGCACGGCTGGTCGCTGGCCACAATGTCGTCGCTGAGGAAGCGGTCGGCGCACTGGAAGAACTCCTGCTTGCCCTTGCCGACGCACCTGATGCAGAAGTGGTCGCACTTCCCAAAGCTGGCGTCCCAGGTGAACAGTCCCGGCGGAGAGAAGTTGCACTTGCTGCAGCACAGCGGCAAGCCCTGACCCAAATTTATAAAACTATACATGTGTTCACACAACCTGTTATGGTGACGATAAACAAGTTCAGCAAAATTTGCCAAGAAAACAATTATCTACGTGTCAGTCAAGATCAAGGTCCACAAGTCCATTAAGCACCGAGATAAACTATATACGTCGTCGAGCGCAAGTCTGCGACCAATCTAAATTCTATGAGTTGTATTTATGCTCCAAATCACTAATGATTGTCACATTCTACGTTTTTTACTTTTTGACGTTTGGGCTGTGCTGGTGCTGCGGCCGTTTCATCCACTCCTCGCACTCCTCCTCGGTACCTTCAGGATGCGCGAGCTGCCACTTCAGCACCCTTTGTTTCTGGGAGAAAGAATAACAATCTCGCGTTAACAATGTTGGGAATTAGAACAATGGGATTTGATTGCTTACAGAGGGAAGGGAAGCATCAGCGTGTACCCATTCTCCAACCATGCGACCTTCTGGGATCTGCCAAATTCCATATATCATCCCCATTTAGCAGCGGTTTCTCCAACTTCTGCCATACACATTCGAGACCTGAAGAACCGAATAAGAAGGTATAAATGAGGACAACAAACCCGATATATATGATTTTAGAGGCGGTTATGAGACAATCAAGTTAACTATCTACATAGGAAACTGAAAATGACTCGGCAGTTAAGTTGTTTACCGAGGTCAATTATCAAACGTTCAACGCTCATATATTTTTCTTTCTTTCTATTCAGCTCATCCTGGCCAAAGGCACCAATTTGTGGATACGACAGAGTGGATATCAACAGTGCCACACGCCAAAGGTCCTTTATTTCACAGAGTACAAGTCCTGAAATGCTTACATGTCACAAAATTTCGGAAAGCCCCAACTGAAGCAGTAATAGCAACTATACTGATATATTCTAACAAGTTAAATTAATAAACCCAGTGAGCGTTTCAAATTTTGAAAATAAGCATGTTCAACGTTGACCTGCCAAAACACGTTTTACCAAGTCCGTCGGTATGTCAAGATATTCATCATTCAGCTTCTCCTTGACACTTTCCAGATTTCCCTTTGACTCGAGGATATGAATTAACTTGGCAAAATTTTCAGTTGCAGCATGTACCTTGAGAATCTTTTGAAGACAGAAAAAATCATGAATAGTTTTAAACCCAAGATGTGGAACATGTTGAAACAAATGCTGTTGGGACTTGCTCAGGAAACTTTACCGTGTCAGCATCAGTTTTCATCTTTAGCGACTTCCGAATAATATCACTAACCGGAACCTGCAGATGATGCAACAAAGGTAGAGTACTTGCCTAAAAACAACCAACGAAACGGAAAGTAGCTATCTAGTTTACTAATAAATTTACCCACATTGATGAGTGGCATCAAAAGAAGTTTAGATGTTACCTTTTTCGATAATTTGTCCTTGTAAACCATATTTCGAACTGGACTAAATAGTGCACTATATAAGCAAATCCTTTTCTGTTCATCCTAAACATCATCATAAATCTTAGTGTTAGGAAAAGAAAAGGAAATTGATTGGAGGTAAATTTTATTTCTTGCCAGCCATTCGACAAAGCATGTAGTTAGTTGTTTACCATAAAAACCTTCAATTTTTTCTAACAGTAAGATGAAAAGGTAGTGAGGAGTGACAATACTATGAGTAATCCAATATAAGGCTTAGTGAATCGATAGACAGATATTGGAACAATAGATGTGCTTTATTTCGTAGTCCCAACCATGATGGTTCAATCAGATGCAAAGAATGTGTGCATGCCCTAAGTATGTGTTACTAAAATGAATCCCACACAGGTTACAGGATAGAATCAGGACATTGTTGGTTTGTGTTCACTATCTGTAGTGAGGTTACATAAATTGCACTCTTGACTATAGGAATTTAAAAACCATCCCTAAAGAGCATTTAAAGGCCAAACATGGAAGATAGGACACAGATAATAGCACATATAAATCATGTAGATTAAGAAATTTCAGGGTGTGACTAAAAAAATCAGACCTGCGGCTTGGAATCAGAACCACCTCTGAACAGAGAGCAGCCAATTAACTGTGCAAGATTCCATGCCGCTTCAAGATGTGAAACACATAGCCTGCATAACAGAAGATACCACATGAGACTGAATTGAAGCAAATATGCCAACGAGAATAAACAGATCAGGAATGCATGCTAGTACATTGTAAACTGTACAAGACAGAAGTCTGAAGTGCACAATGTGTGAAACAGAGTTGCATATACTCAAAACATAAAATAATTACAATCAGAGAAAGGACATACCAATCATGTTTGTCAAGAATCGGAGGATCCGGTTTCTCAGGAAATTCAAAAACAACATAGAATAATCCCAACTCACAGATATAGCGCATTGCATTAACCGGATGCTTGTCTGACATCATTTTGTCAATCTGCACAATGTACACTTGTAAAAGGTCGGGACTTAGGGACTCGCATGATGTTAGTCAATCACAAAATTTGTTTTTTCAAAGATAAACGTGGAAAGTGAAAAGCAAACATGGATTAGCAATAAGAAGTGTAGAAATCAAACCTCGTCACGAATACGTTCTTTGCTAATCTTTCTACGAAGATCCGACTTCACCTTTTCATCGGAAGCGGCTTGTTTCAAATCTTCAGCTAATGTAAAGCTGAATCTAGCAGCTGCGAGATATAAAATATTAGCGCATACAGCGAAAATAAATGTTCCAAAGTCACTGTTACACTACTTAATTGACTAGATCAGGCATATGCACAATAGGGCTATGAATTGACTACATATGAACACACATAAAATCTTTTGACTTAGAAAGTAGAGACATTTTTTCTTTAGTTTCATGTCATGTATTAACAACTGATTAGCAAGTGAACTTATACACATGTAATGTTAATGGTTAAGATAGTAGCATCATAAAAGAAAATAAAATAAATATCACAAGAATTATTCGAGATCAATCACAAGATGTTTAAAATACCAAATCGGATTGCTCGAAGAACCCTCAGGGGATCATCTAAGAATGTAGTTGTGGCAGATAAAGGAGTAGCAATCACGCCTCTATCCAGATCATCAAGCCTTCATAGAGTATAGGATCAATTATGATTATGTAGAAGCATGAACTTTGAAACTTGTCACATGAGTTTATAAACCTGTAATAACGACTAAACTCACCTTTTTCAGTTAAATCTTCCACTGATTTAGTGTGGATATTATAGAATAAGCTGCCAAAGTTTGAATTTTAGAGAAGACAACATAGGAAACTTTATTAAACATTGTAGCAATGAAAACATAACTCGAAATACAAAAAAAAGCTCATTTGAAAACGAAAGCCGGTATTACCTATTGATTGTTAGGTCCCTGCGGAATGCATCTTCTTTGACCGTACCAAAGTCCTAGGCATTGAAAAGCATGGCTGTAAACTAGTTACGGGAAGCCTACAAAGTAATATAGAAGGGGGGAGGGGGAGGTGTGGGGATTTGAAGCGTACAGATGAAAAATAAAATAAAATTTGACTGTGGGCAACAAAATGAGTATGCAAAGAGATGCTCATACCACAGTGGGATAACGGCTATCTTCAGCATATTTTTCGGACCTTAAGTTGACAAAATCAATCTTGATGTCAAATATAGGCATCGTTGCGGTTTCCAGGTGCTTAGATTTGTCGGAGTTGCTGCAAAAAACTATAATACGTCACAACTCCATGATAAAAGGCATTTAAATGTAAATGTTAATGCGACAAAGTATGGTACACTTTGGAACATATACATAATACTCTGCTTGGATCAGATACCGACCTTCCTGCCTCGGTTTAAACTCAATTAAGCAAAATTTAAATGTATAAAGGTGTAAAGGATTTGGATATAAACGGTTAAATGTCAAACTTCGATCATTGTTGTTATGGTTGACCAAAGAAGTGACAAAATGACATTAGCAATAACACTACTAGGAGTACTTATCGGAATTACTGGCGTGCGTACCGTTGGCTAACACCAACTCCCTGCTCCTCCTCGCCTATCCGCTTCAAGTACTTGTTTACTTCCCCACAGAACTCTTCGCCGGTTATGTTATCAAGCGCGATGTCGATGTCGTCGGAGTCTCCCCTCAATATCTGCCGACAGCATGCGAAAGCAAAGGGTTAAGTCACAGGACTACCTAGCGAAAAAATTTCATGAACTGCGAGCCACAGAAGCAACCGACGATTTCCCACAAGATTTTCTAGACACGATCATAGAACCCTGGGGTGATCGCACCATAAACAAGGCTAGGCTGTCCTATAATTTCGATACTTGTACTGTTCATCTTCTAAAGAAAAGGCGATCACCTTGTCTCTGACCCATCCGCCGGCGACGCGGAGCTGGGTGTCCAGGCCTTGGTGGCGGACGACCTCGAGAAGCCGGTCGAAAATACGCTGCTCTTGCTCCGTGGGCACGATGCTCCGGTGCTGCGCCCCCACCGCCATGGCAGCGAAGGAGAGCGAAGGATGGAGGCGCTCGCTTCGTGCCGGGTTGAAGGGGAAGCAAGCCCTAGAACGACAGAGGGCGCGAGCGATCAGGGATGGTTGATCTGACCGGCGTGGAAACAGAAGGCCGCTTCCCGGTTGGCCCGGCCCATAAGGCCGCTTCTCTGTTGGGCCGTTCCTTCTCCCGAGCGGCTCGCCGCACTTCCTTTGCCAGTGTCGCCACCGCTCGAGCACGCAAATCCTACTTGCCGCACACCGGGGGAGCCTTTGCGCCGCGCGTTAGCGCCCCTACCACTCGCGACGCCTACATGATTTATTACGTGGGCCGGCCCACGTTTCCGTTCCGCGAGAGTAAAAAGAACTTCGTGCGTGAGAAAAATGTTTTGTCTTGGCTGGGATTCGAACTGGCTACCACGTAGCTCATGCGGGCACGCTCACTACACTAGCCAACAGTACATGCGATGTTTGTGTCGTTTTGGTTCACTAAAGTATTAAATGCTTTGATTTTTTGACAGACTATTAATATTTCTTTCCTGTTCTCGAACCGACGGTTCAATCGGGTGAACAAATTTAAAATATGGAACCATTTTTTTTTCTTTTCAAATTTGGATCCATTTTTAAACTGGGAACCATTTTAAATTCGAAATCATCGAATGTACCTATTTTATGCTTCAAAATCGGAACCATTTCATAAAATCGGAACCATTTTAAAAAGGAACCATTTTTTTTTGTTCCGGAACCATTTTCAAAAAGCGGAACCATTTTTTCGGTTCGGAACAATTTTAAAAAAGGAACTATTTTTTCGGTTTGGAACCATTTTTTCAGTTCGAAACCATTTTCAGAAAGGAATAATTTTTGAAAAATCGGAACCATTTTTTCGGTTTGGAACAATTTTCAAAAAGGAACCATTTTTCGGTTCGGAACCATTTTTAAAAATCGGAACCATTTTTTTGGTTCGGAACCATTTTCAAAAAGGAACTATTTTATCGGTCTGGAATCATTTTTGAAAAATCGTAACCATTTTTCCAGTTCGAAACCATTTACAAAAAGGAACCATTTTCAAAAAATCGGAACCATTTTTACAAATCAGAACCATTTTTTCGGTTCGGAACCATTTTCAAAAAGGAACCATAATTAACCATTTTCAAAAATCGGAAACATTTTTTCGGTTCGGAACAATTTTAAAAAAGGAACTATTTTTCGGTTCGGAACCATTTTTTCAGTTCGGAACCATTTTAAAAAAGGAATCATTTTCGAAAAACCGGAACCATTTTTTTTGGTTCGTAACCATTTTGAAAAAGGAAACATGTTTCGGTCCGGAACCGTTTTAAAAAATCGGAACCATTTTCAAAAAGGAACTATTTTTTCGGTCCGGAACCATTTTCAAAAAATCGGAACCATTTTCTCAGTTCGGAACCATTTTTTCAGTTCGGAACCATTTTAAAAAAGGAATCATTTTCGAAAAACCAGAACCATTTTTTTGGTTCGTAACCATTTTCAAAAAGGAAACATGTTTCGGTCCGGAACCGTTTTAAAAAATCGGAACCATTTTCAAAAAGAAACTATTTTTTCGGTCCGGAACCATTTTCAAAAAATCGGAACAATTTTTTCAGTTCGGAACCATTTTCAAAAAGGAATCATTTTTTAAAATTCGGAACCATTTTCAAAAAGGAAACTTTTTTCGGTCCGAAACCATTTTTAAAAATCGGAACCATTCTTTCGGTTCGGAACCATTTTAAAAGAGGTAACATTTTTTCGAAAAATATGAACCATTTTCATAATAGGCGAAAAATAAAACAAAAAAGGAAATAGGAAATAGTGAAACAGTAAAACGGAAAACAAAAAACAAAATCCAAAAAGAAAACATAAAAACATAATGGGAAAGAACACAAAAAGAAAAAGAAAACGGAAAATAAAAAGGAAACGGAAAAAAGAAAGAATAAAATGGAAAACAAAAAAATAAACAGAAAATATTGGAAACTGGAAACAAATAAGAGGAATTATAATGATATATGAACCTAAAGATGAGCGTGGCTTACTGTTTCTGCAACGTACACGCACCAGGACGTGCTGGGTTCGAATCCCCGCTGAGGCGACTTCTATTAATCTTTTTAGCGTTGAGGAGCGTTAATGGGCCGGCCCAGTAGCGTCGCGAGCGAAACCTCTTCGGGCGGCGCTAGAGTTTAGGGGCGCACGCGGGCGGCATATAGGTTTCGCGCCGCACACCGCAGAGCGCATAGCTATGCGCTCCGCACACCATTGTCGCGTAGTGGGCCGGCCCAATAGGAGCACTTCCAGCCAGATTTAGTTTTATTGCTTTCGTTCGTTTTTTTTCTGTTTTCTTTTCTTTTCTTTTTTCGTTTCTTTTTTTGGCTGTTTCTTTCTTCTTTTCTTTTTTCTATTTAGGGTTTAGTTTTATTATTTTATGTTTGCTTTTCATTTTATATTTTCTTTTTATATTAAAAATCAATGTTTTATGCTGTAAAAATATTATTTAATTATGTTCATATTGAAAATTCGTTCAAATATCATATATGTTCATATTTTTAATAAATGTTTACATAAATATTTTACTATTATAATCGTTCATATAAATTTAATGTTCATATTGAAAAATCGTTCAAGTGAAACAAATGTCACTTTTGAAAAACCGTTCCAATAACATAAATGTTTTTTTGAATTTAATAACATAAATGTTCATGTTTATATTGAAATGTCATTCAAATAATACCTGTTACTGGGACGTTTTCGAAGGGGCCCAAGAAGCGGCGCATCGGGCGGAGCTTATGCCGCTCCGCACGTTGCGTCAACTAGGCGCTTCCGCTCGAGCGGCTAAGCTCTATCTGGTCTTCCGCTCGTCTTCGGCTAAAAGTCGTCGCTCCGGCGATGGCTGAAAACTTAATCCTATCCTACTATATATAAAAGTACGACGAAACCAACCCCGATTCCAGCGTCCACGTCGCCCTTTTCCACGCTCCATCCGATCGAGGCAACCAACAGCCTGGATGGCTTTAAAAACCGTGCGAGATGCGGGTACTGGCGAGCTGCGCCGTCAGCCCCTCTCCCTTCTCGCTGGTCGCCGCTTCCCGGGACAGCGCACACGCGCCGTAATCGCCTCCGCCGCGCCCGCGGCCCGCCGCCGCATCCGGCCGTCCCCGGCGACGCTCCAGTGCCCTACCAGCGGCGGCGCCGCTACCTACAGGTCGCCCGCGACGACGCGCGTCCGACGCGCTGAGCTGCGCGTCCCAGAACGCGGCGGCGCGCTGCCGCCGTCGACGCCACCGCCGCGGCGGCTCGGCCCCCCGGTGACCTCGCGACGGGCGTGGGCTGGCCACTGGGCCTTTTCGTGGGCCGGGCCGGCTGCTATGCGGCCGGTTCGGCCTTTTTTTTCCCTGTTCTTCTTTTTCTTTTTTTCTTTTCCCCTTTTCTTTTTATTCCATTTTTTCTAACTTCTACATATTTTCAAATACAGCTTAAATAATTTGTAAACCTGCACAATTCCAAAAAGTAGACATTTTCAAATCTTTACACAAATGAAAAAAAATACATATCAAAATGGTTACAAAAATACAATAACAAATTATATAAATTTGAATTTTTTCACAAAATCAATAACTTTAAATTTACACAAAGGGGAAAATACATAGCAAAATGTACAAAAAAACAAATGCCAGCTGTTAATGCATGCCGTACGATTAAATTTTCAAACTCGAACATTCGTACAATTTTAAATATCCTTCAAATCTAAACATTCCGTAAACGTAAAAAGAATTCAACCCTAAAAGGCTTCCAATTCGAACAATTTTTTGAAATTAAAACAAAATCCAAACGCAACCTCCTTGAAATTCCAAAAAAAATAAAATCCAAACAATTTTCGAATATAAACATTTCCAAAATAAAATTTCACCCCACGGGTAAGGAAAATATGATTAATATGTCAATATGAACAAAAACTATGGTACCTTAAAAAAATTTGAATGCATTTCAGATATAAGCATTTAATATTTTAATGAACGCAAAGAGAATTCAAATGTAACAAAACTACCATTATAAATTCACAAAAAAAAACTAAATTCATATATTCGAAAATACAATGCAAAATAGTGGAAACAACATATCAATTTTTTTTTTCTAAATTTTAAATTTTGCAAATTATCAACCTTTCCTCACAAAAAAAAAAAATCTAGAATTCAATTTGCTAAAAAAAAATCTAAAATATAAATACCTCACATATTATCCCACATAAATAATGGATGCCTCACTTATCAAAACATATAAACACCCTCACATTTCAATTTGCTAGAAATTTAGAAAAACAATATAATGCTTCAAAATGCTCATGGAAAACATAAATGCAACACACTTGAACATTACAATTTACTATAAAATTGAAGATACTATAAAATATAACTCACATATTACACTATCCCTAATTATAAAGTTAATACACATTTTTATGATACACTACAAATATATCTGAAGATTCCAATTTAATAAACAATAAGAAATATGCAAACAAATATAATAAATGCTGAAAATGGAAACTATTTGGAGATAACCATAATATATTTCCTCCAATTATAATGCTAACTAAGAAAAGTTACAACAAAATAGAACCATAATCTACATTTCAATTTAATTATAATATACCTTAAATCCCTTTTATTATAATTGAATTTAATAGATACTCATATAATGTATTTTCTCTGAATATTGAATTCCATTTAAAGATTTACAAAAAACCCCAAAAATATTATTTCAATTCAAATAAGATACTAATTATATATGTATATAATCGACAAAATATAGAAAAAATATACTAACATGCCAAAGAAACAAAACTGTTAACTATTTTCCACAAAAAAACAAATAAGTTAGAACAACTCAAATGTTAACTATATGAAGAGACCATTCCTATTTGAGCATTCCTACTCAAATTACAAATTCGAATATTCCAAAATGTCATAGAACTATCAAACCTGCTCATTTGGTAAAAAATAAAATAATTCAAATTTAAATAAATTCCAAATTGCTCATTTTCTACAATCTATTTGAACATTTCAACTCAAAATTCACATTTACATATTTCAAAATTTCAAGTACCTTCCAAATCTAATCATTTTGTACACATCAAATGAATACAAATTCGAATACATTTCAATACGAACCATACTCAAAATCCAACCTTCTTTAAAACGGAAACATTTTTCAATTTCAATTATTTCCAAACTTAAACAACTTTACAACATCACCATTTTCAAATTCAAATTCAAAAACACACGCGCGGCATTGCCGCGCTAAAATCCCTAGTAATGATAGAATGATAGATAGTAATATAAGGGGAGGGGCGTTTTGGTTCCCGGGCTTAGATGCTCTCGAAAACTGGACCGTGCATTTTGCTCAGTGATCCGTGCTCACGTGCACTGTGGAAGCGGGCAGACATTTTAGAATTTAGTATTGAGGCAAATCGTGGCCCACGCGTAAGGTGATTAGGTCTGCATGCATGCATTCACGATTGGTCAGCTGTGTGCATGCAAGGCTTTGCATCCATTTGTTTATTGCAGCACATTCCACGTGCATCTGCGCTGCGCTCGGGTGCCAATGCGAATTTCCCGATAAGTTTCCCGTTTCCAGTTGTGCAGTCTCCATATAAAAGGAGCGTTGCATGAAAATAATAAGAACATCGCTCGCCTGCATGCAGCCTCCAGCCAGATCACAGCCTTCCCTGGTAGTATAGTAGTTTTGTACATGGTTCAAACTTTTCTAGCCATACCATCCATTTTTGTGGCTCGTTAATGGTAGTAATCTTGTGGGATATCGTTGGTTGCTTCTGTGGCTCGCAGTTCATGAAAATTGTCGCTAGGTAGTTTCTTACTTAACCTTTGCTTTCGCATGCTGTCGGCAGATATTGGGGAGCGACTCTGACGACATCGACATCGCGCTTGATAACAAAACCGGCCAAGAGTTCCGTCGAGAAGTAAACAAGTACTTGAAGCGGATAGGCGAGGAGGAGAAGGGAGTTGGTGTTAGCCAACGGTATGCACGCCAATAATTCCGATAACTACTCCTAGTAGTGTTACTGGTAATGTCATTTTGTCACTTCTTTGGTCAATCATAACAGCAATGATCGAAGTTTGAGATTTACCCGTTTATATCCATGACCTTTTACAGACGTGCCTATTAACGAGTCTAGAATATAGCAATCTCTAGCACACATTCGTCAGTAACATGCAATGACCAAATTGCATATATGAGATTAATTTTAATCTAATCATGTGGATCGGCAACTGAGTCGAGCCGTGCTATGGTTCAACGATACATCACCCTTTTCTGAGAGCCCGACAGACAGCTCTTGGCAATGGTCTTAACACAAGATAAACGGCCAGATTCCAGTAAACAAACACATCCATTTTATTCATTTTCGAATAACAGTTGAACATTACACAATGCACGTCGTTCTCAAAAACAAAATAAAATAAATTCACAATGCCATACATCACAAGATACACGTGAGAGCGAAGTTTTCATCAACCCGTCTTCACGAACAGATTTACCTCGTACACGGTGGTCACCGGGGTCGGGAAGGACACAGCTTTTACACCGCAGTACCCGCGCGCCATCCTGAAGGCGCCGGTGCCGCCTACCACGGCACGCTCGAACTCGCCCTGGAAGCTCACGACGGTGCCCACCATAACCAGCGTGCTCCCGTTGTACTTCCCAGCCGTGAATATGAAGCTGATCACTGACTGCATGCCCGGCGGGTTGACGCGCCCCGCGTAGGCGACCATGCCCTGGAACCGTCCCAGGAGCTGCGACTTGCGGTCTTGGCCATCGCGCAGCTCGTCGTCGAGAAGTCCGACCATCCCGAACGTTGTGTTGGCGCCAAACAAGGGCATCACTGTCGCAAACACCGTGGAGTTCGGGCCTCCGACAGTCTCGTGCATGTACAGGCGGATGTGGTTGATCCCGTCGCCGGCGGGTGCCATGCCCCACGCTGACGAGCTACCCAGCAGGAGGACGATGCAAAGCAACATCGAGGAGGAAGTCATGGCGATCGGACGAAGGTGTTGCAGGGGCTCGCAGCTGCGGAGAATTGGGTGATGCAATGGATTGAGATGATGGATAAAACTAGCTCTATCTTCATTCTATATATAGGCTCCACAATCAGTTGACCTACATACAATACTAATTACTTGCATGATTAGTATAACAGTGCAAATACCTGCATATGTAATTGCAACTAGTTGGGTGATACTAATTGCATGATAAGTACAACAGTGCAAATCTGCATATGTAATTGCAACAACTAGTTAGGTTGGATGGTGAGTACAACACTGCCCTCGGCAACCAATGCAAAGTGTATGACTGCTGTACTCGTGCACTGCTAACACCAATTTAGTATGTTTTTACATTGCATATGTAAATACAATATAAGTAAAAACTAGCGTAAAAAGAATATATTTATCAAAACATTAAGGATTTTAGTTTGAGTTCATATGCTCAAGGACCCAATTTGACGCGGTTAACTAGAATTTAACAATATCATTTTCAACATGCATAGAAAAAAAAGCAGCTGTATATGCACCTCATTTGCTTGTGCAAAAATCGGTTGTCTTCGGTCCCTTCCAACATCATTGTGTTGGGGCCTATTTCGGTGGCAGGGGAAAACTTTATGTCAACTGAGAGGTATGTGTGTTGACTTCGTCAATCTCGAAACTCCGTCAATCTAATCTTCAGTAAGATTCTATATAATAGATGTTCCTACAAAAAAAAAGTAAAATATTTTTTTATAAAAGAAAGTAATTGTAGTTTGATCAAGTGAATGTTTATCCCGTAAATATCACTAACTAATTCCGTCAACGTCCTAAAATATCTTATTTTATTGCAACACATATTCAAAACACTTGGACAACGTCAGGACAAGCTGTTGGACAATGTTAGGACAAGCTCTGACCTTCTCTTATTTTTAGGAAAAGAAGAGAATGATGAGATGTGTTTCATCTATGCACGTAACTAGACTCAGTTTGTAATGACATACAGACCTATATTGGGTTGGATCCCAGAGAGGTTATCACTAAAATATATTGCATGAGTCAGCATTATTTGTTGGGTGACAACCAACAAATAAGAGAAGCATTTGTAAATAGCATTCACTCGATAACCATGGTGATCCAGGTAAGCCAACTTGTTGATTCGACTTGATTTATATGTGGGAATAGCTGTCCACATGATGTTCAACCATAGAATTGACTCTGAGATAAATTAGTTAAGCCGACTCCCTAAGCAAAGACTTTGTATTTAGAATAATAAAATGTCAATGGCTCCCCACGGAACCACTGGTTTTCAAAATTAATTGCACTTGGTAATCTTAAAACACTATGCTACTTAACTAAGCAATCATGCAAGCGAAAAAGCAAAAGGGAACCCGGGCTAGATGTAGCCTTTTATTTTGAAAACGACATTTTAATGTTCCCAAAAATTCTAGATGTTAATAATGATGTATTGTAGCAGCATGAAAATTTTCAATTCAAACATTGTATTTTGAGCCACACAAAAAAGACAAATGTGACAAATTTTGGAGGTTCTAATTCTGGCATTGTTCACTACTCAAGATCTTCATTTTTTGTCAGTTTTACACAGCCTAGAATACAATGAATTTCGAGTTGAAACTTTGCAAAATGATAGAATACATCATTTCCTACATCGAGTAATTTATTCAGATTTTTTTGAAACTTCAAATATCGATTCCAAAATTTTCAAAATAAAGGGCTACATGTAGCCCGGTCTACAAAACGCCGCTCTCATCATGCAAGCTGCTATGTCTGTCGTACCTAGTGAGCAAGTAGAATGGCTCACAAATCCCCTCGATGTTTCTATAGAAGGTAAAATATTTACTACTTTTTTTGATAAAAAATGTAGGGTAAAAACCCCACAGCAACTTTACTAGAAGTGAAAAATAATTTCAGCAACTGTACAAGAAAAAAAAAAGAAAAAACAAGATTATAAAAGAGTGTCAATCCATATTAACAACTTATCAGAATCCTTAGGCTTCACTCTATTCCCAAGCATGGTGACATCATGAATGAAAAGCCTCCTCCAAGCTCTGAAAGTAGGTTGGATATTCTGAAAAATTGCTTCATTCCTCTGTTTCTAAATATTCCAAGCAGCAAGAATAATTACCTCAGTGAAAAACGGCCGATCAAAATCCTTCTTTGCTCTAAATAAGTGCAAACATGCATATGTAATTGCAACAGCCAGGTAGGTTGCATGGTGAGTACAGCGGTGGTGCCCTCGGCGGTCGATGCAAAGTGCATGTGAATTGTGCTAAACTCGTAGCCTCGGGATCTTGTTTATTAGCATGGTCAAGTAGTCTACTCTACGAGGGCATATACATGTATGATCAATGGGAATACTTGCGGAGAAACTTCTCTTTGCTCCTGCCGTGAAATTCTATAACTATTTGTAATTTAACTTGCACTGCTAGCTACTGTGTACGACACTTCTATGTCTGATCCATGCCCAACACCTGATCCGACTGAGTGCTGCACTTTTTAGGAACAATCCGACGAGTTGATCAGGTGTGTCGTATGTGGATCGGACCAATGGAGGAGGACGAAAGAAATTTATGGCTGGGCGAAATTTAAACTAACAAAAAATCAAAATTGTTGAAACACAGATCCTAAACATAATAACTTACTATAATGGAAACATCAACATATATAGAAGTTACGAACATACCAATAATGAAGAATGTAGTCTAGAACTATCGGACAATGGTAAAGCTCTACTAGTAAGCAGTACAAATTAAAAAAGAACTTGTCAAATCTGCAATTTACAATTCACACGGTCATCAAATAAAACACAAGTGTTCTATCCATATACAAAATTCAGGAAAAAAAAGACATAAGTGACGCATATGACCATATCAAAATGTTCGGTGTCGTAACACGCCTGACCATTCATACTTTCTTGAAGGAAGCTTGCTACGAACATATGCGTCATGCATGCCAAGAAGAAAAACTAATTGGCAGGTTTTTTTTTGAGGAAGAACGGTACTATTGTAATGCATACTTTATATATATAAAAAAAGTTATACAAGTACAAGATATTTGTACCATGAGTGTAGTAACTAATAAGAAGCTAAGCTGATCATACGAGCAGGTAGCAAAGATCTAAATGAAATTGTCAACCCAGGCAGCAAAGTTGCCATATGCCTTTCTACTTACCCTGAGCTTCAAATGAACCTCCTCCTTAAATATAACTCGACAGTGATGTAATATGTTGATATGATTATATGCGTCATGTATGCAAAGAAAAAGCAATTAATTGGTAGGTTTGCATTGTAAATAACAATTTTACATTGTCGGGGTTCAAAAGGTTAAGATGATAAAAGCCAATTTAAAGTCAAACAAAAGCGTCTTTTAGGAGTTCTGTCAAATCAATTAAGAAGAGAGAATAAAGTCTTTGGTCACAAGATAGGGAGGCACTAGCTAGAGAAAAAACAGAAAGGAAAACAAGACAGGATGGCACCACCCGAGCCAAGGACCCGAAGCAGTAAGCTAACTACTCGCTATTGTTGAACCGCACGCCAGGCTCCAGATCTTGGGCGCTCCAGTTTGCCTTGCCAGATGAGTGCCTAGCAACATCATATCGTCTCGTAGGAGGTCGATGATTTTCTCTTCCGATAGGATCGTCTGCTGAAAAATCTGGCGACACCTCTCTTTTCAAATGTCCCACACACCATAAATGGCCAACATGAGCTCGTCCTTTGACAGCTTCGTAGTCATGTGCTCCCACCACTCAGCCCGAGACTTAAATTGTAGGCGTAGATTTGCAGGGCAGGGGTGTCAGTGCATTGCACAAGGAGAGTCCAGACCGAGCAAGCGAATGGGCATTGCGGAGCCAAATGAGTTACAGTTCCTCATCCTAATCACAGAAGACACACGCGGAACCATGGCCCAGGCCCTCACTGCCAGATTGTCATCCGTGAAAATGAGCTAATGTGATGTCGGAGCCAAAGCTACAGGAATAGATTGCATTTAGGGGGCACCTTCGATTTTCAAAGCTTCACATAGTTTATATCCGAATAAGTGCCGAGGAACTTCATTTTGGATCCAAAGCAACACTGTTATCCTTCGAAACAGAGAACTTCCAATGAATCTGGTCTTCACTATATGAAATGTGGATGCCCTGCAACCTGATCCAAAGCGTCGTGAATTCACGGAGCTGCACCTCAGTATTGATCCGATGCAGTCCCTGCATCCATTTGCATGCTGCCACCATTGCCTTCACCACAGAGAGTTTCTTGAGCCTAGAGATCTTGAACAAGCTGGGAGCCAGTTCAGCTGGGGCTACTCCATCGAGCCAGGGAGATGACCAAAACTTTGCCTTGTCCCCAAGGAGATTTTAGTGCAAGCATCAAACAACGAAGAATCAACCTTATCACATGGCACTTTCGTCCCAACCCAAGGCCTGTCAGGATCTTTCCATTCGTACCACTTCCATGTCAGTCGTAGAGCACGACTGAATTTTTCCAAATCCAACACTCCAAGGCTTCCACAAGACTTGGGGCGGCAAACAATATGCAAGTTCACCAGATTGATCCCCGCATCCCCTCAGCTTTGGACTTCCAGAGGAAATCTTTTAATCTTGTCAAATATTTTTATAACCTATTTTCCAAGCTGGAGCAACATGTAAATTGGATCGCGAGAGCACCAAATTGAACAGCGCAAAACGAGAAGCAGTGTTCATCATCTTCCCACGCCGTCGGGTTAACCGTTTCGCTACTATCGATAATTGGCTGCAGCTCGGCATTCGTCAGCTTCATGTGGCGGAGAGGCAAGCCCAAGTACTAGCATGGGCAGTCCGCAGCCTGACAGTGGATGGGGTAAACTGCACACCTTTGGAGGTTGGCATGCAGCCCGGAAGCATGACCAAACAAATTCAGAATTTCAGCCACCTAAATAACGTCCCTCGCTGTGGGGTTGACGAACAATGGCGCATTGTCAGCATATAGGCTCGTCCGAGACGAGCAGGAGGGAGCGATACCGGTGATATGGCACCCATTTGATCGCATGTTGCAAGTCCAGTGAAGCGTGTGATCGCAATAGTGAACAACATCGGAGAAAGAGGATCCCCCGGAGGAGACACTGCCTGTGGCAGATCGGACGGCCAATTCTACCATTAGCTAGGACCTTAGAGGACGATCTAACAGCGTTACGTCACATGATTTTATGGCTTACGTTCCACCTTGATAGTACACTGAAAAAGATCACATTAATTAGCTAGGCTAAAAATATATAATCAGGAGGGAAGAAATAAAAAGGCAAGTTCAGGATCCACCCAACGAAAACACAACATCATATAGTGAGAAAGCCACTCTTTTAATTCCCCACAACATCTAGACGTTGGATCGATACACATGGTGTAGACTAAGGCCCGCTTAAGGTGCGGTGTTGGCTCTTTGTGCAGTACTTTCGTAACTAATCTAAGAGATTACTACTAGTACGGCTTAGTCTAAAAGCCGGTATGATAATGCTGCACTTAGGGCTAGAAGTTACAGACTGGCTTACGGACTGAGAAGTTTCTACAAAAAAAGTAAAAACTTTTATAAAATAATGTAATTGTAGTATGATGAATTGAATGTTTATCCCGTACGTTTAATATCACGACCAAACACCGGCAACGTCCCGAAATATCTTTTTTTTATCATCACAAATTCAGAACACTTGGACAACGTCAAGACAAGCTCTGACCTTCTCTTAACTTAAGAAAGAAGAGAATGATGAAATGTATTTCATATCCACACGTAACTAACCCAGTTTAGAATGACACGCAAACGTGGAAATGTGTTGGATTCCAGAGAGGTCATTTCAAAATTAGTACGAGTCAGCGTTTGTTGGGTGACAACCCAACAAATAAGTTATGTATTTGTAAATAGCAGTACTATAATTAATTAGACAACGTTAGGACAAGCTCTGACCAAGCTCCGACCTTGATTTGTGGAGATGCATGCCGGCCAATTTGTTAATTCGACTTGATTGATTTGGGGGAATAGCTGGCTGCATGATGCACCAACACAAAATTAGTTAAGGCGCCCGACTCGCTGAACAAAGACTTCGTAATAAAAGGTCAAGAGCTCCCCACAAACCCACTGGTCTTGAAAATAATAGCACTTGGCAATCTTAATGGCTCTGCTACTCAACTACCAATTATACAAGCTGCTCTATATGTCGTGGTTAGTGAGCAATTAGAATGACTCATCGATCTGCTAGAAGAAAAATCATAAGAAGGCAAAAGCTTTGCCCTTTCATTTGTCTATATCTCTTATTGGCTAAAGACAAGCCACGTCCTATAACGATGTCGCCCTTAATGGGCGCTCGTTCACCTGGTCAAATGATAGGCAAGTTGCAACTCTTACAAGAATAGACCGAGTTCTGGGCTCGGTTGAATGGCACTCAGCTTTCCCGGGATGTTTCCTACAGGGAATCACCTCATCTATTTCAGACCACTGTGCTTTGCTTCTTAGTACAGCAAACAACACTTATAAATGCACTCGCTTTAGGTTCGAAGCTCATTGGATAAAAAAGGAGGGTTTTCTTGAAGTGGTCCAAAATGCTTGGTCTGAAAATGACGGTAAAATACCCTCAAACCCAATTTCTGCTTTTGGGTATAAGCTCCAGAAAACAGCACGAGCGCTTCAAAGTTGGAGTGCAAAAACATTCGGAGATGTTAAGCAACAAATTGTTTGGGCAAACACGCTGATCGCTTTGTTAGATCAGGCTGAGGAAACGAGGTGCATATCTACTCAAGAAAGATGGTTCAGACGAGCGCTCAAAAAAAAACTTCTTGGTCTAAGTGCAATTGAGAGAACAATGGCAAGGCAGAGGTCGCGAATTAATTGGTTAAGTGAAGGAGATGCGAACACAAGTTTTTTTCACATCCAAGCTAGCCATAGAAGGAGAAAAAATTTCATCGGAGCCATGAAAGATGGAGAGCATCTGGCCACGTCTCATGATGAAATTGAAAACGCCCTTGAAAAGCACTTCAGAAGCCGATTCGGTGTGCCAGCTGCTAGAACAGCAAGCCTAAACCTAGATTTTCTCGGCATGAATAGCATGGAGTTGCAAAATTTGGAAGAAACATTTGCTGAGAAGAAAATCTGGGAAGCTTTAAATGATATGCCAAAAGAAAAAGCGCCGGGACCGGATGGCTACATAACTGCTTTTTATCTGAGCTGCTGGAATATAATCAAGAAAGATTTGCTCGAGGCGTTCAACGCTTTATATCAATTAGATGGTCGTGCCTTGGAAAACTTTAACAGTGCCTACTTAGTGCTGCTTCCAAAAAAGGTGGACGCCCAGGAACCTGCTGATTACCGCCCCATTAGCTTGGTCCATAGTCTTGCCAAAATTTTCTCGAAAGTTCTGGCAAGCAGGCTGAGCAATGTGTTGCCAAGTCTCGTGGGATCCAATCAGGGGCGTTTATGAAGGAGAGATCAGTTCATGATAACTTCAAGCTAGTAAGAGAGACAGCAAAATTTCTTAAAAAGAAAAAATGCCCAAGTGTGCTTCTCAAATTAGACATTGCCAAGGCCTTCGATACGGTGGCATGGCAGTTTCTCCTCGAGGTTCTTCAAAAGAAAGGTTTCGGCCAGAGATGGAGAGCTTGGATAGCTATGATCCTTTCGTCATCTTCGTCCAGCATATTACTTAATGGTATTCCAGGGCCCAAAATTTGGCATGCTAGAGGCTTGAGACAAGGAGACGCCCTATCTCCTATGCTTTTTATCCTAGTAATGGACGCCTTAAATCTGTTATTCACCAAAGCAGAAGAGGAGGGTATTTTATCTCAAATTCATGCTCAGCAAGTGCTGCCTCAGCGTCTATCCATCTATGCCGATGATGTCATCCTTTTTCTAAAAGCTGACCGAAGTGATGCTATCGCAGTCAAGCAAATTCTGGATATTTTTGCAGGCACCTCGGGTCTGATATGCAACTGGGAGAAGAGCTCTGTTTCAGCTCTAGTTTGTGACAACCAATCACTAATCGACGTAAGCAACATCTTGAACTGCAAGGTCGCACATTTGCCTATCACTTACCTTGGACTACCACTTCACACCAGGAAAGCTAGGAAGGCTGATTTTCAAGCCTTAATTGACAAGATCAAAAGCAGATTGGCCTCTTGGAAAACTCATATGCTCACCCATGGTGGCAGACTCATACTTGTTCAATCAGTTCTAAGTGCCATCGCTATTTTCCACCTGCTCTCCTTAGAACCTCCTGCCTGGGTTTTTAAAGCAATCGACAAAATACGGAGAGCTTTCCTTTGGAAGGGCACGGAAGTCGTAGAAGGGGGAAATGCTTAGTAAACTGGCCAACCGTCTGTCACCCTAAATCTGTTGGTGGGCTCGGCATCCTTGATTTAGAGATATTAAGCAAGGCTTTCCGCACACGATGGGCTTGGAACTTGAGAGCAAATGAAAAGAGGCCATGGTGTGAGCTTGCTTCTCCGGAGGATGAGCAGATTAGAGAAATCTTAAATGCTGCTGCAAAGGTCGTACTTGGAAATGGCGAAAGAACTATGTTCTGGACAGACAAATGGCTAGAGAATAAGACAATCGAAGAGGTCGCTCCTGACGTTTACAAACTTATTAATCCAGAAATTAAAGCCAAAAGGACGGTGGCCCAAGCTCTTTACAACGGAACTTGGATTGATGACATAAAAAAACCTTTGTCTATCAATGCGTTTATGCAAGTTCTTGCAATTTGGGAAGCTTGCCACGAGATTCAGCTCCAGCCACATGTCGAGGACATTTGGAGCTGGTCATGGGATGCAAAAGGGAAGTTCACCACCAAATCGGTGTACCATGCTTTTTTCAAGCCAAAAATAAATTGGGAGATGGCTGAGGTTATTTGGAGACCCTGGGCGCCGGTAAAATGCAAATTAGCAGCGTGGTTAATCCTTCGAGGTAGAGTGTGGACCGCGGACCGGCTGGCCAAAAGGGGTCTTCCACACAACGAAAAATGCCCTTTTTGCAACCACTCTGAGGAGAATGTACATCACCTTCTTATGGGCTGCGCGGTTGTTAATATAATCTGGGGACAGCTCCTAATATGGGTAAATCTTCAGCGCTTAACTCCAACCTCGCAAGTCACTCTCAAGGATTGGTGGATGCAAGCCAGAAGCACGGTCGCCAAAAAAGGAAGGAAAAACTTCGACTCTCTTATTCTTCTGATCATCTGGATGATTTGGCGCGAAAGAAATAGTCGAGTTATTGAAAAAATCGCTAAACCAACTGATGTCTTCATCGATCTCATCAAACAAGAAGCTAAGCAATGGATGATTGCTAGTGCAGGTCGTTTTGCTCCTGTACAGGACTAGTCCTGGGTCGTTTTCCACCTCTTTTGCTGGCGATCTCTAACTTGTTTTTTATGCTTTTTAGCCAGCCATGGTCGTTGTATTTAGATTATTTTTTCTATTTCTCCTCTTGGCCTCGGCCGTCTCTGTAAGACTTTCAGCCGTTTCTTTTCGGCTTTCTCTCCTTTCTAATATAATACATGCAGCACTCCTGCATGGTTCTAAAAAAAAAAAAAAATTCTTGTAGGAGGGGAATTTAATATGCTAAGATTCCGACACGAAAAAAAAGTAAATGATAGGTTAGATGATCATTAGCTTTTCTTATTCAATGTTGCAATTGACAGTTTGGACTTGAGAGAGGCATCATTGACTGGCTGACAATTCACTTATGCGAACAGTCATTCTGAGCCGACGTACCAGAAGTTAGACCGTGTACTTATGCATACTGATTGGGAAGCCAAATACCCTATGGTGTCCGTATGGAACTTAGCACATATAAAGACATTATCGGACCATGTTCCAATCCTCTTCACTACCGGTTTAGCGCGTGTTCAAGTTCGAGTATGGCTTGGACATACATACTCCAACATAATCTGTTGATCAAAAGCATACTAGTATTACACGTATATGTGTGTATGTAATATGGGCACTCATCTATGTGGTGCTTTCATGTATCTTATCTGTGGTGTATAGCAGTGGTATTGTCTGGCCTAGATGTAAGATCTTCTTGTGGTTTATATACCTTATCTGTGGTGTATAGTGTGATATTGTCTGGCCTAGCGTGATATTGTGGGAGCTTAATATGTTTTTGCCTACCTGAAGATGAACTAGTTTTGAGTTGGATCACACGAGAGAGAGAGAGAGAGAGAGAGAGAGAGAGAGAGAGAGAGAGAGAGAGAGAGAGAGAGAGAGAAAGATTTTCTGCAACATACTACTGACAGTGGTTTTTGTTTACTATATTTATTCTTCAGTTACAACTAACTTGAGCTAAAACCGGGTGTTGGACCGAGCATCGTGGCCATGCCATCCCATGGCTGCACGTTCCTCATCCCTACTTGGTCGCCACGATCACATAGATCCGTGCCATCCCACGGTATGACCAGCCAACTCTACTTCCTACGCATTTGAACAGAAGTATCGGCCAAGACATGTACAAACACATGCTACATGACTGCTTATTAGCTAACTGAATAATCTAGCTAAAGAACAGCACCTGACATGATTATGGCTAACATAATAAGTAGGCATCAATCAAGCTGTTTGCCGTTTAATGCGGAGTGTCAAGATTTCCTGTATTTGTGTGAGGCGCTGTGGCTTGTAGAGCTTCAGTGGCTCCCTTATATCTGCTGGCCGTCTAGATATGTTTTACCTGCTGTGTAACTTGCATTCCGCGACCTGATTTGACGTTGCACACACGTACATCTGGTCGCAAGAAGGTTAGCTTAGGAGGTTGGGATGGTGGATTAATTTTCGACTCGTGGTGATGAAATCATGAAATAAGTAGCAATATCATTAGGAAGCATTACAATCCGGAAACAAAGCCCGCCAACGCCAGCTCTCCAGCCGAGGATAGATATCAATCTCACCAATTCGATGTTATCTGATTATGACATGGCGACTGGCCTGAAAATTTAAGGATAGAATGATAGATAGTCAGAGAATGGTCAGAGAACCATATGAAAGGAGCGTCGCATGAAAATAATAAGAACATCGCTCGCCTGCAGCCTCCAGCCTCCAGCCTCAGATCACAGCCCTTCCCTGGTAGTAGTAGTTTTGTACATGTTTCAAACTTTTCTATCCATACGATCCATTTTTGTCACTATTATCAATATTCTTGTTCTTCCATCAGAAAACATATGACCAGAAAGAAAAAAAGTACAAAATAAAATGCAAGCAACTTGAACCATCCTCATAAAACGCAAAAAAGGTTTTGCGTTGTGCCACTGATGACGCTTGTATGATAACTTTACACTTCTCTGCTCATGCTGGTCGAACATATCTCTGCGGAAATTGTGGGGTGTTGGCTACATGGTCTACCTTCTGTTCTGCATTTTCATAGTGCTGCTCACAGTACATCACGAGGTTTAGATGGAACTGAATGCATTTTACCGTGAGGCTCCTGAACTACGTAATTAACTAGCCCCAAGACGTGCCTATTAACAAGTCTAGAATATAGCAATCCCTAGCACACATGCGTGAGTAATATGCAATGACCAAATTGCATATATAAGATTAATTTTAATCTAATCATGCGGATCGGCAGCTGAGTCGAGCCGTGCTATGGATCAACGATACATCACCCTTTTCTGAGAGCCCGGTAGACAGCTCTTGGCAATGGTTTTAACACAAGATAAACGGCTAGATTCCCGTAGTAACTTGGGTATCCAAAACATCATGATTTTCATTTAAGGCCCGGACAATGGTCCGAGAATTTTATTCCTACAAGATTGGTTTGTAAATTTAAATAAGAAGCAGATGGGTGGGATCGGAAAGACGTGGCTCAGACTGGGCCGTTTCTGCTGAACATGGAGAGGGTGCAACGCATAAGCTGTATGGGCTGCTCGCTGCCTCGCTCTCATGTTTTCTTCAACATCTGAGTATGTTTGCGATCAGATTAGATCAACGAGCTACTCCTTACTGTATTAGACATGTCCCGAGAAACAGTGACCTGTCGATCGACTAACACGTCCATTTTATTCATTTTCGAATAACAGTTGAACATTACACAATGCACGTCGTTCTCAAAAACAAAATAAAATAAATTCACAATGCCATACATCACAAGATACACGTGAGAGCGAAGTTTTCATCAACCCGTCTTCACGAACAGATTTACCTCGTACACGGTGGTCACCGGGGTCGGGAAGGACACAGCTTTTACACCGCAGTACCCGCGCGCCATCCTGAAGGCGCCGGTGCCGCCTACCACGGCACGCTCGAACTCGCCCTGGAAGCTCACGACGGTGCCCACCATAACCAGCGTGCTCCCGTTGTACTTCCCAGCTGTGAATATGAAGCTGATCACTGACTGCATGCCCGGCGGGTTGACGCGCCCCGCGTAGGCGACCATGCCCTGGAACCGTCCCAGGAGCTGCGACTTGCGGTCTTGGCCATCGCGCAGCTCGTCGTCGAGAAGTCCGACCATCCCGAACGTTGTGTTGGCGCCAAACAAAGGCATCACTGTCGCAAACACCGTGGAGTTCGGGCCTCCGACAGTCTCGTGCATGTACATGCGGATGTGGTTGATCCCGTTGCCGGCGGGTGCCATGCCCCACGCCGACGTGCTAGCCATCAGGAGGACGATGCAAAGCAACATCGAGGAGGAAGTCATGGCGATTGGACGAAGGTGTTGCAGGGGCTCGCAGCTGCGGAGGTTTGGGTGATGCTGTGGATTGAGATGATGGATAAAACTTGCTCTCTATCTTCATTATATATATAGGCTTCACATCATTTGATCTACATACAATATTAATTAATTGCATGATCAGTACAATAGTGCATACTTGCATTTCTAATTGCACCTAGTTGGGTGACATTAGTTGCATGATAAGTACAGCAGTGCAAACCTCGATATGTTATTGCAACAACTAGTTAGGTTGCATGGTCGGTGAGTATATCATTGCCCGCGGCGGTCGTTACAAGGTGCACATGTGTGATGTACGTACTCGTAGCCCCTCGGAATCTTGTTAATTAGTTTGGTCAAGTAGCCTACTATATGAGGGTATATACACACGTATGATCAATGCGAGTGATTGCAGAGAACCTTTCCTCGGCTCCTGTCTTGAATTCCTGTAACAGATAGAATATGAACTTGAACTGCTGGTCTAAAGAAAGTAGGAACGATCAGTTGTGTTACGACACCAAACGACCTGTTAGATGTCCTCGCCGTGGAGCATGGATGGCGGATCAAGGCTACAGCTACCAGTGGTTGGAGGGGAGACCGCGAGAGGGAGGCTGCAACGTCGCTGTTGGAGACTTGGAGGCATCGGCGCTGCCAGCAGGAAGGCGAGGATGTCGCTGCTCTTCATTGGCTTCGATGGCATGATGGTCTGCTGCGGGCTTGTTCTTCAATCATTTGTTTCAGCAAAACTCAGTTGTCTTCGGTCCCTTCTAACATCATTGTTTTGGGGCCTATCTCGGTGCATTTTTCTGGAACATCAACATAACCAGCCCGTTTTTCGTATGGGAGAGCAGCTTAATTACCCTTTCGGTGGCAGGCGAATACTTTATGTCAACTGAGAGCAGTGGCGGAGCGTGAGCAAATACAAGAGGGGGCCAATTCCATAGGAAATAGCAAATAAGCATAAAAATGGGGCAAGTCTTCGAACAAATATAATATATTTTTAGATGGCAATATCGTATGATATATAGTTATCTTTTTCACACAAATACAATAGATATAACTGGTTTGAATAAACCTGGGAATTGCGGACAAAGAATTTTTTGATGCTCCAAAATAAAGAACGCATATAATGACCAAAAAGCAACTAAGTATGGTCAAAAACTAGCTAGAGCACTTCGGTTATTCTTAGGTTTGAAATCAGCAATTATATCTTCATATGAAATTTTTGAAGCGATTTCCCGTTCTTTTAAAAAGATACGGCATGTTTTGTTGCTTCTCCATTGCTACCTAAATCCAAAAAAATGCATCAATTGAGCGGCGCCAAGGGAAATAAATAAGATCTGCTATTGCTAGTACTGCAGGACGGACTGCAATCAGGAAATTAAAAAACTAGAAATTGCATCTAGGAAAACTGCATCTAGGAAAACTACATCTAGGAAATTAGAGAGGAGCGGGGCAGTGTTGGGTGAGGATTGAAGCGTACCTGGCCGCTGGGTGAAGCCGCGAAGAGTGGGCGGGGCAGCGGAGTAAATATTGCCATCGCCTTCTCCGCTTCGGTCCCGGGTAATCGCGGGCTAGGGCTGGGTCGCTCTACCGTCGCTGACTCGCGGCGCCGCCACTGCCAAGGAGAAGGAGAAGGAGGAGGATCGCGGCGCCAAGCAGGAGGATCGACTGGCTAGGAGGAGAATCAGCTGGCAGGACCTAGCGATTCAGCGAAATTGCCATGGAGGGCCGCGGACGCGTGAGGGACTCACGGCAGGCTGTTTTCTCTCCTCGATCTGTGGTCGAACTGGGAAAAGCAGAAGGGATATTGGGCTTTTTCGTGCTAATGGTCTGAGTTAGAGAGGCAGCCTACCTAGTAAAATGAAATTACACTTTGGGAAGGGGGGCAGCAGCCCAGTTTCGCCTCCATGAGGCTCCGCCAGTGACTGAGAGGTATCTGTGTTGACTTCGTCAATCTCGAAACTCTATCACTCTTCCTACATTATAATAGATCTTCCTAACAAAAAAGTAAATTATTTTCATAAAATAAAGTAATTGTAGTCTAATCAAGTGAATGCTTATGCCCATAATAATATAACTAACTAATGTCGGCAACGTCTTATAACTCTTAAGTATCTGATTTTCTTGAATCATCACATATTCGGTACACTTGGACAAGACAAGCTCTGACCTTCTCTTATTTTTAGGAAAAGAAGAGAATGATGAGATGTATTTCATGTCTGCACATAATTGGACCCAGTTTTCAATGACAGGCAAACCTGGAAATAGCTTGGATCACAGGGAGGTCATCACAAAAATATATTACACGAGTCATCGTTTGTTGGGTGACGACCAACAAATAAGAGATGGATTTGTAAATAGCATGCAGGAGATAACCATGGTGATCCTGATCCATGCCGGTTAACTTGTTAATTCGACTTGATTTATTTCGGGGAATATATAGATGTCCACGTGATGCTAAACCATAGCGTTGAGATAAACTAGTTAAGGCGACTCCGGAAACTGTCTTTTGCTCCCAGGCACCAGTGCTCCTGCCACTTAAAAAATTTGAAAATCATATTTATAAGTTTCACAAAATTCTGAAAAAAATACGGATATAGCCCATGATATATCTCACGAATGTGTAAACTTGCAATCTGAGATACTTTATATTTTGGGTTACACAAAAATAACAAATCTGATAGAATTTAGAGAATTGAAAATATGCATACTTATATCCATACTTTTGTGATTTTTGTGTAGCTCAAAATAAAATGTATTTGAAGTTGATATCTTGCATGTTCATGGGATATATCATTAACTCTCCACATTTATTTTCAATTTTTGAAAATTATAAATAGGATTTTCGAATTTTTATTTAGGAGGGAGCACTGGATCCCAGGAGCCAAAAGTCTTCACTCGACTCAGGCGACTCGCAATATGAAACTGAGAGTCTATAAGACTTCTTCCATCGAAAAAAAAAGGATCTTGATTTTGCTGGGATGTTGGGTCTCCGTAAGTTTTTTTTAATGTTTTTTTATTTGAGCAGCGTTAGATAGCGTCAGTTTTTTTTGAGGGGTTAGCGTCAGAATATCTAGAGAACCAGGAGTGAAAATCCCAATGCCCAGTAACGATGCCCAGAAGGCCGTGTCTCCCTTGGCCCGTTCTTCACTGCACTGCTGTGGGCTGTGGCCTACGGTGTGAGTGCCGGGCGCCAAGTCCAAACCTGGCCATCTGGGCCCGTGCCAGCGGTCAGCCCGCGAGCACGCGTGCTCGGCTTGCCATGGGCCTGACACGACACGTGTCTAAGCGGGCCGTGCTCGGCACGCAAACCAGCTGGGGCCGTGCTGGGGCCTGTAGGCCGAGCCCACGTGCCGGCACGGGCACGGCCCGTTTAGCGGTCAGGCACGTGGAGGCCCGTGAAGGCACGCCAGGCACGTGAGGCCCGCCAGGCACGCGACGCACGGTGCGGCCGTTAAGAGCCCAACGGCTCGATTTCCACCCGTTGGGACGGAATATGGAGGCGCGAACTGCGCAACGGCCATATTTCGGCCCGTTGGAGCGAGATTAGCCCATTTTAAGCAGGATTTGCCCCTTTTAAGCCCATTTTAAGCAGGATTTGCCCCTTTTAAGCAGAATTCCGAGTATATAGCCGTTGGAGGGCTATTTTAGTCCGATAAATGTCAAATTTTTGCTAAAAAAGGGCTGCCCACCCCTCTCATTTCTCACACTCAAACATGGCTGCTCACAACATGAATACTACCTTCAACCTCACTGATCTCGACCCCGACTTTGTCGAAGATAGCGGTTCCTATGTCGATTCTCCTCTCTACGATCCCAATCCCTATGGAGAAAGATATGCAAAAAGAATCTTGCTAAAATAAAAGAAAACTTTGTCGATTGCACATATTCTGTCGCTTTAACATCTGATATTTGGAGTGGTCGGGCTAGGCAAGACTACATTAGTGTGGTTGCCCATTTTGTTGATGAAATGTGGCAACTACAAAAAAGAGTCATAGGATTCGAATTAATTGATGTTTCACACAGCGGTCTGAACATTTCAAATGCTATAAATAAAGTTGTGCAAGATTTTGATCTCAACTCCATTTTTTTTGCAATAACTATGGATAATGCTTCGGCAAACACAAATGCAATGAATTATCTCACTCCTTTATTTGGCCACTATGCTGCACCCTATTTACCGCATCAACGTTGTGCTTGTCATATACTTAATCTTATTGCTAAATGTGCTTTAAAGAAGGTGCGTACCCACATTGAAGTATTGCGCAATGGCACGGTAGCTCGCAAATATAGTTTAGACATGCCTATTAGATGGAACTCTACATATATGATGCTTAAGCCACTTATCGAAGACCAAGTTGATTTTGGTGGATTTATTAATGCAACATATAAATATGAGGCACTCACTCCAGAAACTTGGCATATTTGTGAACATTTGACAAAATTTCTTGAGTTGTTTTATGATTATACTATTACTTTGTCGGGTGTTTATTATCCCACATCTAATATGATGGTGCATGTAATTATAGACATTGCCAGTCACTTGAAAAAATATGAGAATGATGTGATTTTACACGTAGCTGTTGCTAGAATGAAACGTAAATTTGAAAAATATTGGACGGACATTCCTCCGTTGTATGCTTTTACGTTTATGTTGGATCCTAGGGCTAAAACTGAAGGGCTTGGTATTGCTTTGTCTATGCTAACGGCCTCCACCAAAACCAACTACGAGGGTGCTTATTTCACTGACATTCACGACAAGCTTTCTTCCCTTTTTATTAAGTATGAACAAAGGTATGGTGCTCGAGTACAACGGCCTCCACCAGCACCACGTTCGGGAAGAGGGAAAGGAATTTGGAGCAAGATTCATGGCGGATCCTCCTCTGCCTCGAGCTCTACCGGACGGGCAACGCCTATTCTTGCAGGTGACGGGGAGCTAGCGAAGTACCTCAACAACCCTATACTCCCCTATGAGGATGAAATAGAAGGGGTTCCTTTCAACATACTAAAGTGGTGGGAGGACCGCAAGGTTACATTTCCGGTGCTATCAATATTAGCACGGGATGTGTTAACTGTACCAGTGTCATCGGTATTCTCGGAGTCTGCTTTCAGTTTAGCTGGAAGAATAATCGATGATAGAAGGACCAGTCTCACTCCTGATATGGTGAAAACACTGATGATCGTGAAGGATGCAGAACTAGCGAGAAGGAGATGCCAACACACTGCCGAAAACAAAGAACTGGCCGCCACGTTCTTTAATCTTGCCATTAACGAAGAAGACCAATAGTTGTAGCTTTGTAATTTTTTAATATTTTTGTAATCTTTTTCTTCTTTTTGTAATTTAAATTAGAGCAAGCTGTACTCTTTTCCCTTCCTAGGGATGGAAGGTTTTAATGAGGCAACAAATAATAAAGCTCACTTTTATCCCAAATGACACTTTGCCTCATTTCTATACTGTCTTCTTTCTTTCGGATTTTTGGGACAAAAGTTTGGGGCGAGAAGGGAATCTAGTCCAGAAAAAAGATCAAGAGGGCAAGGAGCCAAGCCAAGAACGAAAAGGCTGCATGCAGCCTGCATGCATGCGCCATTGCGCCTGTGCGCCTGGCCGGGAGTGGCCCTCGGCTGCTCTCTGCTCTGCATCACTGCATGCTGCTTTGCTCTGTATCAAACTTTGCCCTGTATGAGCATCAATGCATGCACGAGGCCGGCCGGCCGTGGCGACCAATTTTTCCTTCCGAAATATTTTGCAAAATGCAAACCCTAGAACGCCTCTCACGACCCCTCTCATTTCTCACACACAACTACACACAAGCTCTCACACACCATGGCTGAACCGAGCAAAACTACCAGGTTCATGGCCCTTCAGTTTTAGCCCTAGGATCCAACATAAACGCAAAAGCATACAACGGAGGAATGTCCGTCCAATATTTTTCAAATTTACGTTTCATTCTAGCAACAGCTACGTGTAAAATCACATCATTCTCATATTTTTTCAAGTGACTGGCAATGTCTATAATTACATGCACCATCATATTAGATGTGGGATAATAAACACCCGACAAAGTAATAGTATAATCATAAAACAACTCAAGAAATTTTGTCAAATGTTCACAAATATGCCAAGTTTCTGGAGTGAGTGCCTCATATTTATATGTTGCATTAATAAATCCACCAAAATCAACTTGGTCTTCGATAAGTGACTTAAGCATCATATATGTAGAGTTCCATCTAATAGGCATGTCTAAACTATATTTGCGAGCTACTGTGCCATTGGACAATACTTCAATGTGGGTACGCACCTTCTTTAAAGCACATTTAGCAATAAGATTAAGTATATGACAAGCACAACGTTGATGCAGTACATAGGGTGCAGCATAGTGGCCAAATAAAGGAGTGAGATAATTCATTGCATTTGTGTTTGCCGAAGCATTATCCATAGTTATTGCAAAAAAATTGGAGTTGAGATCAAAATCTTGCACAACTTTATTTATAGCATTTGAAATGTTTAGATCGCTGTATGAAACATCAATTAATTCGAATCCTATGACTCTTTTTTGTAGTTGTCACATTTCATCAACAAAATGGGCAACCACACTAATGTAGTCTTGCCTAGCCCGACCACTCCAAATATCCGATGTTAAAGCGACAGAATATGTGCAATCGACAAAGTTTTCTTTTATTTTAGCAAGATTCTTTTGCATATCTTTCTCCATAGGGATTGGGGTCGTAGAGAGGAGAATCGACATAGGGACCGCTATCTTCGACAAAGTCGGGGTCGAGATCAGTGAGGTTGAAGGTAGTATTCATGTTGTGAGCAGCCATGTTTGAGTGTGAGAAATGAGAGGGGTGGGCAGCCCTTTTCAGCAAAAAATTGACATTTTTCGGACTAAAATAGCCCTCCAACCGCTATATACTCGGAATTCTTCTTAAAAGGGGGAAATCCTGCTTAAAATGGGCTTAAAAGGGACAAATCCTGCTTAAAATGGACTAATCTCGCTCCAACGGGCCGAAATATGGCCGTTGCGCAGTCCGCGCCTCCAGATTCCGTCCCAACGGGTGGAAATCGAGCCGTTGGGATCTTAACGCCGCACCGTGCGTCGCGTGCCTGGCGTGCCTTCACGGGCATCCGCGTGCCTGGCTGCTAAACGGGCCGTGCCCGTGCCGGCACGCGGGCTCGGCCTACAGGCCCCAACTGGTTTGCGTGCCGAGCATGGCCCGCTTAGGCACGTGCCGTGCCAGGCCCATGGCGGGCCGGGCACACGTGCTCGCCCGCCGGCACGGGCCAGATGGCCAGGTTTGGTCCAACTCATATTATCCGGAATATATATTGTTATATAGTCAATAAATTCAGGCATTGCTGAAACGTGCATATGCACGTGCTTCATTACTAGTTAAAAACAATTCCTCAAAATTATGCTACTTGCCACTCCTGAATGAACCCTACACAGTTCCCCAGTGACCACAAACCAGCCGGTGCATGTCCTTCCCCAGATGAGGCGGCGACTCCGTACTCCCCCGGCGGTGGCAGCAGCGTGCGTACACCACTGGTGCCGGCGTCGCTCCAATCGTGACAAGCCTCAGCGGCGGCTTCCATCACAGCAAGCGATAGCGCCATCTCTACGCTAGCTGTCAGCGTTCCTATGCACCTGCTGAACGGCATGATTCACTAGCGTCTGCATGCAACATCCTTCGCGCTGCGCGGCTCATCTGGCCTCCGATCTCCTCTAAGGTGACCACATCAATACCAATCTCCAAAATAGTCCACCTGACCTTTGTGTTCTTCTTACTGCAGTCTGCTTGCATGATAAAATTTTGTGTGCTAGGATTAGAATTTTTTTCTTCTGCAATTTCTGCAATGGTAGTCCTATCCCTATTACCTGAGTGCAGCTGGAGCACTTAGTGCAAAATTCAGTGGTAACTAATTACTGCGAGATGTTTCCTTATGAAGACGAAAGGGGCCGACGGTACTGCATTGTCCAGTGCATTAGTAGAGGGCAGAGTGGAGACCGGACAGCAGCTTGTATAGCCATTGTCCAGTGCAATAGATTTTGAATGATATTTCCTTCTTGCCACTTTAGCATGCCACTCCACAATAATTCATTCCGACATCTCCCTTTGAAAGGTATGCACTACTTGACATAGTGATTAGCACTTGTGCAGTAAACAACGATGACCCAAGACCCGTACGTAGCTAGCGAGTCTTTTAGCCATGTAAATGGCATCCTCCTTGTGTTCTTTTTATTGCAGCCTAATTGTGTGATACAACTTTTTTTCTACAATTTAGAAGAATATGAAAAGTGAATGAAACACAGGACTCTACAAACACATATTTTGGTAGGTCTCATTGTATCCGAGTGACGGTTTAGGTGATGGCCGAGCCAACTGAAGGAGTGTGCCTTGGTCGGGTCCGGGCGGGTCTTGAGCCATCCTGGGTCTAGTGGGCCATCTACTTGTCTTGGGCCTAAACCAGGGGAATCCCGCCGTCAAGCTGCTAGGAAGAGTATGAGACGTTGACGCTATGAGGAATGATGGAGATGAGCTGGTCTTGATGCGAAGGGATAGAGGAGAGGTAGGGTGTGGCGAAGATGCTGCCGGTGCCGGGAAGAGAGGATTGTGATGTCAGACTTGCGATTCATGCGTTATGCGTGTAGGAGGAAGTTGGGATGAAGATGCATTCTCTGTCTCGATATCAATTCACATGGAACGACATTGTCTTTTGTCCTATATATTTTTCCTTAATTCCTTCCCAAATACCAAGCCCAAGTTGCAGAGGGGCGTTCACTTGTATTTGTTGTGAAGCAAATCAGTAGGCGCACGGCAGTTCCAGCATGTCAACTTGTCAATTGGTATCTTATCGTGTTTCATTTATACTTGTTTATGTAAGCTAGCTTACAAAAAACGTGCTGTCACCGCGTGTGGATGCAGTGCATGTTGCATCAACTTGCAACGTTAGGTGCAATACCATTATATATCACGGAGGACGTACTGCAGCTTGTTATTTTGCAAGACATTTATTGCCTCGTGCATGGAGCAGGAATGGGTCGTCCCAAAGCTAGAGTTGACTGACTCCCAACGCTAAACCTCCACAAATATCTATGTCCACAAATATCATTTGCAAGACATTATAACAATTTACCTGGAGATCGAGCTGCTGGTACAGATATGATGAACCTTTTGATTCTATTTTCCTTTGCTTATATTCTCTCTAATATATCTTAGCAACCCTCCTGCCTGTTCTTCCAATGCTTCGCCACGAGACTTCGCCATCCTAGTGTGTTGGGGTGAATGATCGACCGACAGTGGGAGTAAGGATATGGAGAGGACGAACAGAGACATTGTTTGGATAATTTCTTAATATCATGCCTCCATGGTTCCATTAGCCACACTATTTGGAAAGATTAAAAACTACTAAAAACAACCATTGCCACCAAAGTGTACGTATTGTACCATTTCAGATTCGGTAAAATAAACATGGTTTTGACTAAGACATCCGTAGCAACCAAAATACCTTAAAATTAAGATACATATACGAAATTATGCGCTATGTATGATACATAAAACTTGCACACCATAGGACATCACTGTAAAAACATCATTGACACAAAGATGAACTATCTAGGAGTTATCGCAGTTATAGTCACATCATTAAAACTACGGGACTGAGTAGCAGCGGCTGCTTCTTTGTTGCCTACACTTAAACTGAAATATGCTGGGTGTTTAGGCTTATCTAAAATCATAGTCTTGCTGCTTAGCATTGCAACAACATCCAACATGGTCGGCCGATCAATTGCATCTTCTTGTACACACAACAATGCAATGTTAATGGACCTCGTCATTTCTGATGAATGTCCCTTGGGAAGCAATGCTGGATCGACGAGTTCGATCCATCTTTCCTCTTCAAATAACTGCCAAACCTGTTTGAGTTTCATCAAATAATTAGATAGGACACATAATAAACAAATAATATTTTCTTGTCATATGGGTGTGTAAATATGCACTCACATGTCCAATGAGGTTGATGAAAGCTCCGCATTCTTGGGAATTCTTTTTCCCGCTAAGGATCTCGAGAACTAAAACACCAAAGCTGAATACATCCGATTTGACAGAGAAGAGGCCATGGGAAGCATACTCGGGTGCCATGTATCCACTAAAATAAAGTAACCATGTATGTCCAATTACTACATGGCTGATTAATAATAAAAATATTCATGTGTGGAGTAATTCAAAGGAAACTTACTATGTACCAACCACCTTTCTCGTCTTACTTCCTTCGTTGTTATTTGAGCTAAATATTTTTGCCATTCCAAAATCAGAAATTTTAGCATTCATTGTGCTGTCCAAGAGAATGTTGCTGGGTTTAAGATCCCGATGTATAACACGCAACCTAGAATGCTTATGTAGGTAAAGAAGTCCTTCTGCTATTCCTACAATTATTGCAACACGTTTGTCCCAATCTAGTAGAACTTTTCTATCTTCATCTGCATGTGAACTAAATTTTAGTATAGCAGAGGAAAAACATCTAAAGCATCATTTGAGTAAAAATCTAGTGCACCATATCTAGCATGTGAGTCTGAAAATGAAATTATATATGTACCAAAGATGAAGAAGTCCAAGCTTTTGTTTGGTAAGTATTCGTAGACAAGTACTTTCTCCACTCCTTGAGAGCAACATCCCATGAGCTTAACCAAATTTCTGTGTTGAAGTTTGGCTATGAGCTCAACTTCATTTTTGAACTCTATGAAACCTTGATCTGAATCTGAATCAAGTCTCTTAACTGCTATCTCCATTCCCTCGGGAAAGTGGCCCTGGGAAAATTAAAATAAATACTTTTTATGAATATGAAACAATACGGGTTGCTTTATGACGCACAAATTATTTCACAGTTCCTTACTGTCGAGTAAAAGCACATTTACACCACCTCGGATCAACATTCTTCCTCTTAATCATTTTTTATTGGTGTTATAGGAGTATTTACCTTATAAACAGGGCCAAATCCACCTTCGCCAAGTTTGTTTTCCTCGGAAAAGTTATTTGTGGCCTGTAAAATCTGATGAAACTCAAACACTGAAAATTCAGACAACTCTGCTTCCATTTCCCAACCTAGTTCATCTCCTTGAAACTGGTGAGTACTTTTTTCCTGCAAGACCACTTTACCTGAAAATTAAGAACCGACACCATCAATATTGATCGATGTAACTATGACTCGTTATATTTCTGTTAAATTTTGTAACTAGTACCTAATTTACCCACCTTTTGTGTGCCTTGTTCTCAGCCGACAACAGAAAAGGATGAAGCAGAAAGCAACCAGTGCTACAACAGCAGCTACCGGTATGGCTATTACCCAAGGACTGATTCCATGTCCTTCATTATTAAACACCATTGCACGAATTAGCATAAGTCATAATATCATGCCAACTAATTAATCAAGAGTGTTATGGATCATCGGCACGGGCGGATGGTTCATCACATACTCTTGCCTGTCGAAGCCGGTGCCGGTGCCGGAGCCATGGATAATGGAGATGAAAATGGGATCCGCCGCATGTTCTTGTCGTTGTAGAACATAAAGGCCTCAAACCTGACGTTGCAGCGGAGCACGAAGATCCGTCCTCCCATGCGAACGGAGTTGGTGGCGTTGACCGTGCCGACGAGCCGCCGAAGGCAAGCCAAGCAGTCACCTTTGGACAGGTCCGGCGTGCATTGCGCCAGGGAGTAGAGTGTCGGGGCGGCGCCTCCAATGGAGTCCATGAACGCCGTGGCGAACCCCCTCGTTGCAGCAGCTGCGTCCTGAGCCGTCTTGTTGAGGAGCTCGTGGACGGCAGCTGCGATGACGCGGGCGTTGCCAGGGACGCTCACGGGGTTCCAGTACTGGAAGAAAGTGCCGTTGTTCCCGGCGATACTTGACGCCGCGCTGAGGTAGGCGGCGTCACCGGAGAAGCCGAGGATGCACCCTGGCTGCAGGGTGCTCACCTCGTCGTAGTCGTAGTAGACGGTGGCGGTCTTGCCGCCCGGGCAGAATTTCTGCGCGTACTTGAAAGAGGAAGCGACGCAGTCTCTGCATGTGATGGTGTTGACGGTGTCGCGGCGGCAGAGCGCGAGCGCGTGCACCGCGCCGGCCGTGGCGTTGGTGAAGAGCTGCTGGGAGGAGGAGGTGTTGCCGGGGAGGGTGGCAGAGAGCACGGCGAGACTGGACTCGTAAGTGCTGTTGGCGGTGTGGTTGCCGCCGCAGACGATCCCGATGGCCGTTGCGGACGCCGGCAGGAGGAGGAGGAGGAGCAGCACGCCCACCATGACCGTGTGCCTGCCTGCCTGCTCTGCCAATAGCAGCCTGGGCTGGTTCTTTTGTGGACGTGCAAAGGCTACGACTTGGGTCAAGCAAAGTCAACTAGCTACTTATAAGTTAGAACTAATGACCAATAGGTTTGCTTAGGCTAACAGGGCGGACCAACACAATGGCCTCCTAAGTAACTACTAGTCTACTACACCAATAGTTTCTGCCTGCCCTAATTCTCTTTGATTGTCGTTGCTTTCACTTCTAAAAATGCAAAGAAATTGTGAGTATCTATATCCTGGTCTTTGTCCAATAGTCGATAACTAATAATCGTGTTCCGGCACGGCCGCCCACGCAGTGGAAGTGTTGCTTTCAGATCGACGTGGAAATGACATGGAAGAATGTTGTTTTTTTGAATGGTGGCATGGAAGAACGTGAAGAAAGTCTATGCAGTCTGTTGGCCGCTGTTGCTTTCAAATAGAGAATCTGTTGACTTAAAACAGTGCACTGGACTCACACTCGGTCTACCAACTGCCGGGCCGGCAGAATAGAATAGAGGATTGTTGAGAGTGATTTCGCTTCTTGCAGAAGAAGACAAGTTAATTCATACTCATCGCAAAATCATTTTTGATAGACTAGCTATGGGTCATCGTCGTTTACTGCACAAGTGGTCTGATCACTTCACAAAATCACAAGTACTGCATACCTTTCAAAGCTACTAGTCGGAACAAAATTATTGTTGAGTAACATGCTATGTTTTATCCAAGCTGCAGTCCGCCCTTCAATAATGCACTGGACAATGCACAATCGGCCTCCTTCGTCGTCACAAGGAAACATATCAGTAACTTAGTGCTTGGCTAGAATTAGTTAACACTGAATCTTGCACTAAGTGCTCCAGTGGAACACAAAGATCAGGTGGACTATTTGGAGATTGGAATTGATCTCGTGGCCACTTTAGAGAAGATCGGCCCCTATATTTGAAACAGCGCTTAAACTTATGCATTATACAACATCTCAGTTCCTTGAATACTACGTCATGACAATAAAAAAACTATACACGAGGAGGCCCACCCTAAACCATAAACATATAATAGACCCGTATATTTTTCCGGTAGCTTGAGCTGACCCCGTATATTTTTCAGTGCGCCGAAGTCTTGCTTGTAAACAATTCTGGGAAAAAGAGAGTAAAATTGGTGCTGCTAGGATTCGATCCTGGGTCCCACGAGTGAAGCGCAAAGAGCAGAGCCGCTGGGCTAGCTGTGACTTGATGAATAAGAATGCATCCTTCTAAATAATATTATTAATTCTCGTGTCCATGGAGCACACCTTGCATAACCGAGAGAAGTTTTCCATCGTTTTTGACTCATTAACCATAGAAATTGGATACCAAATCATTTAAAATTAATTCTCAGAAATTAACAACACGGAATTAAAATATAAATTAACCCATTTTCATGAAAAAATTGATGATTATAGCACATTAATAAACATAAAAAATACAAGACATTATGTGCATCTTGTATGCTCTCCGGTGGTGGGAGCATGGAGGCATCCCCTTCTTTTCTTGCTATGGTCGCTGACTCTCGGTAATTTGGACGGTATCCAAAATAACAAATTATATCGCTTCGCTCATATGGAATGTAACCTAATGGACCGTTCCTCCTCCTATTGGGCTAGGAAAAAAAATATTTGCAAAACGAAAAAGAGCTTCTCGGGCGACCGAGTGGAGCCAGGCTCGGCCCGAGGTTGTTTTGGTCGAGTAAAAGGAAGCTCGGCTCGGTCCATCGGTGTAGCGGGTCAAGTCAAGCTCGGAGCGAGCTGAATAGCTCGGTTCGTATATAGATCCAAACCATGCAATAAAACACTAGAAGATATAAACTAGATCAAGTACGTGCAACACTAAAAATTAGATCCACAACATGCATGTCTCGATCCCCATCTAGACCTAAAGATGCAGCCCTAAAAATCTAGACCCATACCAAAGGATAATGTAGACCCATAACATGAAATGAAAGAAATATGCAAAAATAACCACCTAGGCAGAAAACATGCAACCTAGTGATCTTGACCACTAAATGCGATCAAATCCATATGTAGACCCACAACATGAATTATAAGCCATATCCAAATATAACCATCTAAACTAAGAATGTGCAACATAGATATGAGTGTTGCATTTGGGTCCACATATTCCAAAGATGGTAGATACATACCTATATAACCTACTAGACATTTGGAACCATATACACCGGCACTAAACAACTTGACCTGGAACAATCATCTGGGTCCTACAACATACAACATCGTTAGGAGTGTTGCATGTTGGTCCATGTGTCCCAAAGGTGGTAAGATATGTCTATGAGAGTGTTGCATGTGGGTCCACATGTTCTACATGTGTTGGGGCTAAGATGTCTAGGGGTGTTGCATGTGGGTCCACATGTCCTAAAGGTTCTAGATACTCTAAAGGTTCTACATACATATGACCTACTAAACATTTGTAACCACATTCATCGGCAGTAGACAACCTGACCTAGAACTATCATGTGGGTCCTACAACATACAAAATAGTTAGGAGTGTTGCATGTGGATCCAAATGCAACACTCATATCTATGTTGCACATTCTCAGTTTAGATGGTTATTTTTGTATATGGCTTATAATTCATGTTGTGGGTCTACATAGGGATTTGATCGCATTTAGTGGTCAAGATCACTAGGTTGCATGTTTTCTGCCTAGGTGGTTATTTTTGCATATTTCTTTCATTTCATATTGTGGGTCTACATTATCCTTTGCTATGGGTCTATATTTTTAGGGCTGCATCTTTAGGTCTAGATGGCGATCGAGGCATGTACGAACTGAGCCGTTCAGCTCGCTCCGAGCTTGACTCGACCTGCTACAGCGATGGACCGAGCCGAGCTGCCTTTTTCTCGACCGAAACGACCTCGGGCCGAGCATGGCTTGACTCGGTCCGGCCCAAGAAGCTCTTTTTCTTTTTGCGAAGAATTTTTTCCTAGCTGTTTTATTGCATGGTTTGGAACTATATACGTACCGAGCTGTTCAGCTTGCTCCGAGCTTGACTCGACCCACTACAGCGATGGACCGAGCCGTGCTGCCTTTTTCTCGACCGAAACGACCTCAGGCCAAGCATGGCTCGACTCGGTCCGGCCCGAGAAGCTCTTTTTCTTTTTGCAAATAATTTTTTCCTAACCCAATAGGAAGAGGAGCGGTCCATTAGGTTACATTCCATATGAGCGAAGTGATATAATATGTTCTTTTGGATACCGTCCAAATTACCGAGAGTCAGCGAGCATAGGAAGAAAAGAAGGGGATGCCTCCATGCTCCCACCACCAGCCACGCCTTGCCCCATGCTCCCGCTAAGAGAGCATACAAGATGCACATAATGTCTTGTATTTTTTATGTTTATTAATGTGCTATAATCATCAAGTTTTCATGAAAATGGGTTAATTTATATTTTCATTTTGTGTTGTTAATTTCTTAGAATTAATTTTAAATGATTTGGTATCCAATTTCTATGGTTAATGAGTCAAAAACGATGGAAAATTTCTCTCGGTTATGCAGGGTGTGCTCCATGAAGGACACGAGAATTTATAGTATTATTTGGAAGGATACATTTTGATTCATCGAGGCACAGCTAGTCCAGCGGCTCTGCTCTCTGCTCTTCACCTGTGAGACCCAGGATCAAATCGCAGCAGCACCAATTTTACTCTCTTTTTCCCAGAATTGTTTACAAGTGATGCATGTAAAATGCATACATGAACTTTGCCTTATTTTACTTATATTCCAGTCATATTTGCATCATATAAGGGTTATATCACTGTTTTGTAATGATTTTGGGAATATTTGGTATGTTTCCTATTTTTATGGAATTACCCTGCGCAGGCAGAAAACCCTAGTTTTCATATTTTGATGTTTCAGTGACTCAAACGACGTCCAAATGACCTGGAAATGTACGAGCATCAGTTTTTGGATGGAACAAAGCGTGGGAGTGAAGGAAGCAATCAAGCGGAGGCCCGAGGGCCAAGTTGAGTGGGCCCACGCGGCCCATGTACCTGGCCGCGTGGGACCCCCCCTTTTGGGCCTCGGAGCTCCGTTGCCGTCGATCTTTCCTCCACCGACTCCGTTTTGACCTAAAACCGCCTATAAAAATAGTCCCCCGACGTTCTCTGGAAGGAGCGCCGCAGAAACACAGAAACACCGACCTGGAGTTGCAGATTGGAGGGGGAAAACTCGGCGGGGCGCTGCCGGCGTGGTCTCCATCTTCTCCAACGACTTCTCCACCGTCTCCATGATGAAGAGGGAGTAGTCCACCTCTGGACTATGGGTTTGTGGAAGTAACTTATGTATCTCTCTCTCTTGAGCTTCACTAATTAGTACCGTATGAGCTGCTGAACATGATTACGGTCATCTATGTAATACCTTTGTGGTGGATCTTTTTATGAGTTAATATATGTTTGAGATTGCAATGGTTTTGTTTCAGTTATGAAAGTAGATGCATATTATGTACCCCGTTCTTATTTACTTGTCATGATCAAGCATGTTTATGAGAGCGTGTGAGGGGGAACGTGTGCATTAGTTGGAGTAACGGGGGGTGGCTAGTGCAGTGAACGTGAGAGAAAGTTCTGCGATCCACTTGGGTATCTCTACCTTACTTTGTTGCCTCACTAGGGATAAAAAGAAATACCATGCTACCGGAGATGTGGGTGTGACCATTGCCACTTCCTCCATGACTAGATCTAGCATGTTCTTATTTTAACTTCATGTCATGATACTTATTGCTATACTCTGAGTTATCTTAATTACTGAGGTGTTATGATTTAGTTCGCATCTTGGTGGAGTATAAGGAGACTAATAACCAAAAGGTCTCTATGTTAGGACGTGATGCCCATATAATTATAACTTGTCATTAAACTGTTGTGTTGCAATCTCATATGTCAACTCTAGTGTTCCATTGTCTACCACTTTATTAAAGAGAGAGTGCATTTGTGAAACCATGAACCCCGGTCCATTTTTAATCATAAGAAACACCTTTCCAACCACTTTTACCACTTTTCCATTTTCTGCCATTTAAAAATCCGAAAATACAAAAACACTTTTACATCTTGCATTCATCATATAAAACCCAAAAATATCATTTATCATTGCTACCACCATCCTTGCATATTTATTTACCACCATTGCATATTTATTTCTTGTTTGCATTGCATATTATCTTGATATCATTCTCACACCTTGTGCTTGACAACCACTAGGTGAGGTTGAGGACCAAAACATTTACTTTGTTTTGTAGGTAACCAAAAGAAGGATAGGAAAGATAAATCTTCACTACTGATTCCCCGAGAGTTCGATATTAAACCCTCGAGTCACCCCTCGTGGGGAAAACACGTCTTCCACTTACTACACACTCTGCACTTGGAGTCTCAACCTAACCCATTTACTTTTCACGCAGGTAACTACGTGAAGGGCCATCAAGACTGTTTTCTGGCGCCGTTGCCGGGGAATCATTGCTGAAAGGTTTATCCAAGGGTCCCCTGCACTAGCTCTGTTTTCTGGCGCCGGGTTTATCCAAGGATATCTCACCAAGTCAACTTCATCACCAACTTGTGCTAACACCTAAGCTTGGGGAGGTTGCACCTACGTGAGCATCATCTTATCCATCTTTACCTTCAAAGCAATTTATTTTGTTTTGTCATTGTCTTGCATATCATATTTCGGTTTGCATATTTTATTTTCAGTTTTCATCTAAAAACATAAAATCCATAAAAATTAAGTGTTGTTTTTAATATGTGTTTTAAGCTATTGGTAAGAAGTTTGGTAAGGAAACTTGAAAGCTGAATTTTATTATCTCATTGTTACTATGGCATTTATGAATCGTGCCTCGCTGCATCATGCTTTATATGAAAGTGCTTATGCTATTGCTCCTAAAGTGGTTGAAACTACTATGTCTGAGGTACCTAAAGTGGGATTTAAAATCCCCGTTGGTCATGTTAAAAGTGTTATGAAAAATCCATTTACAGGGGATGGAACTAAGTCTGCACGTGAACACGTGGAGACAATTGAAGACATATGTGGTTTATTTAGGCTTCCTGGTATTTCTGATGATCAGGTGAAAAGGAAGCTATTATATTTGTCTTTATCTGGTAATGCTCGTATTTGGTTCAGGTCTTTGGATGAAGAAGTCACTATTGAATGGAGTATTTTGAGGGAGGTTTTCTTTCTTAAGTATTTTACTCCTAAAGAAGTTTATGATAACCCATGCTATTATGATGAAACTAATAATGCTCCTTTACTTTCTAGTAATACTACTAGTGAAGTTATGATAATAATGAGGAGTGTTGCTTAAATATGCTATATGATAATGCTTTAGATGATGGTCCTATGCTTATTGATAATCCTCATGTTTAGTTGTTACAAATTTATGTGAGGATAAAAATGATATACTTGCTGTTTGTGATGGTACTCTTACTCATGAGAGTCCTACTTTGTTCTTAATTCTCCTAGTTACACCATGGAGGAGAAATTTGCTTATGTTGAGAAATACTTATGTGGTTTGCAATTATCTTTAGTTCCAAATATTTGTTGCAACCATGATATTAAACTTGATATTGATCTTAATAATTATTTTGAAAGAGGGAAGCATGCTAATGAATTCCAAAATAAATTTAATGATCCTCTTTATGTGCCTAATTATCTAAGTTGAATGATTCTTGTGGTTATATGGTTGAATTTATTTCTACTACTTGCAACTATTATAAAGAGGAGGTGATAAGAACCCTCTTTATGCTACTAATAATTATATGCTGCAAGTAAATATTGTTAATATGCATTGGAAACTTCTATTTATGGTGATTCATTCATATACAAAATGCCAATGCATAGAAAGAAAGTTAGACTTCGTTGTTATTACTTTTGTGTTTTGTTTTTCTCTCAACTAGGGTTCAACTTGACTATTATTTTGATTGGTTTGAGAACACCATGGGATCCTGGTATTATGCATGAACACTTCCAAGGAAGAGGGACACATCAAAGTTCAAGCTCCCTCATGAGCTTCGTCCACTATAAACATCAAGTAAGAAGCCTAGCTATATGGCTATAAAGAAAGCGCTTTACGGGAGGCAACCCGGTTGTTTTTATTTTGATTTTCTTTGTGTCCTCTTGCTGTAACAAGAGACTTGTTTTAGTTTAGTTTCTGGAATTTTTAATAAAGTGCCAAGTTTTACTCATTTTGGTTTGAAGAAGTTGCTTATAGCGTTCGGAGATTTTATTCCTGCACGAATCTGTGCACGGTATGATTTTTAATTCTTATTCTGTAACTCCGAATGAGCTCATATTTGAACTGTAGTGCAACTTTTCATCCTCTGTATGCATGAATTTTTCGGAATTTTCGACAAAGTTAAGTAGGGTAGAAAAATACGTTTAGCTGCTGCTGTTTTTCTGGACAGATTCTGTCCCATTTTGTTTGATGCATGCTTAGAACTTTTAACTTGAACTTTTTGATCCAATTGAGTTTATGAGTAGGCATACAACATTATACACTTTCTGGACATTCATATGAATTTTTGTCTAAGGATTATATGCAGCAAGAAATCTATTTGTTTATCACTACTAATGCCCCACAGAAAAGAAATGGGAGAAACGGTGTTTTGAAGTTTTTTCACAGGGATTAGAGGAGATGCACCAAGAGCTATCCAAGGATGGTGAAGACCATAAGCTTGGGGATGTGAAGACAACCCCACTGGACCTACACACTCTCGGTTTGCACACGTCTAACTTCTGTTTTTCGATCGAAACACTTTATCGCATAAACTTGGAGCGTCTTTTTGTTTGTTTTGGTTTGATTTTTATTTTGTGAGACCACCACACTATCATTTATATATGAGAGAGCTACTGGAAATTTGGGTTGAATTATGTTGGATGCTATTATTAGATTGGGAAAAGGGATGTTGAGTTGATTTTAAAAGATACATATAGTTGCATATTCATGAGCTTGTTAATGAGTAATAATTTGCAAGTATTTTATCAAGAGCTATCTTTTATTCATGTTTTGATGCTGAATGTTATTTTACCTTGTTTTAACATGGATTAGTTAGTTCTATGGACACTCATGCATGCATTTAGATGGTCAACTTTCTCCCTCTTGCTAGCCCAAAAATTCCAACAAGCAAAAACTTGTTTCCAACACCTTCAACCAAAGTTTTTCCAGTGAGTCCACCATATCTACCTATTAGCTTTATGCTATTCCGAGTATGTTTATCATGATATTTGTGTTATCTATACCTCTGAATGAAAATGCTTATGTTGTTGATTGTTATGGGAAAAGTTGGTTATAGAGCTCTCTCGAACTTGATGCACACTTTACTTTCATTGCATAAATAAAATATGACCCATTGTGATTAAAATTATGATGTTGTGGGCTTGACAAATGTCTTTGGTTGAGAGTTAGCTCATATGTGCTGTCACATGGCAAGCTTTCAACATGCACTTCATTTCATTTAGTTGATATCATGTACTTTTGTTTATGGATGCTTACCATGGGTGAAATAAATGTGGAAATGAAGTGAGTTTAAATGAGTTTGTATAAATGGTTAGAGAGACGCCTGGGCCGCTAATCTAAGCCATGCATCATTCATGGTGGAAATTTACTTACATGCTATGGTGAACCTTCTGTGATACACCTTACAATAAAAAGCTATCTAATGGTAAATAAAAAGGGTGTTGAGATTGTTCATTGTGTTTGTTTGTCTTGTCATTTTGATATGGGCTTGTTCCATATCCTGGGACAAGAGGTACCCCAGTTGACGCTCTTAATGATACTATTATTACTTACAATGATATTTAACTTGAACTTGCTTTGTTTCCCAAGATGAGTAACACATGGAGTAGGTACTTGTATTCAAGGGGCATGAGACTTTCAACCTGTACTTTGTCAAGCACACTACTCGTATTTGCTTTCACTTTAAACTTAATCATTCAAGATGCTATGATAGGGGAATGAGAGCTTGACACCAAGGATTACCACATTACAATCATTAACTTAAGTAGAGAAGTTCAGAAGTTAGATGAAATTTATTCATGCTTTACCTCTACTCATATATATCTTTCCAAAGTGTCCACCTTTTATATTCAGATTTTCATCAATACTCTATGACCATTGTAGGATGTTCTTCTTTCATTATGCATACATGTGGTCCATAGTACTTTCTTTTATGTTACACTTTGTGAATTATCATTGAACATCCTTGCATTGAATACTTGATATCACTTCATAAACTTTTTTTAGAAAAGGGGCAGTCCCAGCCTCTGCATCGATTGATGCATGCGGCTTTTATTTTTATTGAGATCAAGCATTCTTACAGAACTTAATACATCATGGGTCGCACAAAGTTGCAACATGAATCAGCCATCTAAAAAACAGGGACACCATGGAATGACTCTGCATCAACATGCTATCCTAAGATCAGAACGCCAGCTGAACTGGGAATATAGATCCGACACGACTGATTCCAGGCGGCTGCACCCAAAATCCATTGCGCCGCGCTTCTCCGTTGATTGTAGGTAGGACCACGAACGGATCCAATGTGTAGCCATCGGGATAACCTGCATAAATGAAGTTTCCTTTGCTCTGTTAAATATATAGTCATTCCGTATGTTCCAAATGGCCCAAAGCAAGGCACAAACACCAACTCTGATTTGAACCTTTTCTGTTTTAGAGACCCCCCTTAGCCAATTACCAAACAAGTTTGTTATATCAGTTGGGGGTTTAATATTGAATGACATATGAACAATACGCCAAGTCATTCTTGCAAATGGACAAGAAAAGAATAAATGTTGAATTGTTTCATCTTGATCACAAAAACAACATTTTTTACAACCATTCCAATTACGTTTCGCTAAATTATCCTTAGTTAAGATAGCCTTACGGTATAAGAACCACATAAAAATCTTGATTTTTAGAGGCACCTTCATTTTCCATATGTACTTACGGAGAAACCTTGTATGATCACTCATGAAATCAAGGTACAAGGATTTGACCGTAAAAACACCAGTGTTTGTTAATCTCCACTTAAAAACATCTTTTTGATTTGTAAGGTCATCACTTCATAAACTATCTTGCATATTGCTACTCCTTTTAAGAATGAATCATTTGACTCTATGTAGCAATAGTAATCATCTTTGATATCCATTGTTAGTATTAAATTGCAAAGTCCATGTTAGTTTTATCACCTTCATACTCGAGGACGAGTATAGGTTAAGCTTGGCGATGTTGATGCATGTAAAATGCATACATGAACTTTGCATTATTTTACTTATATTCCAGTCATATTTGCATCATATAAGGGTTATGTCACTGTTTTGTAATGATTTTGGGAATATTTGGTATGTTTCCTATTTTTATGGAATTAACCCTGTGCAGGCAGAAAACCCTATTTTCCATATTTTAATGTTTCAGGGACCCAAACGACGTCCAAATGACCTGGAAATTTACGAGCATCAGTTTTTGGAAGGAACAAAGCGTGGGAGTGAAGGAAGCAAACAAGCGGAGGCCCGAGGGCCAAGTTGAGTGGGCCCACGCGGCCCATGTACCAGGCCACGTTGGACCCCCCTTTTGGGCCTCGGAGCTCCGTTGCCGTCGATCTTTCCTCCACCGACTCCGTTTTGACCTAATACCGCCTATAAAAATAGTCCCTCGACGTTCTCTGGAAGGAGCGCCACAGAAACACAGAAACACCGAAACAGAGACCTGGAGTTGCAGATTGGAGGGGGAAAACTCCGGCGGGGCGCTGCCGGCGTGGTCTCCATCTTCTCCAACGACTTCTCCACCGTCTCCATGATGAAGAGGGAGTAATCCACCTCTGGACTATGGGTTTGTGGAAGTAACTTATGTATCTCTCTCTTGAGCTTCACTAATTAGTACCGTATGAGCTGCTGAACATGATTACGATCATCTATGTAATACCTTTGTTGTGGATCTTTTTATGAGTTAATATATGTTTGAGATTGCAATGGTTTTGTTTCAGTTATGAAAGTAGATGCATATTATGTACCCCGTTCTTATTTACTTGTCATGATCAAGCATGTTTATGAGAGCGTGTGAGGGGGAACGTGTGCATTAGTTGGAGTAACAGGGGGTGGCTAGTGCAGTGAACGTGAGAGAAAGTTCTGAGATCCACTTGGGTATCTCTACCTTACTTTGTTGCCTCACTAGGGATAAAAAGAAATACCATGCTACCGGAGATGTGGGTGTGACCATTGCCACTTCCTCCATGACTAGATCTAGCATGTTCTTATTTTAACTTCATGTCATGATACTTATTGCTATACTCTGAGTTATCTTAATTACTGAGGTGTTATGATTTAGTTCGCATCTTGGTGGAGTATAAGTGAGACTAATAATAAACTAAAAGGTCTCTATGTTAGGACGTGATGCCCATATAATTATAACTTGTCATTAAACTGTTGTGTTGCAATCTCATATGTCAACTCTAGTGTTCCATTGTCTACCACTTTATTAAAGAGAGAGTGCATTTGTGAAACCATGAACCCCGGTCCATTTGTAATCATAAGAAACACCTTTCCAACCACTTTTACCACTTTTCCATTTTCTGCCATTTAAAAATCCGAAAATACAAAAACACTTTTTCATCTTGCATTCATCATATAAAAACCAAAAATATCATTTATCATTGTTACCACCATCCTTGCATATTTATTTACCACCATTGCATATTTATTTCTTGTTTGCATTGCATATTATCTTGATATCATTTTCACACCTTGTGCTTGACAACCACTAGGTGAGGTTGAGGACCAAAACATTTACTTTGTTTTGTAGGTAACCAAAAGAATGATAGGAAAGATAAATCTTCACTACTGATTCCCCGAGAGTTCGATATTAAACCCTCGAGTCACCCCTCGTGGGGAAAACACGTCTTCCACTTACTACACACTCTGCACTTGGAGTCTCAACCTAACCCATTTATTTTTCACGCAGGTAACTACGTGAAGGGCCATCAACAAGCAAGCCTTCGGCGCACTGAAAAATATACGGGGTCAGCTCCAGCTACCGGAAAAATATACAGGTCTATTATATGTTTATGGTTTAGGGTGGCGCACTAAAGCAGAAGCGTTACACGAGGATACAAACTATCTTGTAACTGCGACGGATATGGTCTTATTATTAGTAGGACCCACATGATAGTTCTAGATCAGGTTGTCTACCAAATGTTTAGTAGGTCATATGGATCTAAAACCTTTGGGACATGTGGACCCACATGCAACACCCCTAGCCATTTTAACCCCAGCATATCTAGAACATGTGGACCCACACTCAACACTCTCATAGACATATCTTACCACGTTTGGGACACGTGGACCAACATGCAACACTCCTAGCGATGTTGTATATTTTTAGGATCCAGATGATAGTTTCAGGTCAAGTTGTCTAGTGCCGGTACATGTGGTTCCAAATGTATAATAGATCATATAAGTATATATCTATCACCTTTGGATTATGTGGATCCAAATGCAACACTCATATCTATGTTGCACATTCTCAGTTTAGATGGTTATTTTTGTATATGGCTTATAATTCATGTTGTGGGTCTACATAGGGATTTGATCGCATTTAGTGGTCAAGATCACTAGGTTGCATGTTTTCTGCCTAGGTCGTTATTTTTGCATATTTCTTTCATTTCATATTGTGGGTCTACATTATCCTTTGCTATGGGTCTATATTTTTAGGGTTGCATCTTTAGGTCTAGATGGCGATCGAGGAATGCATGTTGTGGATCTAATTTTTAGGGTTGCATGTACTTGGTCTACATTACAAGGTTTATATCTTCTAGTGTTTTATTGCATGGTTTGGATCTATATACGAACTGAGCCGTTCAGCTCGCTCCGAGCTTGACTCGACCTGCTACAGCGATGGACCGAGCCGAGCAGCCTTTTTCTCGACCGAAACGACCTCGGGCCGAGCATGGCTCGACTCGGTCCGGCCCAAGAAGCTCTTTTTCTTTTTGCGAAGAATTTTTTCCTAGCTGTTTTATTGCATGGTTTGGAACTATATACGTACTGAGCAGTTCAGCTCGCTCCGAGCTTGACTCGACCCGCTACAGCGATGGACCGAGCCGTGCTGCCTTTTTCTCGACCGAAACGACCTCAGGCCAAGCATGGCTCGACTCGGTCCGGCCCGAGAAGCTCTTTTTCTTTTTGCAAATAATTTTTTCATAACCCAATAGGAAGAGGAGCGGTCCATTAGGTTACATTCCATATGAGCGAAGTGATATAATATGTTCTTTTGGATACCGTCCAAATTACCGAGAGTCAGCGAGCATAGGAAGAAAAGAAGGGGATGCCTCCATGCTCCCACCACCGGCCAGGCCTTGCCCCATGCTCCCGCTAAGAGAGCATCCAAGATGCACATAATGTCTTGTATTTTTTATGTTTATTAATGTGCTATAATCATCAAGTTTTCATGAAAATGGGTTAATTTATATTTTCATTTTGTGTTGTTAATTTCTTAGAATTAATTTTAAATGATTTGGTATCCAATTTCTATGGTTAATGAGTCAAAAATGATGGAAAATTTCTCTCGGTTATGTAGGGTGTGCTCCATGAAGGACACGAGAATTTATAATATTATTTGGAAGGATACATTTTGATTCATCGAGGCACAGCTAGTCCAGCGGCTCTGTTCTCTGCTCTTCACCCGTGAGACCCAGGATCAAATCGCAGCAGCACCACTTTTACTCTCTTTTACCCAGAATTGTTTACAAGCAAGCCTTCGGCGCACTGAAAAATATACGGGGTCAGCTCCAGCTACCGAAAAAACATACAGGTCTATTATATGTTTATGGTTTAGGGTGGCGCACTGAAGCAGAAGCGTTACACGAGAATACAAACTATCTTGTAACTGCGACAAATATGGTCTTATCATTAGTAGGACCCACATGATAGTTCTAGATCAGGTTGTGTACCAAATGTTTAGTAGGTCATATGGATCTTAAACCTTTGGGACATGTGGACCCACATGCAACACCCCTAGCCATTTTAACCCCAGCACATCTAGAACTTGTGGACCCACATGCAACACTCTCATAGACATATCTTACCACGTTTGGGACACGTGGACTAACATGCAACACTCCTAGCGATGTTGTATATTTTTAGGATCCAGATGATTGTTTCAGGTCAAGTTGTCTAGTGCCGGTACATGTGGTTCCAAATGTATAATAGGTCATATAAGTATATATCTATCACCTTTGGATTATGTGGATCCAAATGCAACACTCATATCTATGTTGCACATTCTCAGTTTAGATGGTTATATTTGGATATGGCTTATAATTCATGTTGTGGGTCTACATATGGATTTGATCGCATTTAGTGGTCAAGATCACTAGGTTGCATGTTTTCTGCCTAGGTGGTTATTTTTGCATATTTCTTTCATTTCATGTTATGGGTCTACATTATCCTTTGGTATGGGTCTAGATTTTTAGGGCTGCATCTTTAGGTCTAGATGGGGATCGAGGCATGCATGTTGTGGATCTAATTTTTAGGGTTGCATGTACTTGGTCTACATTACAAGGTTTATATCTTCTAGTGTTTTATTGCATGGTTTGGATCTGTATACGAACTGAGCCGTTCAGCTCGCTCCGAGCTTGACTCGACCCGCTACAGCGATGGACCGAGCCGAGCTGCCTTTTTCTCGACCGAAACGACCTCGGGTCGAGCATGGCTCGACTCGGTCCGGCCCAAGAAGCTCTTTTTCTTTTTGCGAAGAATTTTTTTCCTAGCTGTTTTATTGCATGGTTTGGAACTATATACGTACCAAGCTGTTCAGCCCGCTCCGAGCTTGACTCGACCCGCTACAACGATGGAACGAGCCGTGCTGCCTTTTTCTCGACCGAAACGACCTCAGGCCAAGCATGGCTCGACTCGGTCCGGCCCGAGAAGCTCTTTTTCTTGTTGCAAATAATTTTTTCCTAACCCAATAGGAAGAGGAGCGGTCCATTAGGTTACATTCCATATGAGCGAAGTGATATAATATGTTCTTTTGGATACCGTCCAAATTACCGAGAGTCAGCGAGCATAGGAAGAAAAGAAGGGGATGCCTCCATGCTCCCACCACCGGCCACGCCTTGCCCCATGCTCCCGCTAAGAGAGCATACAAGATGCACATAATGTCTGGTATTTTTTTATGTTTATTAATGTGATGTAATCATCAAGATTTCATGAAAATGGGTTAATTTATATTTTCATTTTGTGTTGTTAATTTCTTAGAATTAATTTTAAATGATTTGGTATCCAATTTCTATGGTTAATGAGTCAAAAACGATGGAAATTTTCTCTCGGTTACGCAGGGTGTGCTCCATGAAGGACACGAGAATTTATAATATTATTTGGAAGGATATATTTTGATTCATCGAGACACAGCTAGTCCAGCGGCTCTGCTCTCTGCTCTTCACCCGTGAGACCCAGGATCAAATTGCAGCAGCACCAATTTTACTCTCTTTTTCCCTGAATTGTTTACAAGCAAGCCTTCGGCGCACTGAAAAATATACCGGGTCAGCTCCAGCTACCGGAAAAATATACAGGTCTATTATATGTTTATGGTTTAGGGTGGCGCACTGAAGCAGAAGCGTTACACGAGGATACAAACTATCTTTTAACTGCGACAGATATGGTCTTATCATTAGTAGGAGCTGACTCCAGGGCAGTGGACGAATCTTCATTTCCCACTCGTACATTGATATATGCTGGCTGCTTAGGCTCATCCAAGATCATAGTCTCACTGCTTAGCATTGAAACAACATCTCCCATGGTAGGTCGATCGACCGCATTTTCCTGTACACACAACAATGCTATGTTAATGCACCTCCTCATCTTTGCCGTGTTACTATGGGGAACCAATGACGAATCAACGAGATCAGTGCACTTTCCATCTTCCCATAATTGCCATACCTGTTTGCAATTCCATTACACGAATTAGGTTGTGTAGCAAATAAAAAGTACACTTTTACAAGCTTAAGTCTGTGTGTGTATATGCTTACATATCCAAGCAGATTGATGAAATCTCCACATTGTTGCTGACTAGAATTTTGTTTTCCACTGAGGATCTCCAGAATGATTACGCCAAAGCTGAAGACATCAGATTTAATAGAGAACACACCCTTCGAAGCATACTCGGGAGCCATGTAGCCACTAAAATGGTATATGATTCATGTCAAGACTAAATTTTCTGGTTGAATAGTAATATGTATAATTGCAGTTGGATTTTGTAGGTGAAACTTACTATGTGCCAACCACTCTTCTTGTAGTGTCTCCTTCGGTGTCATCTGAGCTGAATATTTTTGCTAGCCCGAAATCTGAAATTTTCGGATTCATTCCTCTGTCCAGGAGAATGTTGCTCGGCTTAAGATCTCGATGTATTACAAGCAACCGGGAGTGCTTATGCAGGTAAAGAAGTCCATGTGCTATTCCCTCAATTATCGCTTCACGTTTTGACCAATCCAGTAAAGCTCTTTTATTCTCATCTACATAACAATTAGATATTAATATAACAGGAGAAAAACACCTAGACAGATGAAATAAACTGTAGAGTTGAATGAAATTCTTGGGTAATATTTATTCAGTCTGATGCATCGACAAACGATACTTCAAGTAGACTAAGAAATGCAAATGCATACCAAAGATGAAGTAATCAAGGCTTTTGTTTGGCATGTATTCATAGACCAATATTTTCTCCTCCTCTTGAGAGCAACATCCCAAGAGCCTAACCAAATTCATGTGCTGGAGTTTTGCTATGAGCTGGAGTTCATTTTGAAACTCTACAAAACCCTGTCCTGAATGTGAAGCAAGTCTTTTAACCGCTATCTCCAACCCTTCCGGAAGCTGGCCCTGGGAAAAATTATCTATTCAAGGTTAGACTCTTCCCAGTCTCCCATTTAGAAGTTATCAGCTATAGGCTCAATGTGATAGGATTGATTTCATACAAAAGATCGTATATTATGATCCTGAATAGGCCATAATAGAAGATGAAAATCCTACTAATGTACCTTATAGACGGTGCCAAAGCCACCTTCTCCAAGTTTGTTTTCCTTTGAGAAATTACTTGTAGCCTCCAGTAGTTCTTCAAAGTTAAACAAAGAGAAGTCCGAGTTTGCCAAATTCTGAGCATATCTTGAACCTTGTGTAACATTATTAGCAGTAAATAACATACTCAGTAACATTATTACCACTAATTGTAAAGAGTACGGAATGACGTAGCTAACATCAGTCCACTGAGTAATTAGTGTACCTTTTCTCTGTCCTTTAAGCCGACGAAAGTAACAGATGAAGAGGAGAAATGCAGCTGCAATTAGAGGAGCTGCAACTACGGGAATTACCCATAAGATGTTCCCTGGTACCAAAACACATGTAAGCAACAATGTTAATTGGCAACGAAGGGCACAGTATTTTATTTGCTACTCCAATGACTTACTCCTGCGTTTGTTCAGGCTCGGAGCGGCTTCTGGCGCCGGCGCCGGCAGGCTTAGCAGTGGTTGACCAGCGTAGAACTGAAACGCATCGTACCTGAAGTAACACCGCGTGACACCATCTGTCCACCCATTCGCAGGGCCATGGTGGAGTTGACCATGCCGATGAGACGGCGCAGGCACGCCGAACACTCGTCGGCGGGCAGGTCGGGCGTGCACCGCGCCTGCGAGTACACCCTCGGGTAAGTCGTCACCCTCTCCATGTCCATGACGCCGGTGGCGTACCGGCTCGGAATCATGCCGGCCGCCTTCTCCGCAGTTGCCGCCAGCAACTCGAGGGTGAGGCCGGCGATGAGGGGACGTCGCCGCCGGAGACGTTCCTGGTGCTCCAGTCCTCAAAGGGTGGCGTGTTATCGCCGGATCCTCCAGTGGCGTTCGAGGGCGCCCCTAGGATGTTGCTGCTGGCACCACCGTAGGCGATGATGCAATCCCGGTAGTTGGACCCGACCTTAGCGCACTGCGTCAGGCTTAGCGCATTGGCAAACCAGCTGGTGATGCACCCTCCACAGGCGGAGCCGTCGAGGATGTCGCCGCCGCAGAGCGCGAGCGCGTAGACCACGTCGGGGGCTCGGCCATAGGTGGTGCTGGCGAAGTGTACCGGGGAAGAGGAGGCGTTGTTGGAGAGGATGGCTGCGACAGCCTTGACGTTGTCGCAGAACTCGTCGGCGGCCACCAGAGACGGTGTGAGGAGCAGGAGGAGGATGAGTACGCCCATGGCAAGCTCACACAACTAACTAGCTGCGAGACCACTGCCGGTTCTGTTTTTTCTTCTGCCAGATGGTCAACAAAAGTGCGCTAGCTCATGTATCACAAATGGTCAGTTGGAAAAAAGATCACTCCAACCTTTCCAGCTGATACGTCAGTATCTGTTGCTCTCGGAACTCCCTGCCAAGGAGTACTACATTATTGCTTTGGAACTCCCTGCAAACCAGGCTTAATTTCTTTAATAATTCAAGGCGGCTAGCGAGAGAACAGAATAAATTACACTACTTTGATAAATCATTCCCTTCTTGATCTAGAGCATGGCATGTCTCACTGAGCATAATCTCAGGGAACTCTAAATTATGTGCTCTTGGACTGCAGATTTGTAAATGTGCTGAGAAGATACTTTCGATCGGTTGTACGTTTTGTGCCTTCTTGATTTGGTAGCCCAATTGTCACTTAGTGTTAAGGTATTACCTGATTGTGTCTGTATGTGTGCCGTCTGTCTAGCTGAGCACATTTACAAATCTGCCGTCCAAGAGCACATAATTCAGAGTTCCCTGAGATTATGCTCAGTGAGACATGCCATGCTCTAGATCACATACAGACACAATCAGGTAATACCTTAACACTAAGTGACAATTGGGCTACCAAATCAAGAAGGTACAAAACGTACAACCGATCGAAAGTATCTTCTCAGAGTCGTTTGGTATATTGGAATTAAAAAAAGTTAGAACAATCGAAGGAGCACACCGATCGAGCAGTGGAATTGAACAGTATTTCGAAGAAATCACGCAGACTAAATGTACCTGCGACAGGAAGAAGGCACCAGCCAGCAGCCGATCAGTGGTCCCGTAAATCACAAAGGTCATTGGGTGCCTTAAACAAAAAAGCAACATTATTCGTCAGCACTGAAGCAGTGAATACTCTTTGAAGAAATGAACGACAGTATAAGAATGTTACATACATGTTAATATTTACTTGAAGTAACTATATAGTTTTTTGTTATTATTAATTATTAGTGAAGAAGTGCAATGCTTTCTTTCATCGCTGACAAATCCAGAGAGTACTTGCGATGCCAATTAAACCAAGGGCCTGACCACTGGATGCTCGTCAACATTCTTCAGGACACCTGAAAGTGCATCTAAAGCAGCTTTGTTTTGTAGGTGACTAACTCACACATAAGAAACCTGCAGAAGAGTGAAACAAACATGGTTACATTCCAGTAAACAGAAGGTACTGAATAAGAACAGCATGAAATGATTATCTCAAGAAACAGAACAGATCAACATAGAGAAATGGCCCATAAATCAAGCAAAGTGCACTCTAGAACCTTGAGTTTTGGTCTTCCTTTTCTCTTGCTACAAGACGTTAACAGCCTCAATTTTCCACCATGAAACTGATATATAGCTTATTACGGAAAATAGTTTACTGGCGATCGCTGGTTCCTTGTAATTTGAGAAGGCCCAACTGGACAATTTTGTCTTGATTAGTACCTCTCTAAATAACAATAGAACCACTACAGTGGATGAGGGGCATGGTTCTGTAACTATGTTGAGTGAAAAATTAATTCAGTTAGTTTCTAGAAATACTAGAGACAGCAAATTATGTGTTCATCGTTGAAAGAAACTATGAAGCCAAGCTAGCAGAAACCGACCGTGGTTACTTGCAGAAGACTTACAATCAAGAACAGATAGTGGGGCGAACCGAGCCTATGAGAGGAGGGCGCAGCGGGAGGCGTCGGCGCGTCGGCGCTGGAGGTTGCGGAGGGACAAGAGCGCGCGGTGCTCCATCCCAAGGGACGGCGAGGTGGCCGTGCTGCTCGGATAACCGGCGGCGGTGGCGGTCGAACGGAACAGTACCGCAAGGGGCCATGGCTGTGGGCTTGGGCCGAGTTGTGGCCTAGGAGAGAACTGATGGCCGCGCGGCACGTACACGGAAGCGCGGGGAAGAAGAAATGCACCTGGCCCAACTAGCACAGAATTTTTTTTGACACTAAGACTGCAGGGCTTGAGCACAGTATTTTATTAAACCCCACCAACCAACAGAGTATTTACATCATAATTACAAAGAGGCAGCATAATTACAAAAAAACAGGAGAACCACTATACAAGAGAGTCAATCCATGATGACAAAGACTGTAGATGCGTGGCTTTCATCCTATGCATGAGCATGGTGATATCGTGCAGAAAACCTCTCTTCCATCCTCGAAAAGATGGCATAACATTCTGAAAAATTGCTTCATTACGCTGCTTCCAAATGTTCCATGCAGCTAAAATTACCACCTCAGTGAAGAAAGGTTGCTGGAAAGATCTCCTAGCCAAAAAGAATACCTGCTCAAAGTGTTGGCAGGCACCCAATCTATCTGCAAATAATTCCAGATTCGAACACGGAAAAGACAACCAAAAGACAACTAGCACATAATTGCCTCCTGAGCCAACCTCGCAGGAGGTGCTATACACTGTAGCTTCGCAGGAAGACGAGGAAAGAAAGTGGAGGATTAAAGAAATTAAGCTTGGTTGTTGCCTTGACTAACTAATTAAGGTACTTGTTCACTAGTGACAACACTCAAAGCAACTGATATTACCGATGCAGAAATCATCTGAAAAACTGATATGACCGATGCGGAAATCATTTGAAAAAGGCTCTAGATTTCAGGTGTTCCATGTGGCTGATGACCCGCCTTTCAAGCAGTAGAAATGGGCGAATAGCTCCTATGCGACACTTTTTCTTCCAATTGGTAGGAGAACGACGTCGTTCGTTGGAATAGCTCAGGTGCGACACATCGGAGCTGGTAAATAGCCGAGGCCCAACATGGCCCTTAAACACAACTGATGCGGTCGTTAGCTGTTAGGTTTGCGTTGGGCCCACAACTTAGCCACGTAAGCACGGGACCCACCACTTATCCACTCACCGCATGGGACCCACCTCACCGCAGGAAGACAATAACCGTGCCCGTGCCCGACCGCTCGCCGCCGCCCATTGCTTCCCCTTTCCTTCCCCAATCTCTCTCTTCTCCGGCGACGAAGTCCAGATGTCTAGCTCCTCCGCCCCGCAGTCAAAATGGCCACGGTTTTGTCCACTGCCGCTGACACGATGCCCGGAATGCCCTGAAGAAAATTGGGATTTAGGGTTCATTTTGCTATTTTCGGATCCTGAAGAAATGTGGCCATTTCGAGTGGATCGATAGCTATGTTCAGAGGCTTGAACAAATTGAGGGCTACTTGATTCGAGGGCCCCTTGATTCGAACGGGGCCGCAACCTGGGAGCTGAATTTTGGGTTGCCGCCGGTGGGCGTGGAGAATTTTGGAAGCTCGGACATAGTCACATAGGTGCTGACAGAGACGTGACGAGGAATGCGCGCAATGGAAGATCAAGAAACATCTAAAGCAGATGATTCGGAAGTTCGTGTAACTTAATCGAATCGAAGCAGCAATTTGGGAAGTTTCTGAAGTTGTTTGTACTGTCATACAGTTTGTGTTCTTCAGTTAACACTTGAGTCCATAGTTCTGTTTTCAGTAAAAAAAAGATCAGGATGGATGTTTGTCACTCTTACCAAGATGTTGTTACTCTTAACAATTTGTTTCACCTTGTCTAAATTAGCTAAACAAATTCAAACGAATTCACCTTGTCACTCTAGTGTTCCTATTGTTCTAGTGGTAGATTTGTAACTATTACCTCCTAATGGTGGTAGATTTGTCGCAAACATAGGCATAGCCTAGTGGCAAAGGGTTGATGCCTCCCTTTGCCCACCCAATTTCGAGTCCCCATACTCGCAATTTAGGTGTTGCACATTATTCCCGTTCTAGTCCAGCAGCTTCGTGGGTCAGGCAACTTATTATTATGGATTAATCTATAATAATGAGTTGTCTCATCCATTAAGATGTTGCACTGGGACAAATTTTTAGATTTTTTTTAAATATATGAAAATTATTTATTTTCTTTTGATTTTTTGAATTCAACTTTGAACTGAAATTCAAATTTACATGGTATTTCTGCTAGGCTTGGATGTTGCAATGATTTCATACTATTATGCACTTGTTTGATCTAACTGGGACAAGTTTTTTGAATTAATCTTCATATTATTTATTTTCAAATTTGAACCAAATTTCAAATTTCACCTTGTCACTCTAGTGTTCCTATTGTTCTAGTGGTAGATTTGTAACTATTACCTACTAACTGGGACAATTTTTTTGACTTTCTTGAATAATATGAAAATTATTTATTTTCTTTTGATTTTTTGAATTCAACTTTGAACCAAAATTCAAATTTACATGGTATTTCTGCTAGGCTTGGATGTTGCAATGATTTCATACTATTATGCACTTGTTTGATCTAACTTGGTCATCAAACCGAGCATTTTGCTAAGTCTTGAACAAAAAATGTTTCAAATGAGCTCTAAAGGTAGGGTAAATGGCTCCATTCCTAAGCAAGGTTTTTTTCGACCTTGTCTAAATCAGCAAAATAACTTTCCTACACATCTATTCTATATATATATATACTATGTGCGCAGGTTTTCCATTTTTTTGATGTTTTTTGAATTTTTTATGCTTATTTTGAAATCGGTCAAACCTAAGTTTGACCAACATTTAAACAAGTTTCAAACATGAAAAATGAAAAACTAAGCATGGATCCTTCTTAGTCACTCCTAAATGAAGCTTTTGTGAGGTTTTTGAAAATTTCGTGTTGCAAATCCAAAACCACTTCTCTTCAACCTTAGACTTCATAGTTTGAGTTTTGACATACCACACTAGATACATGCATTTTTGGTTTTGAATCTATGTAGACCTTGTTTATTAATTTGAGTAGTTAGTTTATGTCATAAGGAGACCATGTGCACAGGTTTTCCATTTTTTTGATGTTTTTTGAATTTTTTATGCTTATTTTGATAATCGGTCAAACCTAAGTTTGACCAACATTTAAACAAGTTTCAAACATGAAAATGAAAAACTAAGCCTGGATCCTTCTTAGTCACTCCTAAATGAAGCTTTTGTGAGGTTTTTGAAAATTTCATGTTGCAAATCCAAAACCACTTCTCTTCAAACTTAGACTTCCTAGTTTGAATTTTGACATACCACACTAGATACATGCATTTTTTGGTTTTGAATCTATGTAGATCTTGTTTATCAACTTGAGTAGTTAGTTTATGTCATAAGGAGACCATGTGCACAGGTTTTCCATTTTTTTGATGTTTTTTGAATTTTTTATGCTTATTTTGAAATCGGTCAAACCTAAGTTTGACCAACATGTAAACAAGTTTCAAATATGAAAATGAAAAACTAAGACTGGATCCTTCTTAGTCACTCCTAAATGAAGATTTTGTGAGGTTTTTGAAAATTTCATGTTGCAAATCCAAAACCACTTCTCTTCAACCTTAGACTTCATAGTTTGAGTTTTCACATACCACACTAGATATATGCATTTTTGGTTTTGAATCTATGTAGACCTTGTTTATCAACTTGAGTAGTTAGTTTATGTCATAAGGAGGCTATGTGCGCAGGTTTTTCATTTTTTGATTTTTTTGAAATTTTTATGCTCATTTCAAATATTGGTCAAACCTAAGTTTGACCAACATTTAAACAAGTTTAAAACATGAAAATGAAAAACTAAGCCTGGATCCTTCATAGTCACTCAAAAATGAACCTTTTGTGAGGTTTTTAAGGTTTCATATGGTTTCGATTTTTTATGAATTAGTTATGCTCATTTGAAAGTGCTCATTTGAATGTATGTAAACCATATTTATATATTTTTCTAGTTACTATACGGTATTAGAAGACTATGTGCGCAAGTGGCATATTTTTTTGAATTAGTTATGCTAAACCGCAAGTGCGCAAGTTTTTTTTTTTGGCTGGAGTGTTTTATTAATGCCAAACACGGCCCAACCAACTAAGGCCCAACCGGTGTTTTTTTTCTTTTCCCACAGCCTCGCCACGGCCCAATGCCACGGCCGACCGCCTCCCGTTCCCCTTCTTATCCACGAAAAGATGTCCTGCCCTAGCTATTTTCCCCACTCACTCGCCGCTCCCACTGTCGCCGCCGCTCCCACTTGCTCGCCGCCGGCGACCAAATCCACCTGCAGCCGCAGATCCAGCCCCGCCGAGCGCCGATGTTTAGGAGGGGAGGTCAATCGCGGGCCGCGGTGGCCATTCCGGTGGCGGGAACCGCTCCGATGAGGAGCGAAAGGGGTGAAAGCGGCGGGTTCCCGATGACCCCGCTCGGGCGTAGCGGGTTCCCGATGACCCCGCTCGGGCGCAGCGGGTTGTTTCCGACGGTGCTCGGAAGCGCGGCGCGCGCAAGTACACCAACTAGGGCATGACGCCGCCGAGCGCGTACTTCCGCCGCGAGGTGGAGGAGTACGACCGCCGCATGGAGATGGCGGCGGCGGCTCGAGGCGGCAGCCGCTACGAGCATGGAAGCTCCTCCGGCGCGGGGAGCTCCTCCATCGCACGGGCACCGCTGCCACCGCCGAAGAGGGAGGAGGAGGAGCAGCAGGAGCACGCACCGCGCGCCGGGCACGCCAGCCTCCTGCCCGGAGACTTTGTCGACGACGAGCACCTCGCCTGGATCACCGCCGAGGTGCTAGCTAGAGCGCAGCAAGGAGAGCCAGCAGCAGCTCGACGGCGATGGAAGAGGAGCAGGATGAACTCCGCTTCCAGCAGGGTGTCGAAGCATCCCTCCACCCCATCTTTGACATCAGCTCGGACTCCGACTGGTCCGACTGAGCGGCGCCGGCGCCTCGTCGCCGCCGCACCCCCGGGGCTCCGGTGTGAGCCCAATTTTGGGTCTTAGGTTAGGGTTAGAGCAGCGACGGAACACGGAAGCCCAATTAGCTATGTAAGCGTGTGTGCCATGTGGCTTTTGAATGCCCAATTAGCTAGAGCAGCGACGAACTTATCTATGCCCGCCATGGAATTAGCTATGTAATAGTATGTTCATATCAATTTCAGTTGAATTTAGTTCAATTTAAGTTTAATTTCAGTTGAATTTAGTGTTCAATTTCAGCGCGGCAATGTTCAATTCAATTTCAGTACAAATGCAGCTTCAGTTCAGAAAAGCTTGTCGGCGTTGCCGCGCTTCGTCGCCGGAGAAGAAGAAGAAAAGAAACAGAGGATGCAGGGGAGGAGGATGCAACGGTATGGGGATGGCTCATGGCGTCGCATAGGAGTTATTCGCCTCAGTAGAAATAGAACTAGTGACGAACAGATTTTTCGACCGACTGGAACATCGAATGAATAATTTATTAAACCGGAAATTCGCATTGGCACCCGGGAGCATATACTCCCGGTATTTTCAAAAAAAAAAATCAAAATTTAAAAACTGTCAGATTGTACAGGGCGCATACGATGTCATTTCGGCGCGAAAAAAAACACGGTGGTGCGCAACATGGTCAGGTACGTGCATGATTTTTTTTCAGAATTTTTTGATAAGTTTTCAATTTGCTAAATTTTTCGAAAATACCGGGAGCATATGCTCAGCAGCGTTTTGGCTCCCGGGAGCATATGCTCCCGGTATTTTCAATTTTTTTTAGCAAATTGAAAACTTATCAAAAAATTCTGAAAAAAATCATGCACGTACCTGACCATGTTGCGCACCACCGTGTTTTTTTTTCGCGCCGAAAGGAAATCGTATGCGCCCTGTACAAAAATGACAAATTTCCTGTCAGAAAAGATAGGCAATTTGTCATTTTTGTACAGGGCGCATACGATGTCATTTCGGCGCGAAAAAAAACGCGGTGGTGCGCAACATGGTCAGGTACGTGCATGATTTTTTTCAGAATTTTTTGATAAGTTTTCAAATTTTGAATTTGTTTTGAAAATACCGGGAGCATATGCTCCCGGGTGCCAATGCGAATTTACAAGACTTGGCTAATTAAAGACATTTTTGTCGCAAAGAATAAGGAAGAAAATGTACCCTGAGCTTTTGTATTCTCGCTAGCCGGCTTGACCCGCTCCAAGACAAGTGAGTGATTCAAGTCTGATTAGTGCGCTGAACGTATCAAAATAATTCTAATGCAGTACACTCCTAATGGACTATAGTGAGTTCTGAAAGCAATAGATATGACGTATCAGTTGAAAAAATGTTCCAGTGTTCCTTTTCCAAGTGACCATCGGTGATTTTGCTGGTACATAAGCGCGCTTTGTTGATCATCTGGCAGAAGAAGAACAAGAATCTTAATTAGCTCGCCATGGCGGCCATCGGCGTCACCATCCTGCTCCTCCTACTCACACCGTTTCTGGTTGCGGCCGATGTGTTCTGCGACAACGTCAAGGCCGTCGCCGCCACCCTCTCCAAGAACGCCTCCTCTTCCCCTGTACACTTCGCCACCAGTGCACCACCACCTACGGCCAAGCCCCCGATGTCGTCTACGCGCTCGCGCTATGCCGCGGCGACGTCCTTGACGGCTCCGCCTGTGGGGTGCATCGCCAACTGGTTCGACAAGGCTCTAAACCTGACGCAGTGCGCCCGGGTCGGCTACTACTACGGGGACTGTATCATTGTGTACGGTGCCGACAACAACATCCTAGCGGCACCCAAGAACGCCACAGGAGGATACGGCGACAACACGCCGCCCTTTGAGCAGTGGAACATCAATAATGTCTCCGGCAACGTCTCCCACGTCGTCGGCCTCACCCGCGAGTTGCTGGTGGCTACCGCGGAGAAGGCGGCCGGCGTGGTTCCGAGCCATTACGCCACCGGCGTCATGGACATGGACAGGTTGACGATCTACCCGAAGGTGTACTCGCAGGCGCAGTGCACGCCAGACCTGTCGGCCGCCGATTGTTCAGCGTGCCTGCGCCGTCTCCTCAGAATGGTTAACTCCACCATGGCCCTGCGCATGGGTGGACAGATGGGTGTCACGCGGTGTTATTTCAGGTACGAGGCGTACCAGTTCTACGATGCCCAGCCGCTGCTAAGTCTGCCGTCCTCGCCGGCGCCGCCGGCAGCTCCGACTCTCACCAAACACAGGAGCAAGTTTGTGAGACAGAGGCTCATCGTCGCTAATTAACATTATTAATTGTTTACACACGTATGTTAATATCTGCAGGGCGTATGAGCATGCTGTGGGCAATTCCCGCAGTTGTATTCCTCTAACGGCATCAGCATTTCTCCTCTTCATCTGTTACTCTCGTGGGCTCAAAAGGCAAAGAAAAGGTATGCTAATTATTTGGTGGAATGTTATTCCATCATACTGTATTTTCTTTACAATTAGTAATAATTCTTGTTTTCTTACTGGTAATAATTCTACGAGTATTAAATTTTACTGCTAACAATATATAACACAAGGATTAAGGAGGGCGAGGGAAGGGAAAAATTCGGAGTTCTCTTTGTTTGACTTTGAAGAGGTACTGGAGGCCACAAGTAATTTTTCAGAAGAAAACATACTTGGACAAGGTGGCTTTGGGACTGTCTACAAGGTAAAGTAGTACGCTCGTGAGATTTTCATCTTTAATTTAGCAGCCTAATTCAAACCCTAGCTGATGACATTTGAATGGGAGTGGGGGATTAGTTACCACGTAGAATGGGAAGAGCTTAACTTTCTAAGATACATTTTTTCCCAGGGCCAGCTTCCAGAGGGGTTGAAGATAGCGGTGAAGAGACTAGCTTCACATTCAGGACAGGGTGTCGTAGAGTTTCAGAATGAACTCCAGCTCATAGCCAAACTCCAGCACACAAATTTGGTTAGGCTCTTGGGATGTTGCTCTCAAGAGGAGGAGAAAATATTGGTCTATGAATACTTGCCGAACAAAAGCCTGGATTTCTTCATCTTCGGTATGCATTTGCATTTCTTAATTTATTTTATTTATTGTATGTCAAAACACATCAGGATTACTATAGATTACTTGAGACTTTGTTTCTCAGCCCCGTGAGTATAGTTTGTATTCCTTGTAAATTCAATTCTACAATATATTTTTATTATCTGAGTGTATTTCTCATGTTATATTAATATGTAACTGATGTGTAGATGAGAATAAAAGAGCTTCGCTGGATTGGACAATGTTATAAACGATAGCAAGAAAACCGATGAAGTAGCGGAAAGATCAAACCAACGGGGACACGAGATTTAACGTGGAAAACCCCTCCAACAATGGAGGAGAAAAAACCACGGGCGCCGGCCAGCAAAACTTCACTATATCGGGTGAGGTTACAAACGCCGTGGGTTTACAATATGTGGCATACCCTAAACGGCGGCTTACAAGATGTATTTATAGCGGTGCAAAACCCTAAGTTGACTGCAGTCCAACTCGGCAACCATCCAGGTCGGTAATGATCCGTATTGTGCAAGGAAACGGAACACGCGTTCCTGTGAAGGAAAAACTTCGATCGATCCACTCCTGGGATTGGATGTGTTGGCTCGTTGTGTGGCCCTCCGTGTGGCCATGTTCCTGGGAACATCTTTCACGGAAACAGTCCCGTGAACAACATCCTGGGAACACACCCGGGAACAGTCCCGGGAACAACATCCCGGGAACAAAGAAATTTGGAGCACATCAAAATAGCACTCCACCTTGAGACAAATTTCATCTTGTAGCATGAACGAGTAACTTCATCCTGAAACAACAAAGAAAACACATTCGGCGCCAAATAGCCTCTTGGGCTAGACAGCGATACCAACTAAGCCGAGCATAGCTCAAACTTAGTAACAGGAACAGGCTTTGTCATCATATCAGCCGGATTATCATGAGTACTAATCTTGCATACCTTCAGCTTACCTTGTGCAACAACATCACGCACATAATGGTATTTGACGTCAATGTGCTTTGTTCTCTCATGGAACATCTGATCCTTAGTAAGGTAAATAGCACTCTGACTATCACAAAACAGGTTAATGCAAGTATCATCTCCACAAAGCTCAGCAAACAAACCTTTCAACCAAACAGTTTCTTTAACTGCTTCAGCAATAGCCATGTATTCAGCCTCCGTGGTGGATTGGGCAACAACTGGCTGAAGTGTTGCCTTCCAACTAACAGCACAACCACAATGGCGAACACATAACCTGTAAGGGACCTCCTCTTATCCAAATCGGCAGCAAAATCTGAATCCACATAGCCTACGAGTCACTCACCAGTCTTGCCAAACTTCAAGCAAGCATCAGACGTGCCACGGAGGTACCTGAAAATCCACTTAACAGCTTTCCAATGTTCTTTAACAGGATTAGCCATGTATCTACTCACCAAGCTCATAGCATATGATAAATCAGGACGTGAACAGACCACGGCATACATCAAGGAACCAACAACACTAGAATACGGAACTCGAGACATGTACTCCAAATCATCATCAGTAGTAGGACATTGAGAAGATGATAACTTAAAATGAGGAGTAATAGGAGTACTAACAGACTTTGCATCATGCATGTTAAAACGATGAAGAACTTTCTTAATATAACTTTGCTGATTAAGAAATAAGAACCTAGACTTCCTATCACGTGTAATTTCCATACCTAGGATTTTCTTAGCAGCACCAAGATCCTTCATCTCAAACTCGCTACTCAACTAAGACTTGAGAGCAGCGATTTATTTCATGCTCTTGGCAGCAATCAACATATCATCAACATATAACAACAAGTATATAGACGATCCATCAACAAACTTAATGTACACACAGCTATCAAATTCAGACCTCTTAAAGCCATGTGACAACATAAACAAATCAAACCTTTTATACCACTGTCGAGGTGACTGTTTCAAACCATATAAGGACCTTTTCAACTTACAAACAAGATCCTCCTTACCCGGCACTATGAACCCTTCAGGCTGGTCCATGTATATCTCCTCCTCCAACTCTCCATGCAGAAACGCAGTTTTAACATCTAACTGCTCAAACTCAAGATCACGCATAGCAACAATGGAGAAAAATGTCCGAATAGAACTATGCTTGACAACCGGAGAGAAAACATCATTATAATCGATACCTGGGATTTGACTGAAGCCTTTTGCAACCAACCTTGCCTTAAACCTTGGAGGCTCACTTGGAGATAAACCCTCATTTCTCTTGAAGATCCACTTACAGCGGACGGCCTTCTTTTTCGTAGGCAAGCGCACAACATCTCATGTGCCATTCTTCTCAAGTGACTGCATCTCTTCTTGCATAGCGGAGATCCACTTCTCACGGTCACTTGAACTAACAGCTTCAATATACGTGGATGGCTCATGTCCATGCTCCACCTGTTCTGCACAATTCAGAGCATAATTAACAATGTTACACTCCTCAATTAAACGTGGTCGCGGACCACAATTTCTCTTTTGTCTATGAGCAGTGATAGACTGATTTTGTGGCTGCAAAACAGGGGTGAATCAGGCATATTAGCATTATCAGAGTCAGAGTCATCTGACGTAGCACCATCATTGTTTCAGTGACATTTTCTTCTTCAACAGAGTGCTCCACCGCGACACGAACCTGATTTTGTGGCTGCAAAACATGAATCAGGACTATCTGGCAAGACATCTGAGGACAACTTATCAAAGTACATAACAGATTCATTGAAAACAACACTCCTGCTCGTAAATGGCTTGTTAGTTTCGAGATTCCACAACTTATATCCTTTTACTCCCGAACCATAACCAATGAACACACACTTAATAGCTCTCGGTTCTAACTTTCCATTATCAACATGAGCATAAGCAGTGCAACCGAAAACTTTAAGCTGTGAATAATCAGCAGAGTACCTGACCATACCTCAATGGGAGTTTTCTTGTCGAGGGGAATAGATGGTGACCTGTTTATCAAGTAACAAGCGGTGGCTGCCGCCTCAGCCCAAAAACGCTTACTCATGCGAGCGTTAGAAATCATGCAGCGAGCCTTGGAGATGATGGTCCTATTCATCCGCTCCGCTACACCATTCTGCTGGGCGTGTACGGGATGGTGAGGTGCCTGACAATGCCTTCTTTCCTGCAATAATCATTAAAGGCATTCGAACAAAATTCGCCACCATTGTCAGTACGAAGCAATTTCACCTTCCTTTCTGTTTGCCTTTCTATCATAGCTTTCCACTCTTTAAAAGCAGCAAACGTATCATCCTTATTTTTCATGAAATAAGGCCAAACTCTTCTAGAGTAATCATCAATAATGGTAAGCATATAACGAGCACCACCATAAGAGGGCTTACGTGACGGCCCCCAAACATCAGCATGTACATAATCAAGTGTACCTTTGGTGGTATGAACGGAAGCATTAAACTTAACTCTTGTGTGCTTACCGAAAATGCAATGTTCACAGAATTGCATCTTTCCCAAACTGCAGCCATGCAGTAACTCTCTCTTGATCAATTCTGCCATACCAAGTTCACTCATATGTCCAAGACGCTTGTGCCAAAGGTTAGTCTTACTAGCATCATCATGAGAAACAGCAGCAACAGTACCAGATAAAGTGCTACCTCTAAGACATATAATTTAGCAGAATTCATATCACCAACCATAACAATGAGAGAACCTTTTGATACCTTCAGGAGTCTGTTCCCGCCGGCATACTTGTACCCGTCACAATCAAGGGTACGAAGCGAGATCAAATTTCTCGCCATGGTTGGTATGTGTTTCACTCCCGTCAACGTGCGTGTCATACCGTCATGTGTCTTGATCTGAACGGAACCGACACCAGCAATGCGACATTGTTGGTCGTTCCCCACACGCACGAAATCTCCAGTCTGCACTAACTCATAAGAACTGAACCAATCTTTGTTATAGCAAATATGAAACGAACATGCAGTATCTAAATCCATTCATCCTGACAAGAAACACATGCAGCAAATACACCTAGGCATTCACCATCAGAACTACCATCAACAACAGCAGCCTCACCGGTATCATTACCTTCATTATTTTTCGGTTGGTAAGTACCTTTTCTTTTCTCCTTGTTCTGCAACTTCCAGCAATCATCAATAACATGATTAGATTTCTTACAATACCTGCAGAACTTGTCACGTCCTTTAGACTTTGAGCGACCTTTGTCACCCTTGCTCTTATCTCTGTTGTTGTTGTGATATTGATTATCTCGCTGCTCGGCCTGCCTCGGACCTACAAAGCATCACCCTTGGAGGAGTATGACTCCTCCTTCTGTACCATACCTTTCATCTTTTCCCTTGTAAGCAGGGCATCATAAACTTCCGTAACGGTTAGTTCATCATGGCTTAATAGTATGGTATCACGAAAATTGGTAAAGGAATTTGGCAGCGAGCACAGAAGTAACAGTGCTAGATCTTCATCATCATACGTTACCTCCATCGACACTAGGTCGGAAACGATCTCCTTGAAGATCGATATGTGATTCATTACCGAACCACCTTCCTGCAACTTGTGCGTGAACAACTTCATCTTCACGTGCATCTTGCTGGTTAGATCGTTGGACATGCAGATCGACTCCAGCTTAACCCACAGCTTCGCTGCAGTTTTCTCCTACAGTACTTCTTGCAGAATATCATTAGATAGATGGAGTTGAATCAGGGAACAAGCCTTACGATCTCTCTTCTTCTCATCAGCGGTCCAATCAGTCGCCGCTTTGTCGCCGAATTTCTCCACCGCTTCGTCAAGATCATTGGACTGTGCGAGGATCGCACGCATCTTGACCTGCCACAACGAGAATCTCGTCTTGTAGTCCAGCAACGGTAGATCAAACTTCATAGATGCCATCGCGAAACCCTAATCTGAAAACAGATCTGAAACAGGGCTCTGATACCACTTGTTATAAACGATAGCAAGAAAACCGATGAAGTAGCGGAAAGATCAAACCAACGGGGACACGAGATTTAACGTGGAAAACCCCTCCAACAATGGAGGAGAAAAAACCACGGGCGCCAGCCAGCAAAACTTCACTATATCGGGTGAGGTTACAAACGCCGTGGGTTTATAATATGTGGCATACCCCAAACGGCGGCTTACAAGATGTATTTATAGCGGTGCAAAACCCTATGTTGGCTGCAGTCCAACTCGGCAACGATCCAGGTCGGTAATGATCCGTATTGTGCAAGGAAACGGAACACGTTTACGGGAACGTTCCTGTGAAGGAAAAACTCCGATCGATCCACTCCTGGGATTGGATGTGATGGCTCGTTGTGTGGCCCTCCGTGTGGCCATGTTCCTGGGAACATCTTTCACAGAAACAGTCCCGGGAACAACATCTTGGGAACACACCCGGGAACAGTCCCGGGAACAACATCCCGGGAACAAAGGAATTTGGAGCACATCAAAATAACAGACAAAACTTGTAGCAATAATTGAGGGAGTAGCGCATGGACTTCTTTACCTTCATAAGCATTCAAGGTTGCTTGTCGTACATCGAGATCTTAAACCGAGCAACATTCTCCTAGACAGCGAGATGAATTCAAAAATTTCAGATTTTGGTCTAGCAAAAATATTTAGCTCAAAGGACACCTAAGGAAACACTACAAGAAGATTAGTTGGCACATAGTAAGTTTCATAGCAAAATATCCAATTGCAATTATACTGTACATGTTACAACTGAACAACGAAAAGTAATCTTGACATGTATCATATACCATTTCAGCGGCTACATGGCCCCTGAGTATGCTTCGAAAGGCATCTCCTCTATTAAATCTGATGTCTTCAGCTTTGGGGTTGTCATTTTGGAAATCCTGAGTGGAAAACGGAATTCTGGCCACCAACAATGTGGAGATTTCATCAATATGCTTGCACATGTGAGCATATAAGCACAAACCTAAGCATGTTTTGTACTTTAATTTGGTACACAACCTAATTTGTGTGATGGAATTGCTAACAGGCATGGAAATTGTGGGAAGATGGAAAGTGGAATGATCTCATCGATGCATCATTGGTTCCTGTTAGCCAGTCAACAAAGATGATGAGGTGTATTAACATAGCATTGTTGTGTGTGCAAGAGAATGCAGCCGATCGACCAACCATGGGAGATGTTGTTTCAATGCTAAGCACTGAGACTATGATCTTGGATGAGCCTAAGGAGCCATCATATAATGTAAGAGTGGGAAATGAAGAGGCGTCCACTGCTCCCAAGTCATACAGTTTTAATGATGTGACCATATCTGTCACAATTCCTAGATAGTGTGTTTTTACTCGTAGTATGTTCTTTTTATTGTCGTGCTGTAACATTTACTAATGAGTAAGTTTAAATGGTGTTTCAAATGTCAGATCGTGTACCCTAAAGAGTATAAAGAAGGTTTTGAAACTAGTTGGTTCTCCATACCTTTTATTCCCCTCTTTTCCTTTAAAAAATATCTAACTTAATTATGAGCATGTAGTTTTTTCCAAAAAAAAAATCTAACATTATTTATGAGCATGTAGTTTTCTCTACTAACTTTTTTGTCCTACATAACTGACACACATTTTGCAAGGCAACATACAAAATAAGATACAATTATGGATGGAACGGTTAGAGTTGTATTTATGATGCCCTTTGGCCTTTCGTATTTGTCTTTTGGCCTCCCACTACTTGTATATATGATGGCTTTGCCTCCTAATAATACTAAGTTGCTATTCCAACATGGTATCAGAGCGAGGTTAATTTTTTTTTGTGGTTTGATTCTGTTAAACTGTTTCTGAAATCATGGTTGTATATGTGTGAAAATTTCACAACTACAATATCTGGAGTGTATGTACGAAAAATTTACAGACAATGTCTAGAGTGGATGGTGCCAAGGATGGCAGGTGTACCCTACAGAGCATTGGAGCTAGCTCAACCAGTCATCCGTCACTTGTGGAGTCCCTGACTCCACTTAAGGAAAACATCACTCAAAACAATACCTTTACTTCTTCGCCGAATTCCACCGTATTTGAAAGGCACTTACTAAATGCTAACGACTATTCTTCCGAGGAAAGAAAACTACACTTTTCGAATCACTGATTTGAGAACTGTTTTCACTTTTCAACGGAGGTAGCATTGGTGAAAAAAAAGGCCGTGTTGAGCGAGTGATCGAGAAGCAAAGATATAGACAAGTTCGAGTATCCCTCGAAAAAATAGTCCCACTCTTATGTCTCATGATGATACTGTGGGATATTAAGGGGTGCCGACAAATACGTCCGATCTATAAATCTCCAAAAATATTGTGTGGTGGAATGCTTTGGGCCTTCATGCTTGAGGAAGGCTTAAATCTATCCATAGTAGCTTATGCCTATCCAAAATGCTTGTGGGATATGAATGAGAGCGCCGTTTTGGCTCCCGGGAGCATATGCTCCCGGTATTTTCAAAAAAAATTCAAAATTTGAAAACTTATAAAAAAAATCTGAAAAAAATCATGCACGTACATGACCATGGTACGCACCACCGTGTTTTTTTTCGCGCCGAAATGACATCGTATGCGCCCTGTACAAAAATGACAAATTTCTGACAGGGAATGAGATCTAAAAATTTGAATTTCTGACAGGAAATTTGTCATTTCGGCGCTAAAAAAAACACGGTGGTGCGTACCATGGTCAGGTACGTGCATGATTTTTTTCAGATTTTTTTGATAAGTTTTCAAATTTTGAATTTTTTTTTAAAATACCGGGAGCATATGCTCCCGGGTGCCAATGCGAATTTCCGGATATGAATCAACTTCTCTTCTTCACCATGAGGCCTTTGCTTCTTTTATAGTTGAGAAGAGGTGCCTTGGTGGAGACAAGAATGCTTTAATGAGTAGAACTCATTTTTTCCCAGCGTCCAAAAGGCTTATTTTCTTAGTTTGTGGGATTCCAAATAGCTTATGAAATGGATAGTTCCTTATGCCCCAGAGTCCTTCCCGAGTACGGCTAGGTGTGGGGCCCCTAGGGTACCGTATGCGGCTAAAGTTTCCTTACAAGGTAGTTATACACTAGTACACTACTAATCATGAAAAAGATCCCTAATTTTTATTTCAAAGTTACTCGTTTGTTTTGTCTCGGATAGTGCTCAAAATGCATAAAGTGAGTCGTCACCCAGGAGAGAAATGACGTAAAAAAGCAGGTCATCAGGTAAGGGCCCGTCGGTTTGGACAGTGACTGAAATCGATTACCACAATGAACGACCTGGAATAAGTCATCCTCAAACTCGGTACCCTTTCACATCTACTCCCTCCGTTCGGATTTAATTGACACACATTTGGTTACACATGGATGTATCTGGACACCAAACAAGTATAGATACATCCATATTTGGACAAGACCAAGTCAATTAATTTGGAACGGAGTGAGTAGTTCTTGTGGAAATTTTGATGTCCTCTTCTAAGTTTGGACGTGTGATTCTGTTCTAATCCTAATCTAAAACTATTTTGCTGAAAAAAGAATCATCTATTATATTCCTGCCGGCCAAGAGCTGCTGGACCGAGTGTGAGTCAAGTGGACATTTTCAAGTTAACAAATTACCTAGTCAACACACAACATACTGGCCGGCCACTGCTTATACATTCTTCACATTCTTCCAAGTCATCCATGACCAAAGAGCGACAAGCCGACAAGGAAAGCGTGCGTTGCAGGCCGTGCCAAACATAGAATACCTGAACAGTTAGTTATTTTTTTTCGAATGGTCACCGGGGGAGGGAGAAGACCCTCCACCAGAATTGTATTCATTTTCTGTTTAATGGGTTCAAGCGAACCAGAATTTTACAGGGAGGAACGAAGAGAAGACAAAACAAAAAAAACGCACACCAACACACACACAAAGGGGGCGGGAGAGGGGTACAGGTGCACTTGAGAAGCACTAACAGGCGTGCTCGCATGACGACCACCACCAGGAAGACGAGCAGGACAGTGCTTTGAGGAGTGCGTCCGACGCCGTCGAAGGGCATCACGGTCCCGAGACATTGCAGATTGCAGCACCACCACTTGCTTGCATGGCGACTACCCCACAAGATGGCGAACCAGGAGCGAACGGGGACCAACGAGTAAGACCGGCCTAGCACCGGCTCCACGAACCTTGACCCCGACCTCAGCCAAAGGGGCAGCCCCAAGCACTCTGGCCTAGCACCAGCGCCACGTGGGGAGGCGACCTCGCCGCCGAAGGGGGCCGATCAGCCGAGACCGCACCAACAACACGAAGCTCGCGACAATGCCGCTACCATCCCCATCGGACAATTGCCAAGCTTGCACAGCCACCAAGCACGCCAAGAGCACCATATGGCAGCACGGCGAGGCCAAAAAGCCTCGCGCCGGATACACCCCCAAGAACAGCAAGCTCAACACAGCAAGCTCAACACGCCAATCAGGCTAAAAGGCAAAGAGCAGGGGGTCCTTGCAACGCCTTCAAGAAGGGAGCCACGCCCACAGGCGTGGTCGTCGCAGAGTTTTCACTCGGACCTCACCTGCACATCGGTGTTGCGAGCAATGCAACAGCTCCTACACCACGCCTCCAACAAGGTTAGCAACACCCGGAGGCGCCGCCGTGGTCTGCTCAGGCACATAGCATGAGCGTGGGTTTCCCCAGGAGCTGGCATCAAGACGCCACCGTGCCATACCTGAACCGGAGATTTGGATATTTGGGGGAGAACGGCCGGACGGAGCGCACTGGCGACGGCATCATGCAGGACGAAGAAGCCTGCTCCCGTCCCAAACCAACTCAGCTAGAGATGCAGCAGAGCGGTGCGACGGCGAGTAGCACCGCACCCCCGGGGCCGGGATCGACGGCCGGACCACCGGGGCGCAGCGGGAGCAGCAGCCTCCCAGAGCTGACGACGAACGGCGCCGCGGCCCGCCAAGCCCATCTGGGCCCAGATGGGCCCGAGCAGCAGGACGCCGCTACAGCCGCGCCGACGAGCAGCACGGCCGCGCCAAGCTCGCCGAGGGCCGCCGTGGGCAGGCGCAGGGGCCAGAGGGAGCGCGGGGGGTGGTGAGGCGGCGGCGCACCCGCAAGCAGCAGCCTCCTCAAGCTGCTGGAGTGCTCCGCGAGCGGAAGTTTCCCGCCGCCCCCTTCACGGCGTCGCGCGGGCTTCTCCCGGCGGCAGCCTTGGGGGACGGCGAGGGAGGAAGGTGGTGGGGGAGGTGGCGGCGGCGGGTGGCTGGGGTTCGCCCCTCCCGTCGCCCAGAGAGGAGGCGACGCGGAGGGGTACGCTCCGTCAATTTAAATGTGCTTTCTGCTCACAGTTAGTTATTGACTCTCCGAATAAATTATCCCGCTTTTCTTTGCATTTTCCAAGTGAAAGCAACTTCAAACAAAGACAAATAGGGCAGAGGATATGGTAGAGACTATGGTACAAGATACGGTAGCGGAAAAGTTCGATCCGATCCGATTACATCTGTTTTTTCCTGTCAAACGTTAAACCACAACACAGTTTTGACAGGAACTTCTCCACTGCAAAACATCACCCTTCCTTCTCAGATTCTAAGTATCATGGGTCCCCATCCTTGTCTCCGATGCAACACCTCAGAAGCCACCAAAATCAACAGTTTAGCTTCTCTGACTTGCATTTCTCGAAGATTTGTTTTCTGCGGACCAGACCAATAAGAAATATAGTGGGTTTACAAAACAATATTGGTAGGATCCCCAGGATAAACTCCTTGGAAACAGGCCTTGTTTCTAGATTTCCAAAGAGCCCAGATCAGGGAAGTGACACCACCTAATCCAAATCAAAACAACTTCAAAACTCTCAGGTCCATTATCTAAAACCATAAGCACATTTAACTACAATCCACATATATCTAGCAACTGGGTAAGTAAAAAAAAAGATGATTAATACCTCCATTACTACAGAACAAGCACTTCGCATTGCCAAACCATCCTATACTAACAAGCACTTCCCCTCTGTGCATATACCTGCCGGCCGGGAGCTGGTAGACCGAGTGCGGGTCAAGTGAACATATAATTCTAAGTCAAGAGACCGGCCGGCCGCTGCATTAATTTATTTTCCTTGTTCCAAGTCATCATCCGGTGCATTTCCAAGGGACCAATCAACATGGAAAGCCGGCCGTGCCAAGCTATTGACTGTTCCGGAAAAACCAGCAAATAAACAATCACACTTTCTTTGCACTTTTTCATGTGAAACCAACGACAAACAAACACTATTAGGGGCAGAAACCATTTGTGTAGTAATTATTGACCATCGGACAAAGACCGGGAAATAGATAAACACAATTTCTGTGCATTTTTCCAAGTGAAAGGAACGACAGACAAAGACAATTAGGGCAGGCAGAAGGGTAATTTGTTGCAATGTTACTGAATGTGCGAGAAAGACCGGCAAACAAATAACCACACTTTCTTTGCATTTTTCCAAGTGAAAGCAACGATAATAAAGACAACTAGGGCAGTCAGAAACCGTTTGTGTAGTAGCCAGGAGGCATTGGGGTCAGTACTCCCAGTCCCAGGCACACTGTACCATGGTGAGCGTGCAGCTGCTCCTCCTCCTCCTGATGCCGGTGTCGGCAACGGCAATCGGGTGGGTCTGCGGCAGCAGCGGGAACTACACAGCTAACAGCACGTACCACTCCAACCTCGCAGTGCTCGCCACCACTGTCCCCGGCAACGCCTCCTCCTCCGCGCTCGGGTTCTACCGCCGCGACACTGTCAACACCACCGCGTGCAGAAACTGCGTTGACTCCTCCTTCAAGTTCGCGCAGAAAATGTGCCCATACCACAAGACCGCCACCGTCTACTACGACTACGATGAGGTAGACGCCCGGCAACCAGGGTGCGTCCTGGGCTTCTCTGACGACAGGGGCTTCCTCAGCCCAGCATCCAGTAGCACCGGGAATGGCACGTTCTTCCAGTTTTGGAACCCGGGGAACATCACCGGCAACGCCAGGGTCGTTGCTGCTGCCGTCCACGAGCTCCTCACTAAGACAGCGCAGGAGGCGGCGGCCGCCACGGCGAGAGGGTTCGCCACAGCGTTCATAGACTCCATTGGCAGGCCCACCACGACACTCTATTCCCTGGCGCAATGCACGCCAGACCTGTCCACGGTCAATGCCACCAACTCCGAGAAAAAGGGAGGAAGGATCTTCATGCTCCGCTGCAACGTCAGGTTCGAGGTCATTATGTTCTACAACGGCACGAACCTGCGGCGGATTCCATTTCCACCTCCAGCATCAATCACTCCGGCACCGGCGCCGGCTCCAGCTCCGACAGGCAGGGACATATATGTTGAACAATCCGCGAGTGCAAAACAATTTAAATATGCCAATGATTCATAATACTCTTGATTAATTTGTCCGCATACTATCATGGCTTATGCTAATTCATGCAATGATGTTTAATTTTGAAGGACATGGAATCAAACCTTGGGTGATAGCCTTATCGGTAGCTGCTCCTGTAGCACTGGGTGTTTTCTGCTTCATCGTTTACTTTCGTCGGTTTAGATCAAGGCACACAAAAGGTGTGTAACTAATTACTAAAATGCTCAACGGAAATATAAAGAGTTATAATTACAGAGATAGATATTGATAGTGCTAGCTAATAATTTTCAGGTAAAGTTACCTTACAGGAAAAACATACTCGCGAGTTTCAAGGAGATGGACTAGTTTGGGAAATGGAAGAAGAGTTGTCTGACTTTTCAGTATTTGAGTTTCATCAGATATTAGAGGCTACAAGTAACTTCTCTGAGGAAAACAAACTTGGCGAAGGTGGATTTGGCCCTGTTTACAAGGTAAATAAATAATACCATTATGTCCGTAAGTTTTCTAGCCTCTCCAAAGAATAGGAAACAATGGTTAAGAGGAAGGATATTTATCCAAGGTGGTGTAATGTGTTTTACTCGGCACTAGGGACCCCCAAATTAATTTGTGCATCAAAAAGCAACCCGGATTGTTTCATATTGATAAAAAATATTTATTTTTCCTAGGGCCACTTTCCTGAGGGAATAGAGATAGCAGTCAAGAGACTTGATTCAGATTCCAATCAAGGTTTCATAGAGTTCAAAAATGAAGTTAAGCTCATAGCCAAACTTCAACACCGAAATTTGGTTAGGCTCTTGGGATGTTGCTCTCAAGGAGAGGAGAAAGTACTGGTATATGAATACTTGCCAAACAAAAGCTTGGACTTCTTCATCTTTGGTACATATTTTCATTTTCGGATTCATATGCTTGATATTATCTGTCATGCTGGTACCAAAAACAATTACTCAAACGACGTTGTTAATGTTTTCCCTCTGTTATACTAACATTTAATTTACATGCAGATGATGATAGGAAAGTTCTACTAGACTGGGACAACCGTCTGGCAATAATTGTAGGAATAGCAGAAGGACGTCTTTACCTACATAAGTACTCTAGGTTGCGTGTTATACATCGGGATCTTAAACCAAGCAACATTCTCTTGGATAGCGAAATGAATGCTAAAATTTCAGATTTTGGACTAGCAAAAATATTTAGCTCAAATAACAACGAAGAAAATACTACAAGAAAGGTGGTTGGTACATAGTAAGTCTCCTATGAATTACTCCATATACGAGCATTTCTATTACAATTCAACCATATAGTAATTGGACATATATTGTTCCATTATTGTAGTGGCTACATGGCACCCGAGTAAGCTTCCATGGCCTGTTCTCTATAAAATCGGATGTGTTCAGCTTTGGTGTTTTAGTTCTCGAGATCCTTAGTGGGAAAAGGAATTCCCATGAATGTGGAGCTTTCATCAACCTCCTTGGATATGTGAGTGCATGTTAACACATCCATATAACAATAAAAATGATTTGTTTATTATGTGTCTTACCCAGGGTTTCGGTTACCGGCCGGAATTCCGCGGTAACCGGCCGGTAACCGGATTTCTCGGACCCCCCGGAATTTGCATATCTCGGATGAAAAATCTCGGATTAGTCAAATTTGAAATAAATTTGTGCTCGAAAAATTTAAATTTCAAAAAAATTCGATGTTTTAAGTTTAAATCCTAAATTCTTGCCGAAATATTGGGCCGGTTACCGGCCGGTATTTTCCGGTAACCCCGGTTACCGGAAATACCGGCCCCCTCCGGAATTTTTTTTGAACCGGTATCCGAAACCTTGGTCTTACCTAATTATTTGATGAAATTTCAAATAGGCTTGGCAACTATTTGAAGAGGAAAGATGGATCGAACTCGTTGATGCGGTGTTGCCTCTCAACGGTCATTCGGGAGAAATGATGAGGTTCATTAACATTGCATTGTTGTGTGTACAAGAGAATGCAATTGATCGGCCAACCATGTTGGATGTTGTTGCAATGCTAAGCAGCAAGACTACGGTCTTATATAAGCCTAAACACCCGGCATATTTCAGTTTAAGTGTAGGCGACAAAGAAGCATCCACTGCTACTCAGCCTTGTAATGTTAATGATGTGACTATGTCTACGATAACAGCTAGATAGTGTATCTTTGTATGCCAATGTTTTTTTACTTTTGATGTCGTATAGTGCATAAGCTTTAATTATTATAGTTAGTGCTATGGATGTCTTAGTTGTAACGTAGCTTTGTGGCTATGGATGTCTTAGTCAAAGCCATGTCTATTTTCACCAATTTTGAAATGACACATTGGTGGCAATAGATGTTTAAGTTGTTAAGCTTTCCAAAGAATGTGGCTAATGGATCCATGAAGGTATTAAGATCTCATTCTCTTTAGAGTAAATTACAGAAAATCACCACTTCCACTAATGCAATGATCCAGGATGGAAAGCTCCAGTGAAGCAAGAGTTCCAGTATACGTGCTAGAATTGTGACCTTTGCTGGAAAGCTCCAGTATACCTCACATGTGTATACCTCACAGGATGGAAAGCTCCAGCGAAGCAAGACTTCCAGTATATGTCCAAACGATGTCTATTTTTACGTATTTTGAAATGACATTTTGGTGGAAATGGATGTTAAGTTATTTTTAAGCTTTCCAAGGAATGTGGCTAATGGATCCATGAAGGTATTAAGATATCAGCAATGTACAATGCCTATGCCAGTCTAATTAAGCCGGTCGCCATGTTGTGTAGATACAATCAGGTAACGTACCACTAGCGAGATCACATCCGACTAGTGAGATTGCTATTTATCCTTAAACTGAGCTACCAAATCACACAGATTGAAAGTAGTACCTGTGACGATTGACGAAGCAGAACGAAGAGGAAGCTGCAGACGAGTTACCCCACCCAGCCTGCGCACTGACGGGGGCTATCAGCAGAATCAGCCGCGCCGGCAATCTGGTGTGGCGGCGGCGAATCGATCCGTGGCTGGGCTCCCCGGCGGAGGCAGCTTCGGCTGCCGCTGCCACGGGACACCGCGCGCCATGCCGAAGCCTAAGACCGGAGACCGAGCGGCGGCAGAGAAAGTGCGGTGAGGCCGACGGCCAAGGAAGACGCGGCCTTCTGGGCATCGTTACTGGTTTCCACATCCTACTGCCCTGGCACGCAGCCTTTGGTCGATGGCATTTTCTCTGAAGCTGGTACATGGTTCTACTAGCTCTGTACATATCCTTGCTTAGGCTTTTTTTTTCATCTTTGTTTTCTTGTTCCTTTGCTCTTTGAGTTGTTACCCGCACCACACACACTGTGTTCGAGAAAAAATATGTACTTCAGAAATGAACGCACCAACTTTCCAAGAAAGCACGATTTCGTAGGGGTAGTTGGAAGCAATCTCCATTGAAAGCTGGCACATAAACTGGACCAGGTTGCACTGGATTGAAGTACAATCATGGAAGTCCCTATAACTCTGCTCATCACACCCACCCATACAAATGCAGGAAAATATCAGAGGCAGAAAAATATCATAGTATACCTACCACGTCGACACAAGGCTTAGTACATCTGGGCCAAACAGTTTCAGAGTATGCAGTACAGAAAGCTAAGGTGTAGTTGTATAGATACATGAGAGCACTGCATACATGAGTGCTAATTACTACTAATCCACGCTTACAATACTTTAGTACCAAAGACATACAGATGTATATAAGTGGATGCCACATTACGTGTGTACAGCTCCTTCTAGCAAACCATGCTTGCACCTGGAAGCATTCAGGTCCGCAAAGCTCTCGCGGATTTAACAGACCATTCACCGATCCGGTCCCAACTCACCAGAATGGCCACTGCGAACCCGACGCCGAAGCCAAGCCCGACAAAGAGAAACAAGACCACATCGACATGAGACGAATCATCCGCATGCACTGGACTTGAAGGAGCAGGTGAAACACCACCACAGGGGTTGGACAGTGGCGGACCACACAGACCCAGGTTGCCTTCAAACGAACTAGTCTCAAATGTAGAGAATTGACGCGACTGTGGTATCTTCCCCACCAACTGGTTGCCGGACAAGTTCAGGGTGGCAAGAAAGGTGAGTTCTGTGAGTTCTTGTGGAATCTCCCCCGAGAGTTGGTTGCAGGACAGGTCTAATGACTCCAGATCAGCCATGCCACCAAGCTGGTATGGAATTCTCCCCGTGAAGGCATTGTGTGATATGTTCAGAACTCGCAGCGAAACAAGTTGTCCAACTGATTCAGGAATGGTACCTTCCAATCTATTGTTTGAGAAGTCAATGGCTGTTAAGGTAGTCAAGATCCTTTCAAATGTCACAGATGACCCCTTGTATGTTATCACAACAGAATCTTGGTAGTATTCCGCCATGCCTGATAAGTTTGTAGCACGGACAACATCTCCGGCACTATTGAACTTGGCCATCATTGATTTCAACTGTCCAAACCATTGTGAACTCAAATTGCCAGAGAAGTTGTTCAAGGCAAGATCAACAATTTGTAAGCTGGAGAAGTACCCTCTGGATCGGTCATACCCAATAACATCATCTATGGAACCGTAGAATCGGTTGGATCTTAAGATAAGAACATGCAAACTGGAAAGCTCCCCTAGCCAAGATGGGAAAGTATCAGATATTAGATTGTTTCCAATGTCAAGAACCTCCAACATATTGCAGTTAGAAAGTGCCCTCGGAAGTGGCCCCTCAATCTTATTGCCATGTAAATCTATGTCTGGAAAGTGCACTCACTTGTAATATTTGATGGCAATCTCCCTTCAAAGTGATTCTCTCTCAAATTTAACACGCTATGTCGAGCATTTTCTATCAGACATGAAGGAATTGGCCCGCTGAAGTTGTTATATGACAGGTCAAGGACATCCAACATGGAACCGCAAACTGTATTGGGTATATATCCATTTATACTATTGTTGGACATCCCGAGGTAGTTGGTCTCGCTGAGATACAGAGTGAAGTTTGGAAGAACAAAAAAAAAAAAGGACAGACCCAGTGCATAGAGCCTCCCACACAAGGTGGGGTCTGGGGAGGGATTATAGAAACCTAGTCTTTCCCCTGCAAAGTGCAATGCAGAGAGGCTGGTTTGAACCCAGGACCTCTTGGCACAAGTGGAGAGGACCTCACCACTGCACCAAGGCTGGTTTGAAGTTTGGAAGAACAGACGAGAAATAATTATGTGAATAATCCAAATATTCTGCTGATGCGTTTGGCATAGGAATCTGTCCTGAAGCCTATTGGAACTAAGATCAAAAACTTCTAGGGAGCTACTGAATGGAAGAGCATATGAAGTAAGTTGCATACCGGTGAACATGTTATGTGAAAGATTTAGTTGTAAAAGGCTACGATTCCATCTCTCCCATATAAACTTCGGTATATCCCCAGTGATTTTGTTGCAAGAAAGGTCTAAAGAAACCATACTGTCTAGATGCGTCAAAATACTAGGAATTTTTGTTATATTGCAACATGCAAGTCCCAATTCTTCCAGTCCAAACAGAGAGGTAGACACAGCATTATTGTCTTCCTCGACCATAACAGATAAATTATTGTGTGAAAGATGCAAGATAGTGAGCTTTCTTAACCTCCAAAAAGACGAAAGATCCACTGAACCTACAAACTTGTTCGTGTCGATTTTTAGATGACTCAAACTTGTAAGTTGAAAGAACGACTTCGGAAACTGTCCTGTCAATCCATTACCACTCAATACCACAATCATCAGGCAAGAAGATGTTGCATCAAACTCTTCTATAGGACCAGAAAGTTGGTTCCAATCAAGAAACAAGAAGCGTAGAGATGGAAGAGCAAAAAGAGATGCTGGGATTTTCCCTGCAGGAAGAGCGGAAATATGGTAAGATAAATCGTCTCCTACTGCATTATATAAGTAAAGCATACTTATACAAGAAATCCAGAATTGAATGACCTAAAATGATAATCTCATCTCTTATAAAAAATATCTACGTATTCAATGAACCATAATGGCATTAATTGGTGCTGTGGTACTACCCAAGAGATGTCAATTCGGAAACTTGTTCTGGAAACAGACTGTATGGGTGCTGGGATGAAGTTGCAAAAGGAACAAGTGGACCGATCGGTGCACGGCCATATCGTGGAGGAGATCAGATCCATCCTGAAGACCTTTGATGACTACGTGGTTCGCATGGTCAGGCATACTGCCAATGAAGCTGCTCATTTGTTAGCGAAGTTTAGCTGCGAAAATAAGATTTATAGTGTCTGGTTTGGTGCCGCACTGCCGGCTATTGTAACCAGGTTGAACTTGGACTCTACGGAGGTTTAATATAAATTGCAGGGTTTATTCTAAAAAAAAGGTTAATGAAAAGATTTTAACATTGTCCAATAATGATTCCTCAACTGGCTAACTAATGCGAAATAAGTATTCCATAGTGTAGTAAACTACTACAAGCTTTTCGATAATTGTAATGTTTACCTAATGTCATATCAACATATTTAAGGTTACCCTGCTGTTAACATTTCACATAAAAAGCGACATAACTGAAAGAGGACAATTCATACTAATATATAAAAATAGAAAATTAGGGAAACAATGACCGTGGGTTTCTCATGGACGTATTGAAGGTACCATCTACTGTGTGATTGTTTTGGGATACCGTACTCTCCGTAAGGTGCTATTGTGTCAGTGGATTATGATCCCCCACTAGGTTTGTTGTAGATGAAGAAAAAATTATTGTGCTACTCGAATATATAATTAGCAGACATACACACAATTGATGCATGCCTTGGTGCAGTGGTGAGGTCCTCCCCACTTGTCCCAGTGTCAGGAACCAAGCATACAGATACTGTTTCAGTTCAGCTAGTGTCAAAGTTCATAAGAAGAACGGCTCACATTGCTGCTTACCGCTTCGTCAGGATCCTACGGCTTAGATTCAATTTCCAATTCAAATGTAATTTGCGGCAAACTTGCCAAAATTTGTAAAACCTAAACTTGAATCGCTGATCCTCGGGGACTCTATATAACCGGGAGAGTGGGTGGCTGGGTGGCGCGACCAAATATAAACCCTAATTTTCCTGTCTTACTTTCCTGTTCTTCCTTTTCTGTCTTTAATTCTGCAAATTTATCCAGTTGTTCCAGTAATTATTTCCCTTAATTCTGGTACCTGGTCCGATCTTTTGCTCAGTTATCAACCCAAGGTCCTGACACCCAAGAGGTAATGGGTTCGAACCAGCCTCCCTACACTGCACTTTTCAGAGGTAAGACTAGGTTCCTATAATCCCTCCCCAGATCCACCTTGTGTGGGAGCCTCTATGCACTGGGTATGTCCTTTAGATATACACACAATTGACATGAGATAATTCACACCATATATGCTGGTATTTACAAACCTAACCGCAAAAATTCGAAAGACCACCTCACTAGTTACAAATAAAGCGGCTAATTTTTTTTTGTGGCAAAATAGATTCATACTCACTTTGGTTTTCCAACAAGAGGGTATTATCCTTATTGAATGCTTTAGTTGACTAATTACACTTAACTCGCTTATGGATTTGAGTTTCCACATACATTAACTAGGTTGCAATGATATGTTAACAATAATACATGCTAACTAACTCTACTGCATAATGCTATCGGTAACAGGACATGATTGGAAAAATATAAGCATAGTTATACAATTAAAAAATGTTATGGAGGAACGGTAGAATACCATTCAGACATTGTAGAACATGTATTTGATTATAAAATCAGAATGCTAAGATTTCTTATATAGTTATGGCCTTTTTGCAGAATTTAAATTACAAGTATTAATAGAGTATCTGAAAAAATACAATCACTGTAGTAACTTTGATATTGATTTATAGCTTACCGCTCACATATGTATGCGAAAGTATCAATTCTACCAGCCGAGTCAAATTGAGAACTGAACTTGGTATCCTTCCAGAAATGTTCCCACCTTCAATAGTTAGCTGTCTCAAATTCTTGAGTTGCCCGACTGAATAAGGTATTGGCCCAGAAAACCGACTAAAGGAAATAACCAAGCTTTTCAAATTAGTAAGGTTGCCAATTTCAGATGGTAATGCCCCAGCAAACTCACACGTAGTGATAGCCAGCCTATTCAAGTTTTTGAGATAACCAATTGCAGTCGGCATCGGCCCGCAAGCCTTGCAATTCTCCATGTTCAAGCTTCTCAAATTTGTGAGGTTGCCTATTGAAGACGGCACTGAACCATGTAAGTTGCACTCAAACATACCCATGTCCTGCAAATCCATGAGATTACCAATTGCAGATAGTATTGGCCTAGGGAGGTTACAATAAAACATCGTCAAGCTTATCAAGGACTTGAGGTTTGCAATGGAGGAAGGCATTGTCAAAGAGAAGTCACACTCAAGGACTGTAAAACTCTTCAAGTTCTTGAGGTTTCCAATCCATGACAGAACTGGTCCTAAGTCTCTTGTAGAGTTGATCAGATTGATTTGCAACTGGCGTAAAGAACCAAGTAGACCAAAGGAAGAGAGAAAATCCATGGACAGAAATTTACCTTGAAGGCTTAACTCCTTCAATGACTTAAGATTGTTTGAATAAGCTGGTTTAGCGTAGGAAAAGTTGGTGCCCTCTAGCCTTAAAGTCTGCAGGGAATTTGAATGAGAAAAAACTGGGAAATATCCTGAGAGATCTGGGTTTAAGGACAAATCGAGGACCCTTATATTTTTTAGCTGAAAAAATCTTTGAGGGAACCACCCCTGAAGATTCATATCGGAAAGTTGAAGCACACTTAGATTGAGAAAATCTGCAAAGAACTCTGGAACCGGACCTACATCATTGGATCCGAGGTCGATGGCAACGAGAGAACGGAGGCTTGTGATGGAATGATGAATAGGACCATTCAGATCACATCTCCTCAAGCTAAGTACCTCAAGATGAGGAACAGATTTTGCAAGAGCTTTGCCCCAATCTTCACCGTTGTTAGACATTATCTGCACTTCGTCAAGGTAGAGCTCTTTTAGATTGCTGAGGTTAGCCACTAGGGACTCAAAACTGGGTGCCCACAGACTGTTAAAAGTTCCATCTACAGTGGTAGGATCACCATAATCAGAAACTGCGTGACTAGAAAGATCCAAGGAGACAAGGTTGACGAGTTTGCTGATGCCAATGGGTATCTGGCCAGCCAAATCCGAATTGGAGAGGTTGAGGTGGGTTAGCGAAGTGAGCCTCTCGAATTTCTGATGCCAATAGATGTTGTAGCTGTAATCCCCTAGAGAGTTCATGCTAAGGTCGAGACGTCGAAGGGATTTGAGGCTAAAGAGTGCAGGGTCCAAACCATGACTGTACAGACCATAGCCACTGAGGTCGAGTACAGTGACAAGACCAGAAGAAGCGTCGCAGCTGACCCCTCCCAGAGACAGCAATCAGTGCCATTTTGCCATGAAGGAAGGAGAGTAGCTGTGGTTGCTGCATAGAAGAAGGATTGCTTCAGTTGGAGAAGTGCCGCAGCCTGGTCAGGATGGCACCATGGTGTGAGACCATCACCGTGAGCGCTAGAGGTGGCTAGTAAGGGGAGTAGTGCAAGAAAGAGTAGTAGCGCCCAACGAATAGGAGCCATAGTCTAACAAAAGTTCTGGAACCGCAGCATATGCCGAAGCGTCCAAACGGAGAAAGATATATATACCGGTAGAGCGGCATACTGGTACTTCATTAAGCCAACAACCCATCCGAAGGTAGAGCGGTGACGTATGTTTGGTTATCCAGTTAACCCTTTTCCCCCAGGTCGTTCGCTCCAACGAAGCAAGGCTAGTACTGTACGTGCAAGACTAGTCGTGTGCGGTTGTGACTCCTGTAGATTTTTGTTCCCGTTGGACAGGGACGATTCCGTGCCATCAGACCACAGCTAATTTTCTTTGGAGCTAATCAGCTAATACTAGTCAATGTTAATTTATTGTAGTGAAATCGTGCGAAGCAGGAGAGAACTCGTTTCACTGTCCTGATGGGCCATAGATTGTGATATGTGAGTAGAGACCAGTCAAGCACCATCTAGTGTTGCAGGTTAATCGCAGCACTAGCACCATTTGAAAAAGAAATAAAAATGCAGCACCAACACTTAAATGGAAGTAAAAATATCGTTAACTGATTATATATGCTGCAAACAGGGAAAGCTCAGGCAAGCAAGGAGTTGGCATTATATACGTGTTTCTTGGCCCATGTATTATGCCGAGACGCGATTCTTGGGTATCGATGGATTCTATATAACTGGGGCTAGGCTATGCTCGGATCAGTCGCAGCATATCGCAGTCAGATAGCATCGAATTTTTGAAATTGCTATTATATCCTCATTTCGGCTACCAGTCAATTATGCACGAAACAAACAAACGTTCGAACGAAGATGTAATTTTTAACAGCGAACATCTCGGGCCCGTGAGAGTGAAAAGGCTAAACGAAGAAAGGAGCACATGAACAGTACCTGCGGCGAAGTAGCAGCCGAATAAACCTGCGCAGTGGTGGGCGGCGCACGACGGAACCAATCCACGGCGCGACCTGATTGAGTGCGGCGAATCGATCCATGCCTCGGCTCAGCTGACAGCTCCCCGACGGCGGAGGCGCATTGGCCCGCCGCGAGCTTCCTTCTCGCACCCGGAGATGGGAGTGAGGACCTCGAACGGCCGCGCCGCAGCAAGGCTGAGACGCCGGCGTGAGGGCGGTGAGGCGCAGAGTGTTGAGAGCCCAGAACAGCAGAAGCTCCGGGCCATTTCTCGGCCTCTGGAGGCCCAGGTATACCGAAAGCATTCAGGTGGCCCAGCACGCAATTAACAAATTGACAGCACCGAGGGTTTTTTCTCAAAAAAACAAAAACATCGAGGGGATGGAGCCGGCCGCCAGGTGAGCTCATCGAAAGCATGATCCCGGTTTGATATATTTTTCCCATTGTGTAAACAATTTAATTTGATTGAATCAAGTACTGTCTGTTTTTGCCTAAGTTTGGTTTTGGTAACACAAAATTACCATACAAGGTAAATCGACTCTTCATACAAGAAAAACGATTTGGTGTTGTTATTTCTATGGGTGTAGAACAAACGGGCAAGTTAGGTGCATTTTGTATTCACTAAAAATGACTTTTCTTTAACTCAGCAGTAGACTTTGACTGAGAAAAGGCGCACATTAGTCTTGTATTAAGCAGTGCAATTTAGAATGTGAGATGAACCAGTATGTTTCTCTACTCCTGAGTTGAGGGAAAAAGTGGTGATAACTAATATGTCGTTCCGTCATTTTTTAGTGACACGGTTGGGGAGGAGAGCCGGATGGATGCAATGGATGGAGAGAGAGAGAGAGTCCACGAAATAGAATAACAATTTGATTGATAAATTTCCTCCCATATCAACACATGTATGCACACGAATTATGTGAGATAAATTTTCTAACGTTTATAGATGCTATGTGGCTATATTTAGTATATAGTATATACATGAATATTCACAGGCATTTATGTTTACAAATACGAAATATGTGACGGCAAAATAAAAACATCAGGAGTCAATGGGCATTCAACAATATCTACTATATATAAAAGCTCACACTTTCAGCCTCCAACGGACGTGTCCACGTCGCCTGCACTGTAGAATGCTACAGTAACGCGCATCTACAGCGCTCTTTTTTGTTCTTTTTTTTGCGAATTTTTTTTTTATTTTTTTTTGTTCTCCCAAAAATTATGTATACGAAATATATGCGCGCCGATGAGTAGGTTTAATTCCCGTGATCGGTTTCGAGTTTGATCGACTCTAACTATTTAATTTTGGATCCAGATTCGCAAAAACATTCGACGGATTTTGTCAAATTCGCCGCACTCAGTCATCCGTTCTGAATTTTCCTCTCACGAGTACATGCATATCAACCTACCAAACAATTTTCATGTTTTAACCTTCTTATTTTGACGGACAAATAGATGTACCATTTTTCTGCAGTAAAGCCCTCGCGTTTTCCAAACATTGTGAATCGGCCCTCCGAAATGAAACATTTTTGCAGAAAATACCACGCGTGCCGCTTTTTCCCAGACAAGATCTCACGTTTTCCAGAAATTGTTACACGGCCTCCCGGAATAAAATATTTTTTCAACAAAATCCCCTCGTTTACCCAGAATTGCAAATCGGGTATCTATTCCCCTTCCTTTTAGTTTAAGCTTATTTTTTTCCCCGCACTTCTTTTTACGAACATTGCGCACGAATAGCGACTTTAAAATTACTTATCTATTTTTTCGGTCACGCGTAAATAGTCCCTGTCCCTTATGAACAGATTTTTTTTTGGGGGCTTCTAATAGATTTCTCCCCATTTTAGTTTTCCCCTATTGTTTATTTTTTTTCACATTCCTTTTTACGAACATTGCGCACAGATAGCGACTTCGAAATTACTTATTTATTTCTACTCCCTATTTATCCCCTACTATATTTTTTTTTCTTTTACCTCCCTTACATGTTTATTTTTATGACTCTAGGATTGCTCGCTTACTTCCTATTTTCTCATTTTCCCTACTCTATTTTCTAAACCTTTTATTTTACTTCCCCCATAAATTTATTTTTGCGAACTTAAAATTTATTTCTTACTTATTTGCAATTCCTACTATCTTAATTCCCCACTTCTCTAAATTCAAATTACCACTACTTTTATTTTCAACTTTTACTTCCCGTATATTTTTTTTTAACTACTTCTTAACGGTCTACATTAATTCCATTTGGATGCCTAAGTTCGCCAAATAACATAACCTCCAACACTTACTCCATACAAAAAACACTAAATATTTCCTACCTTTTAAACCCAATTGTGCACCCCCTCTCCTTTTCCCTCTATTATTCTCTTGACGAGTACACTGAATTTATTCCGAAAGTCATGTACTTGGTCACATATAGTGACATACATGTATGATCATAAGTACTAATTCAGATATCATATTTGCACATCGTATATTTATATCACTCAGCTATAGCATAGGTGACTTTATGTAAATTGTAAGTTGTTCACATACAAAAAAGGATTTTGTGATCATAAACACCCTTCTCAACACCATTCAAATTCTGGATTGTTTTCTAGATAAGCATCCGCAACCAAAGATTATTTGTGTGGTGAACAGTACTAATTAATCTGATGCTTCGCCTGTCATTGGCATGTGTCACAGGATATTGCCCCTCTTGGCTCTTCTCTTGCTGCGTCGGCTGGGTCTGTCCATACTGGGCTTCACGGTGTGTTGTCTGGTTTCCTGTCCCCGGCGACGTCGTCTCACCGTTCTTCCTGTCAGCCGTTGCTCCTATGGATTCCTCTAATTTTGATTTGTGTTTTTCTTGCTTTCCTTTCATTTCACTCTATTTAATTCTCTGCTTATGTAGTGCCTGTTTTGTTTTGACCTTTTATACAATACCTAATTCTATGATGCAAATGATGTTAGAAGAAAACTCAGCTATGTGGCGACAATTAGTCTAGACATTGGCGCCCAAATGCAGCATCAAATCCAAGGCATTTTTAAGAATACATAGCGCTTTTTTTGACACCCAGCTTATTTCCATCAATATCCAACCTGTCTTTCTACTCATGTCTCATGGATCACGATATCTTTTGTTCGGTCGTGATAAATCTGAAAGTTAGTTCTTTTGTACAGTTGTTTCGTACTTTTAGCTTACAAATAAAAGGACTGTAATCCGATCTTTTTAACACATGTTTAACTTCTCGCTAATTGTACAGTATATGTCTTTTCTTCCGACACTTTAATAGTTGATACATGTCTTTTAACTCCCTATGCAAACTTTGGTTATGGTCTATGAAGAAGATCACTTTTTTAATCAAGCACTGCTCGAAATAAAGCACTTTTAGAAGTACTAGGCAAGATGGCGCGGCGACACGTCGCGCCCGTGTGGATAATAGTGTATTTTGTGTTTTAGTTAGGGTTAAGTAGACTGTCTTTCTGCTTATGGGAAGAAGGTTTAGCTGTAGAGGAAGATTGTATCAGGCAGACGTCATAAGGTACAGTAAATAATTTTTTTTATCTAGAGAGCACAACTGAAACAGAAAATCAGAGGCAACTATATGTAGTTGTAACCACTTGATACTTAGTACATAAGAGCAAGTTTCCTGAGAAATAGTACGATACGATCTAATTTTACATAGTAGTGTTTGGCTGCTGCAAACAGATACTCCTACATAATTATACATAACAGTTTCTAAACTTCTCAAATTAGTGCGGTCTGCGATAGCTAAGGTGGCTAAATTGTGTTAGCGGCTGAGCATATCGGAAAAGACGAGCCAACTAACTCTTTCTTCTTGTGAGCTGGTATCTTCTAGTAGTGAGCATACATTGCCTTTGTACGCATGATTTCACTCTTCACTTCTGATAATGGAAGCTGATTAGTAATAAGCAGTAGCTTTTAAGGAGCAATAAGATCATAGAATTGTAAATAGTGGTTTTAGTAGTTGTTTGATCAATACATATACCTGTTGAACGTGATCTGCCTGTTTGTGCGGTTCCTCTTGTTGGTACCACTCCTACAATTTGATGAGATAATGTCATTGTTTAAGAAATGGGCATATCGAACAGTAACAATAGTGGGCTTAAATAACCTTTTCTTCACTGGTTCATTGCTTGTAGAGGTCTTGGCTTTTCTTTTAAGTTTCGTTTGATATTGACGACCTGAGTGGACGACCTCGAGATGGCAGCAAAGAAGCTGCCATAGCATCTCTTGTGTCCCAGCGCAGAAGCGGATGATCAAGGCGTCTGGTTGCAGCAACCTTAGCAACCAGTTAATTGTCAGTGAGAAGCATCACCCTGCCAAGATTCAGAGATTGCGCAAGTGTTGCCGCTAATTGAAGAGACTTCGCTTCCTTTGAGGCTTGAATCATGATAGAGCATTTGTTTCCCAGCGTCTCGTCCCTGATAGAAGACTCCAATGCATGTCCTTGGATTTATCTACATTTCCATCTGACGTCTGCAAAGACAATAGGACCTGAGATTGTCAAATCCATCACGATGGTGGACCCTTGTTCTGAAGAGGCCATCATCCTGTCATCCTTATGTGTTATCTTTCCCTGCACATTCAAGTCTGAAACGTCACATAATTCAAGATTAGCATGCAAGGCTTGAGCATTAATATTGATCTGGTGAGGCTCCCCATTTCTCTTTTGAAAAAGCATGTCATCTCTGGATTTCCAGGTACACCACATAAAGGTAAAGATATTTGGCAAAGAAGCATGTGGATGATTCATATTAAGAATGTTTAGGATGATCTCTGCTAAAGAACCGCAATTTTGAATTATGAGATCTATACGAATAAACCATGGATGCAAAAACCTGGCAGCTTTTATTGTAGCCTAAGGTATCTACAAAGCAAAAGAAATGATGACCAAAAACACATCAGTGCGCATTGCGCCACAGGATTTGAGGAGCAGTAGAAATCAGTTCAAACTATCTTATCACATCAAACTATAACAGAGGCGTATCTCTGAATTTACAAAGTACAGTGTGCAACTGTCAACACAGGTTTGTATGTTTTCTTACTCTAAACATAAGTTTCTTGTTGACTACTTGTCTGAACAGGGGATAAAATAGAATTATGCATTGTTAGAATTATGACAATGTATCAAATACCTGCTTTCGGCTCCTCAAGTTTTGTAAGAGAAGCATAAATGGCACCTGAACCTGCAGTTGGACACACGGGAGATACCAATTTTTGTAAGATGGATACATTCCCTTTTCCACCTTTGTGGCCATAACCGACAGAAATCAGCTTCCTCGTAGAGGCAACCTTGGAACAATACAGGAAAGAATTAGCAGCTACACACGTACACAGCCATATTGCAACAAATACTACAAAGTACAAACACAGTTGTACTGAAAAACTGCCTTAATGTAAGTAGTCGTAGATTATGCTATCAGCCTATCACAACCTACAAAGCGTTCAAAGTCATATTGCAATGAAATGCATTTGTGTTGATTTATAGAGTACCCATCATTACAAATTGATTCATTGCAATGTTCCAGTGTAGAGGCAAGAGCATTAAGCACCAATTTTCAGCGAGTCTATGAGCACCTACCTAAGAAACAGATTATTAGAAACTGATTCATTTCAATGTAAGGAAGACATATCATTGTCTTTTCTCACCTCACAGAAATATCAGTCGTCCTTAAAGGTGGTATTGTAATTAGGCTAACAGAAGAAAACCAAGAATGATAAGCTGGTAACTAATTTTAGGAGAAGGAGAAAAATATCTTGCGAGATAAGGAACCGTGAAACGTCTAGACTAAGCTATTCGGATGCAGTGTTAGATAAAGGTTTGGAATAAGACATTCTTGAGAAACTTGATGATTGTGAAACGTCCAAACAAAGCATTATAGGTTTCAGGTACCTGAAACTTGCATGGATGGAACTAAATGCTCAGATAGCACATTAATTACAAACCCAGAAGAGAAAGATGAGTGTTTTTGTACATTCTGGGAGTCGGGCAGAACGGTGACCAAACTGCAGGACATACCAACTGCCCTAGTTGTGTATATCAGCAGATTCCGGCATCCAGGCACCCGAAGAACACTCAATGGCTTGGGACACCTGAAATCACATAACAATACACTTTAGTCTAGTGACAGAACCTGAATAAGAATTGCTGACATGAAAAGTATTTCCATCTATTAACTAACAACAGCAAATTTGAACCAGGACCTCGGAATATCCACTTGAAGAGATATATATGATTATTTTTTCAGTTCCTACATTTATAGTCCAAAAAACATGCAAACGCCTAAACTATGTGTGATACATATGTTGCCAAAATTTAACTTCTGATTCTTCCAACCATTTTTTCTAGGCGGCCAAGAAAATTCCAAGGCAACCCATAAATAAAAACTAAGTAGAACATCGAAATTGGATGAAGCTACTTTAAACATTGAAAACATTAACAAATTGTGAACCTCCAACAATATTTTGTACTCAGTTTACTTTCTAGTATTTTTTTTCAATGACTTACAACATATTCTCATAACTTCTTATGAAAATCAGAGCATTTTACTTGCCTTTTCTGTCAAGGTGACCAAAGGACTTGCTCGGAACCACATCACTTACATTACCTTTGTCTATCAGAGGCCTAACCACACTGCTCCTCTAAGTAACTGGGATGAAAAGAATGCGTGGACAGAGCATCCCCTGTACGAAATCATGCAACAAACAAACAGTTTAGCTCGAACAAACAGACATTTTTCTTTGGTACAGAATTCAGGCAAGCACGAACATGTTTCAAAAAATTCTGTCAAGAAACATGAAGTAAATAAAAATGATCTATTAATCCTTTTGTCTTTATTAGGGTTATTCTTTTTCACATAATGTACTTCTCATCCAACATTGAAATTGTATTCCCCAGTAAATTAATCTCGGCAACGCGCACCATGGCAAAGAATTTGTCAAGATAAGGCAAGCATGTCCCATAGGTAAATAATGAAATAGAAAAGAAAAAGGAGATAAGTAGACGAATGGTTGCCAAACTTTTCGTCCGACCACGACGGCCGCCAGCAGGCAGCGAGTCGGCGAGCTAATCTTCTTCTGTAGTACAAAACCCTGAACCTGAAAAATGCAACATCATGAGGTAAAACCGTATGGCTCAGCTCAAAATACTGCTCATTAAGAAAAACGGTTGATGCAAGATGAGAATAAGGAATATTATTGGATCAGGATTTAAGCAAACTCGGCTCATTTAGGATATTTTAGTGCATAAAGATGATGCATTCAACACTTAGCTATCCTAGGTGCATATTAAGCCTACCATCTCATCGAGGTCGTGTAGGCTGAGGCTGCAACTGTTTCCTCTAATATGTTCTGGAGATCAAAATAAGAAATGTTAAGTAACAATAGAGCAGGCATCACAGAGGGCCTAGATGAAAGTAATGTTACCTTGGAGACCTGCCATAATGTCAATAAGTTTTGCAAATCACCCTTAAGAACTGAAGGACGATCCTGCTGCAAGGTTATGCAAGCATCTCTGAAACCACGTCATTTTACTGTGTATGTAGACAGTAGACTTCTAGAAAAATCTCACAGGCCACAAAATCTGTTGTGTCCCCTTATCGCTCTCCAGCCTGAAGACGATGCAGAGAGGCCTCCCATCTCAAAAAAGCACCTGCTGCATCCCATTCCCGCGTCACTCCACACCTGAAGCACATGGCACACATGCAAGCATCACAAAATCAGCACCGGTATGTTAGCTCAAATTAACCGGCAAGACTTTAGAAGGCATCAGAAGTATGAGGTTAATCAGCAAGAAGAAGACGACCCATCTTATTTAGATGACTTGATCAGATGAATAAATTACTTTACCACAGACGAACAAAATGATAAATCTGAAAGTACACTGATTTGTTCTTATAGGCATAAAAACGAACACTCGTTAGGCAGACACAAAGTTAGCAGAATCTGACTAATAAATCGAATTCACTCACCTAGCAGAAGAAGCACATCAAAAGGGCCAGGAAAAAGGATTAGCGGAACATTTCGCTTTCGTTTCAAGAATAGTACGATCCTTGGTCTGCCCGGTCATCTCCGTCGTCGCCCCATCTGCTGTTGCTGCTTGAGAGAGGCGAGACACAGAGTGGAGGAAGGGGTTGAGATGAACTAACCAAGACTGGTAATGGGAAGGAAGGAGCAGAGTTGGAAGAGGGCGTACCCGTGCACCGAATCCTGGAGCGATGTTTCGCAAATATCATCTTGTTTGGCCCAAGGCCGGCTGCTGGTACTGATCGGCCTGCCTGCAGCGATGTGTCGCGCCAGCGTCGTGCTCACCCAGACCTCTGAGTCCCTTCTGCCACTCGAACCTTGAAACGGAGGCAGAGACGCGCCGGCGGGAAGATGACGCTGCTGACGGTAGCCGTGGAGTCGCGGCCGCGTCGCTGAGCATCGAGATCCTCGCGTACGGCAAGGAGTGGGGTCGTTGCCGTCCACGGCTGAATGAGAGAGGAGAAAGAAGATGAGGCGACAGAGAAGAGAGTGAGTGCAGAGGTCGAGAAGAGAGCGGCCTGGGACGAACCTGCCCAACACGCGTAGCCGCAGGTCGCAGCCGGACTTGTGGTCGGTGTGGGATGACCGCATAAGGCAGCGGCGCCGACGGCGCTTCACGGCCTCCTCCCGGCGACGTCAGCAGCCCTCGCGCTGGCTCCCTCCGACGCGAGGCGTCGAGACACATCAGGCAGCTACGGTGGCGGCCAACCGGCTGGCTCGGCGAAGCCCTCCGGCACACACGCGTAGCACCGCCGCGTCCATCGATCGCTTCGCTCCAAGACCGTGATGAGGAAAAGATGAACAGAGGAAAAAGGAAACTAAATCGCAGCTGAATCGGAACATTACCGGACCATCAAACAGCAAGAAGACGGATTATCAAACAGCACGAATAAGCAAGCGCAAGCAAGCACATCGAGAGCCACGGTAGAGAAGCGGAGATAGCGAGACAACGCCGTAAGCAAAGAAAGGAAGAGAAGACCCAAATAGATTAAGAAAAGCGGTCAGTGGGGCCGTAGGGGGTCAGTGGGACCCCTAATATGATGGGCTCACATGGACAGGTAACCAGAAGCAAGCAAGCACGAGAAAGAGGACAACGGCTAGAAGGATCAAGCAACAACTGCAACCGGGAACCAACAAACAGGAACCGGTCATCAGCAGGAGGATCCACCGGTCGTAAACCGGCTAGACAAATTGTACGTTGAAGGAAAAAGAATAAAGAAAAGAGAGAACTACAAACAGAGACCGGAAGCGACGTCATCACATAGAGGAACGTACCTACGTGGAAGGCACTGATTGGATAACACGACGTGAAACAGTGCTCCGGCCGCTGAGAGGCCGCGAAAATGTCGCCCCTTTATATATAGGTGTTATGTTACTTCATATCAAATGCGAGGGTCACCGGTTCAAATCCCATAGTCAGCTTTTTTTCTTTATCGAGATTCTACGAACGAGAATCTTCTTTTTTACAAATTAAATGGAGAATCCAAGAACTTTCATGTTTTCTTCCTTACAATTTTGATACATACAAAATAATAAAATATATAATATATAAATACATAATACAGAATTTTGATGCAATTACATTACTTTTGAGCAATTCGACCTTCCACAATTTATTTATGTTGTGCCACCACACGGGCGCGGCGTGTCGCCGCGCGAATTTCCCTAGTAATTAATAATATATGATTGCTGATTGTGTGCAATAAGGGGATATGCATATGATAGGATCGTGCTTCTTTTCGAAAGAAATGTAGACGTGTGCCATCTCTTTAGCGCGCGGTTTGAGATGAAAACACGTGAAGCAGGAACCGATTACCCCCTAAAGGCCAACACAAGGTTGATTACTGATGCGAGGGTAAGTAGGGAGATCTTAACCGCGTTCTGATCATGCAGATTCAACAGCCAAGTGATCTTTCCCTTGAGGAACCTGCATCAATAAATAAATTAATCGATTACATGTCAGTCAATGGAACCATGCATAATTCATTCGAAGGTTTGCTGCCATGCATACTCTAGGTCGTGGCGTTGAGCTTCTGGCAGGAGGAGATCACGGAGCCGGCAAGCCGCGGCGGCAAGCTCGCACGTCTTCTCTCTGATCTCCTCCTTGTATTCGTCGCCGCCCTCCGCTTCCACCTTTAGCAGCAGCAAGGCCAGCTCCTTCTTCTTCTCCTCGACTGCCCTTCTCGCCGCTGCAGCTACAACTAGCCTGCACGCAACACATATTGTCAACTCCCGAGCCACCTAATTAAGCAGATCGATCTAATTAAGCCGTCTAAGATTACTAGGCCATATTAATTCAAGATCTGATTTACTATTCACATTGTTTTGTCGTCTTTGTGATGGACTTTTGAGAAGATCCAGCAACGCGTCGAGGCGCCTAATCTCTTGGTTGGCGCCGCCGTCGTCGCTCTTGACATCTATAGGAGGCTGATTCCTCATCAGCTCTACCGCCAGGTCCTTCCATGTAGTCTTTTTTCCATTAATTCATTGCAACAACAAGATAATTAGATACAAAGCTTAAGCGCAAAATTAGCTATAATGGTCTATGGATCCTAGTTTTAATCTCTGGCCCGTGTCTGCACTGTATTCGGTTTGTATCTGTTTCGGACAATATTTGTTTCTGTATTTGTTTTCGGGGTTTCTATATTCGTTTTCGCTTCCGCAAAAAAATATGAAAACAAATGTGGAACCATCCAGTTCTGTCCATATCCACTCCGTTTTCATCCCTATCTGCGACCTAGTAAGAGTTAGTGGCTTTGCAAGCCCTGCGCAGGAACCCGGCCGAGTCCCATGCACATCCCCACCCCCATCCACTCCATGGTCACCTTTGGTCGATGGTCGATGATCATGCAAGAGCGCGCCTCCCCTGTCCCCCACGAAACACATGCACATCCCTTTCTTTCGCCCCCCTCTACCCATGCTTCGCCACTAACCAACTAACAACACGACCAAAAGCTCCTCCCATATGTATGCACAAAGCAAGACTCCTTCCATCACAATTTGCATGAAAGTTAATATTTTCGATCTTACTTACAAGTTACAGCAAGCAAACACAAGCATGGTGACACAAATCCAATCACTAACGATCGAGTGCTTAACTTGTAGTAGTACTAGTTCTACTGCTACCTTGTTACCCAGCAGTTCACCCCGAAACCCCTGCTCTTGGCGCCCTTGATCTCGCCGCAGTCGCACAGCAGGTAGCTCAGCATGTTCACCACGCTCGTGCCGATGGACGTCACGTTCAGCACCGGGCTCACCCTCACACCGCCGCTGGCCCTACCATTTCTACCACCCCATGCCCATAGTAGTAGACCGATCTCGCACCACCACTACCACTTCCGTTGTGAACACCAGCGGCCGCCGGCGTCGTCGCCGTAGGAGCGACTTTCTTGCAATGCGGGCGGTGGCCGGCGGACTGGCTCCGCTTGAGCGGGAACGCAGGGCAGGTGAACCTGCCCCCGGACGCCGACCTCGTCGTCGCGGCGGAGTTGACGCTGCTGCTGCGCGAGAACGGGGACGCCCACGACCGCGGCGGCGGCGGCCTGGTCGTCGTCTTCTGCCACGCCGGCGCCTGGGGCTGCGTGACGCGGTGAGCGAGCGGGGTGGTTGGAGGTAGGGGTGGCACGGGCAACAGCTTGCCGTCAGCGAAGAGGCGGTCAGCCGGTGCGACGTCGTCCACCGCGGAGTTGGCGAAGTCGAAATCTGGCTCGGCCGGGACCTGCCGTCGCCGCCGCGACATGAAGAACAATGTGTCTGACCGGTTGGGCGTGGAAGGTTGCGTGGTAGCCGGAGCCGGACATGTGGCGAAGGTGGCGAGATCGTGGGAGAAGGAGATCCGGGGGCTGATCAGCTCTGTTGTTGAAGCTTCCTCCTCCATTGGATAGTTGGGTCGATCAGGGGATGTTGTCAGTCTGTGAGAGAGAATGTGAGAGCTAGTACTAGAAGAGGAGTGGGAGGAATGTGGATATATATAAATAGGAGGTGTCGTGTGCCAGGACGACCTGGACCGTGCTGTACAAATCTCGCATCCGAATATGAGAGCGAGAGAGGTTGATTCGATCTCACTCACACGTATCCTGGTCCCTCCGTCGGTCACCTACCTACGTGAATGACAGTGATTTTTTTCGTTCATTGAGCGTGAATTCTTGGCAAAACCCAACCTGGCTAATTCAGTCGATTAATCCTAGTTCACTTTTCACCTAACTGTAAAATCCTTGGATGGTTCTCTTATGATATTTGATCACTGGTTTATCATTTTCCCCAAAACTTTCTTTGTGCATCAGAAATGAATTTCCCAACAAATCTGTACGGATACAAATCGCGATGCCTGATTGCTACACTGTTGGTGCAGTATGGCTCGACGTGCATGGACAAGAGAGAAACCCGCGCGAAGCAAGCAAGCAATGTTTGCACACACTTGCACTGCTTGCACAGAAACAGAATATGATGGGGGAGGGGAGGGGTCTTTCTGGTCTAGTCCCTGTCTCCATGAATGAATGATGATAGCGCAAACATTGCGGCATGGGCTTGCTTCCGTTTCGTGCGCATTTCGAATCAAAACCATGCCTGCTCTCTCCGGACAGGCAATCACTGCAGAAAAGGAAGGTTCGAACCTGCTATTTTTGAATTGGTGAAAACTGAAAATGAATGGTGCAGCAAGTAGGCCTCTGCTCTGGCGGCGTAATATAGATGGTGGAAGAGGGGACAAGGACGTCGAAATCTTGCTTCGTTTGCCTAGATAGGTGAAACATCTGTCTACATCGCGGTAGAAGAATCCATCGAAACAATGCCGAAGGTAAATATTCTTCCCGAGCGTCAAGACACAAGTGCGCGTGTGGTTGCACCGATCGGAATAGAACAATGTCGTCCAGTGTAGTACACCATAGTTGCATCGCAATTTGCAAACCATATATGGAGCAATACAGTCGAATGGCCGTGTTCCTTTTGGACAGTGGGCGATAGGGATGAAAGCGGAAACTTTCCGACTTTTCCGCGGAAAAACAGAAACGGATTGAAAATATGGAAGTGGAAACGAAATTTTGCAAAAGGGAAACGGAAACGGAACAGCGTATTCCGGCGGAACGACCACGGAAACGGAAATTCCGTTTCCAGTAATACGGAACTTTCCGATTTTTTTGCTGCGCGGTGCTATCTGAATGCAGCATGCCTACCAATTTTAGTGGAAACACTGAGACACAACCCAATATCTAAACAAAAAAAGAAAAATATACGAAGTGACCATGATTTGGCCGTACGTATTTGCATATTATCTCCCTCTTGAGGCATTCCCGGTTCGACGTTTCAGTATTGCATTAGGGTTAGGGACGATAGTAGGTATTTTTTTACCAAAGTTGATAACTTATAAACACTATATTATATTTTAATTTATTTCATCTTATTAAATTGATAAGTTTGTTGATTTGCTTGAGTTTTCCTGCATTATTCAAGGAGTCGCTTGGTTCCGGCAAACATCTGCTTTCTGTTCCGTGTCCGCACCGTATTCGGTATGTATCTGTTTCCGACAGTATTTGTTTCTGTATTTGTTTCCGGGGGTTTCTGTATTCGTTTCCGCTTTCGCAAAAAAATATGAAAACAAATGTGACATCACCCAGTTCTGTCCGTATCCACTCCGTTTTCATCTCTAGTGCGAGCCCCAAATTATTATTCGACAGACACGCGCACACGCCTTAACTTTTTTGCGCAGCGCTGGCAGGACCAGAATGCATTTGATTGGGAAGAATTATTGTGCTGCGCCAGCGCCACGCACCCAACGTACTGATCTAACTATATTGGTCTAGCGCTACACGAAACTTCACCAACCTCTTGAACCAGCAAGTTAAACAAGCATGTCTGCCGGTCTTCACTGATTAACGAGTTACAGTCTCACTGATACGTTTAGTTCCACCAAACGGAAAAACAATGCTGATCTGGTGGTGAAGACGAGCTGGTATAGCCGCGGCCTAGGGATTAGGGATGGTGGTCAAAGCGTAGGGTGGCCTCACCTCTGAAACAGGAGCGCCCATGTATTCAGGGAAGCATGTAGAACAAATGTGAAATGTTTGGACGTGTTTCAGAATAGTTTGTTTTAGGTACCTAGGGGAGAGACTGTTCCTTCTCGGCGCCCACTGTTCTGCTGTCTTTGACTGGAATACCGATCTTGCACCGCGTGTGCCTGGTTAGGGGTTACAGTCTCTGACAGTGTTTGGTTGCAAGGGGTCCAGCGGGCTCCTGGCTCTATGGTGGTGGATCTTGGCATCTTGTAGCCACCCTCCACTCTTCGTTTAACTCGGGAACCAGGAAAGGAAATGTAGAGACATGCATGTTGGAGGAGGAAAGAGTAAAGTAATGTGCAAACTTGTCTAGCGGTACTAGCGTCTGAAGAGAACACGGCAATTTCCTGAACCTGAATGCAACCATCCAAGTGTAGAAAGTAACTCTGGCCTGCGAATCCCTAGCCCTAAATTCGCACAACCTTTAGCCACACTTTGTTCAACAACTTCAGCGTAGAGATCCTGGTTGATTGTTTGGTAAATAAGCTGAGGTTTCAGGTTCATGATTCGATTATTTTCTAGACGTATTTAGCGTGAGTTTATTAGCATAAGTATTTTTTCATTAGAGGTCTGATACGGTATGATGCTTTCATAGCTCAGTTGGTTAGAGCACCCGTTTAGTAAGCGGGAGGTCGTCGTCGTGCTAAGGTCCCACAGGATCAGCGCACCAGAACAGCAACCGTCACCGATGAAGAGAAGTATAGATCAGAAAGATCCAATTTGTAGACACATGAACTAAGATGAACGAAGATCGGATCCAAAAGGATCCACCGAACACAACCATCGACCGAATCCCGCAAGATCCGTCGGAGACACAGCTCCACACACCCTCCGACGACGCTAGAAGCACCGCCAGAACGGAGGCTAGGCAGGGAGGACCTTATTCCATCTTCAAGGTGTAGCCGCCGCCTCATCTCCTTGAGTAGGACACAAACCATAACCAAAAACAACAAAACAAGTGAGGACGGAGCCCTCCCGCCAGCAATGACCGGGATCCACCGCGCCACCATGGCACTAAAGCCACAGAGACGAGGTCAATTGCCGGCGGCGCCGGCAGGAGGCAGGGAAACCCTCGATCGCCTTTCCTGGGAGCTACGTTACGAAGGGGCACGCTAATTTTCCCTACATTCGCCCATACCATTAGTTCAAATGAAGAAAATACAGTAATGGCAGTAGTTTAAGAATTTACTACTTTCCTATGAAGAAACGGCAATATCATAGATTGAAAAGTTAACTAATGTTTTGTTGAGATAAACTTAGGTTGTCCACTCATGAATTTGGAAAATAAAGGACACGTTAAAATAACAGTGTGTTTAGAGGGGACAATAATAGAAAAAAGTATACAATGCGCCTGTTTTATCAGCAATAAGATTTCACAAGAGTGCTTGATGAGATACTGATCTTAGAAATTCAAATGGACCAAAAAGACTAGCATGTAGGATGTTTGAGCGACTAAAATCAACTGGTTTTCTAACCATCATCAAATAAGTAAGTTAGATTCAGCTATGTCCTTTGACCTCATCATAAATTTCATTTTCCTTTATAAAGGGCATTTTATTTCAAAGTATCGCAAGGATACAAAGTTTTGCAGAATTTGCATAGGTAAGATGCACACATCCAAAACAAACGAAACAAATAAGAAAAGTATAAAATTTGATTTACAAGAATCAAAAAGAGCTCGCGGATCACCTATGAAACTGGAGGCCAGTCGAAGATTACGCTACCATCAGTAGGATAAAAATATCCCTCAACATATTCTCCAACCGTGTAGACACCTCTGTGAACAGGTCTTGAAACTCCACACACTGTACAGATGACTATGAATGAAGTATATGCGAGTGCAACTATAAACGACCTATATAAGAGAGAATTTTAACACTAAAAATCTTGTCATTTCTACGTAGCCAAAGCGACTATATTGCGTCAATAGCAGCGTAAGTAGAACTCTATACTTTTATCTACACCACGTAGCCCGTTGCCAAAAATATTTGCAACACTACATGGTGGATACAAATGTACATTGGAAAACGAGTGCTTTATTGTCTCATCATGATGATAAATACACATTTTATGCTCCCATGCCATTTTTCATTAGTTTTCTCTGCGCCTTGTGCATTAATTTAACATGAAGCAGAAATACACTCGCTTTGAAAGTTTACTTAGTATGTTCAGATGAAAGAGGGAAATATGGAAATCCAGGAGGGATAGTAGCTGCCTTTTCAAGGAAAAGAAACAAGTTAGGCTATCCAAGATTTGCTCTTGTTCCAGCTTTTTGGAGTGAAAATACGGAGTGGAGATTTGGTGCTCCAATGATCTCACTATTTTCAAAAAATTAAAAATATATTTAAAAGTTATAAAACAATTACTCATGTTCTCCTACAAGCTTGCAAAATATCAATGCAAATGTCCAAAAAAATGACAAATGTACATATCTGACTATAGTGAATAATGTATAGTTTCAAACTTTCTCATTTTTGTGTAGCCCATAATATAAAAATTTCGCATTGTGATTTTACACGCTTATAGTATACATCATTCAACAGACGTGGATTTTGTTTTCATGTATATTGGAAAATTTATAAATATTTTCTGAATTTTATAAAATTATGGGATCACTGTATCTCGGGAGCCAAAATGACTTTCCGGCAATATCACTTATTTAACCATTGAGAAATTGTGCATATAGAAAACACTAAAGAAAAAAAGGAGACCCATCATGCCATGATTTTCAAATCTTTTTTATTTAGTACTTTAGGATTCTCGATGAGGAATTCTTTTATAACTTAAATGACTCAATAAAAGCTTTTTTATTCTTTTAGTTACTGATTTTTTGTTGGATTTCATTCCACCCGCGGTTGGGAACTAGTAAGCATCAAACAAGGGACCTAGTTGTAGTAATGTGACGACTAAAAACGTCATGCGTTAAGCATGTAATCAACATTCATTAATCCCCATCAAATGAAATTTTAGGATCGGTCAGATCGTTGCAAGAATATACAACATCGCTACATAGGCATATGTATGCAAATGTTGCATTACATCAGAAATTCAATTCAGCCCGGGAGCTCATGTCCTACCTGAATATTAAATATTAAAAAATGTAAACAACTCAAACAATTCTGAAAACAATTAGAAAATACATCAAAATATTCTACGGACAAGGTGTGTGAAAAAAAAGTATCACTGGCCAACATGGGATTTAGAAATGTCTTTTTAGAGCACTAATTTTCTTTTTTTGCATAGAGCACACAAATTTAATTTCTTTATGAAACTTTGCACGAATTTATAACACTTGGATTTGTTTGTTGCCAATTTTTCTGCACCTTATAAAGTGTCAAATATTCAAATTTAGTCTCCTGAGTAAAGCTAGTTGCTAAACTTTGCACCTTATAAACTATGAAATACAAGGTTACATTGAAACAAACAAAGAAAATGTTGAATGCTCTATAAGCTAATGATTATGAAAAGTTATCGCACATTTGAAACTTGAAATATTTTCTCTTGCAGAAAAATAATTGCATAAGTAAATCTTGCAAACCGACCAAATGAGACAACAATCAATTGAGTCTTAAAGTACAAAACACATGTAGAGTAATCAAAAGTTGGAGGTGTTATTCTTAGGAAGTCCTTACATTATAATTTATTAAATATGTTGAAAGACAAAAGAAAAATTTAACTTCTCACTTAAAATATCAATGGATATTACTTGCTTTATACAGTGAATTTGCAAATATACTAAAATAAGAAGATTCAACCATATTTAGTCATTTAGAATGTTATTGCATTGAGTTTGATGACGCGTTTAAAATAATTGACGACTCAAGCCATGCAGGAATAATTCTAAGCATGATTATAAATAATTGCTTAAGTATTGGTTATTTAACAGTATCAATATTTGTTCGTCCTAATGACATGCAATCTCTATTGCATGGTTGGAGTTCATTTATATATTCGGCTTATCTTCAAGTTATTTGCATCCTCCTATTCAAGAATACATCTACCATTGACCATGGTCACACTTTGGTTTTATATATTTTACTATTCATTTGATTCAAATATTATTTAATTTGACTCTATATTTAGTCGATGATGAGGCTTAACTTAATCATGGTAAAAAGGAAATGACCTCGATGTAACAAATTTGTTATTTTTCTAGTAAACAATTAAAACATTTACTATTCGTGTAATTGTAACATTGTTTTTACTTCTCATTTAGTGGATCTTGGGTGTACAAAAATATGGCCCTAGGCTCTTAGATGAATTGTAGGGAACTTAGTGGCCATATATACTACACCCTTACTAATTGACGGACCTTCACACTCTTGGGGGATCACACATTCACAATGGGAGCTTATGTATCTGGATTACGGTGTTGCTGATCGTTCCTTCTTGGGAGCTCCTCTTCCCTTCCTTACTAATTGCATGTTTTGCGGGTCATGAACATTCCGTATCAAACACCTAAATAATCAAACTCAAGAATTTTCTCTATTTTTAAAGTCTTCTTAATATAGGTTAACCATGATTCTTCTTGAATCTTATAAAACCTTGTCTTAATCAAAATATCTCTTGACATGTGTAATCCATAATCTACTACACGATGTTTCTAGATTCTTCGAGGGACGCATTGCAAATTCTCAACAACTCTCCCATGATGCATACTTACTTGTGAGTCATCACCAAGTTGATGTCCTTTGAACTTAAGCACTCTTCCATTTCACACTTTTTTCTTCCTCGATGCCTCGGAGACCATGTTTCTTTATTTCTTTCGATAAAAGAGGCTTTATTATACTCAAAGTTCGTATTGGGACGATACAAGCCGCAAGACTTCACACCTGGCCAACCTATGGGTAGCTAAGATGCACACATGTGTATAAAAGAAAAGGGAAATAGTTGGCACAATACAAATACATGCAAGACCGATAAAAGGCTTAAGATGGAGGAGGACTGATGTGGAGACTATGTCTCCATCCATGCGGAGTGAAAAATCAATCGCCACCTTCTCCATTCATGTACATGCCTCCATAGATAGGTCTCAGTTCTCCAAGCTATGTAGTCAGGACCACAATAAGTGGAGCAAATAGGTACTCGCTTCGTTCCAAAGTATAAGGTGCGCTATTTTTGTACTGGTTTTTGATGCTCGACATTGACCACTAATAAATAGTTAAATACTAAATTAAATTGATTAAGAATGTGTAAACGGTACTGTTGGATTCGCCTTGCAAAATTCTTTCATTTCATATATCATTATATAATTGTATTGACATATTATAACTAAAAAACATGGTCAAAGTTGTACGTCATTTTTTTTGCACGAAAACCAGGAACTTTATTACTTAATAATCATATTCTTACAATCAGCCAGGAGGCTATCACGTAGAAAGTCTGGGCTAGAGCCTAGCCAACTATCAGTCATAAGAAGTGAACAAGCTCGCCTCGCACACAAATGTGCAGGACCATTATTAAGACGACCAACATGCTGAACTGAAAACGACACAAACCCAGAAGACAGCTCAAGTTGTACGTCGTTGATCAGCGAAATTTAAGTGCGCGTTATATTTTGGTACGGAGGGAGTACAACGGGAAACGACTTACGAATGAGAAGAATAATTGTCATTAAAAATGAATAATTTCTACATAACCATAGCGACCATCTTACAACAAAAACTCACACCTAATGATAATTCTAAACATATGATTGATTTAAAGAAAATTAACTGGAAAAGATGTTTGCAAAACTAAGTGACGGGTAATATAAACCACTAGGATGTCTGGCCATATAAAACCGAGCAAACTTATACTCGATAGAAAAGCAACATTGTAAGCTTAATGTCAGTTGCGCTTTGCAAGGCTATCCTCGATAAGGATTATGCCTTTGCAAAGATACCAGGTGAATGTTTCTATTTTGAAACACACCTTCAATTTCTAGATTTTGTTGCTGGTATCAACTACTCCCTCCGTTCGGAAATAGATGTCTTTCATTTGTTCAAATTTAGATATATGTGCACACTAAAATATGTCTACATACATCCATATTTGGACAAATCCAAGACATCCTTTTCTGGACGGAGGGAGTATCACACTTGAATGTACAAGCCCTATATAAATGGAATCCATTGATCAAAATGTGCTCCGTAACGTCGTAGTCTACCCTATCGACGTCTTCGAGCAAGGATTTCACTTGGATACCAATGACACCGACCCGTAGTCCTACAAGTATACCTAGCCATACTTCGGGTCAGGCCTAAGAAAGCCCCAGTGATGAAACCCCAAACCCCAAACCTTGTTCGGCCAGACTATCGAGCCGTAGAAATCGTGAACGAGCCTGACCCAACCCTGACATAAATTACATATTTTGTAAGCCCAACCCGCTAGATGGGCTCTATTTTTAAACCCGAGCCCGCCCGGCTTAGAATTTTTGGGCCGGGCTACACATGGCTAGATATAACTACGAGCCACCACACCGACAAGATGGAGGAAGATGTCCTCCATTCTAGAAAGTGCAACAAAGTAAGCGCCAAACGATGAACGCCTACTTGCATGCCACCCAATGTTGGGGATATCGCTTATCGGGAACTTATCAGTCGACCCAAGATAAGGGATAAATCGGCCGGTTTATCGGCATATCGGCCGATTTATTAGCATATCGGCAGATTTATCTTATCGGTCAGACATCGATAAGAGATAAATCGGAATATATCTTGAACAGTGATGCCACCACGCCGTCCGCACGGCCATAGTTGCAAAGCCAGCACCCTCGTTGTGGCAACCGTCGATAGGAGACCGCCACGCCCACTGTCCAGAGCCGCCACTCTAGAGCCAACATTGGGCGATGGAATTTAGTGCTAACTAACTTGAGTCCATTCTGAATTCCAGTTACAGACTAACATCCTTGGACGCCCTAGTCAAAATCATAACAGTGATATGTTTCACTATAGTTAACGGTCCTATCGCCGACAATGTGAGTTCTGAAGATACCAAAATTGCCTATTCAGAAGCTGCAAGTCACAAGGCTATCGCTGACAATGTGAGTTCATTGAAAAAATTCTAAGCAGCAATAGTTCGTTTCAGAGGAACACCACATGTAGCTATAGCCATTACTGAATCCTGAACACTTGAGATCGCTAACTGTCAGTCTGTCATTGAAGAACAGCAAAAGTTGCACATCAGAACATACAGTCCACAGACCCAAAATATCCATGAGAAGTTGGGCAATTACCTCCTACGGCTTCTCTGCGGACAGGCCAGGCTCGGTCCTATGGCCGACGATGTAGAACAGAACGCAGGATACCACGCTGAGCGCAACCGACGCGCCGAGGACCGCGAGCACGCCATAGAGTCTCCCTCTTCCGTCTGGCTCTCTAGGAGGACTCCCTGTCCTCTGGGCGGCGTGGTGGCTCGCGTCCCTTATCCGGAAACCTTCGACGCTTCGCTGCCGATCGCCGCTGACGGCGTCATCCTCCGCCGTGACGTTCCTCACCCTCTCAGAGTCAGATGCCGAGCAGCCGTGGGCGAGAGAAGAGAGGAACCTGTCGAAGAAGATGTCGCTCCGGCGAGCCTTGGTGTTGCCTACAGCTTCGGCCTCCTCGGGGTTGAACAGCTCCGGACGCAGCTTCCTGCCTCGAGAAGGTGGGCGGTTGGAGGAGGAGGACGCCGACGCACCAGTCACGCCTGAAATCGCGGTGCGGAGCCCTGATGCAGACGCGGACGGCAATGGGCTGGCAGCAGGGGAAGGCTGACCGCCTGCGGGCGGCGCGGCAAGGAAGCGCTCCGGAGAGTATTGTTTCCTGATCCGCGAGGGCACCTGGCCATATGAGGTCGGCGGTGAGGCGTGCGCTGTCAGCCAAAGTACTCTGTTCAGTTCAGACGAATCGAGAACGTGACCAAGGACTGAATGCTTCGGAGTTGGGCTGGTGATCTTACCGGAACAAGCCCGTTTCTGCTTGTTGTCGTCCCCCAGCGCGACGACCTCGTCCGACTCCGGCGAAGGCTCCTGCGCCAACGAACCAAGAAAAACGTCAAGAACAGAGCATTTCAGTCATTCGTGTCACCCACCGCTCTGACTAAATCATCACCAATTACTTTAAGATCTTGTTTCTTGGCGCTCTTCGAATCCACGCCATGGACGGAGGTGTCCGTCTCCGAGACACACTCCGGCTCACCTTCCTCGGCACCGTCAAGGATCGCCGCCGGGGCCAGAGCAGGAGCAGGATCGTCGACGCCACCCTGCTGCGTGTTCCCCTCGGGCAGATCAAGAACAACGCGTTCGTCTTGCTCCATTGTGATCGATCTAGTTCTGTTGGCGTGGGTTGAAGAAGAGGGAGCGAGGGGAAGCGAGAATGGCTGTGGAAGAGGAGGGAAGGCGGTTGTTTGAAAGAAGCGGGACGTGTCTCTGGTTTGCTTCGTTTTTTTTTCTCAATTGAGCGCCACCAACGGCCTTATTTCAACGGAATTACAAATTATCAGCTAACTTAGCCCTCGGTCAGGTCCAAAATCTTCAAGCTCACATCGGCCGAAAAAATACCAGTTTCTGAAGAACCTCAAAATTCAGTATGCAGAGACTGACAGGATAGAATGGACGATGGTATTCAGCGCTAACTAACTTGAGCATTCTGAATTTCAATCATAGACAATCGTCCATTACAGTGCTATGCTACATTTGCAGTTAACAAATACTAGAAGCACACCTGACAATGTGAGGTCTAAGGAGGCTAAAATTTCAGTGTTCAGAAAACTGCAGGCAACAAGGCTTCTATGCCTCTCACAACAATTCTTCCGACAAAACTAGAATGGACGATGGTGTTTAGTGCTAACTAACTTGAGCTCACACTGAATTTCAGCCACATACAGTCGTCCATTACACTGCTATGCTCCATTGTAGTTAAAAATAATAATACTAGAAGCACAGCTGATGAGCTAACAATGTGAAGCCTGAAGAGACTAAAATTCAGGATCAAGAAAACTGCAGGCAACAAGGCTTCTATGGTCTCACCACAATTCTTCCGACAAAAACTAACTACAGATATAAGCAGCAATTTCTTCAGCCCTTTGCTGAATCCTGTATGTGCTAACTGTCATCCGCGGTGACGTTCCTCACCCACTCAGAGCGGGAGGCCGGGCAGCGGCGGACCAGACAAGATAGGAACCTGTCGAGGACGATGTCGCTCCGGCGAGCCTTGGCTCTCACTGTTGCCTCGGCCTCCTCCCGGACGAAGTGCTCTGTACGCGGCTGCTTCCTGTCTCGAGAAGGTGGGCGGCGGCCGGTGGAGGAGGAGGAGCTCGCCGTGTCATCCGACGCTGGCCAAATTTGAAATGCGATCAGATGAATGGACACGAAATTGATCGAAGAACATTTCTCTCGGCACTTGACATCATTCAAGATTCAAGAACGTACCATCCGGTGTCCCTGACGCCCGTGACGCCGACGCTGACGTCAATGCGGAGCCTGGGTTGGCAGCTTGGGGAGCCGGGTCTCGTGCGGGCGGCGCGGCGGCTGAAGGCAATGCTCCGGCCATGGGGACGAAGCGCTTCGGCGAGTGCTGCTTCCTGCTTCGCCACGGCACGTGGCGGTACGAGTCCCGCGGCGAGGCGTGCGCGATCGCGACCTTGGTCTTGGTGCCCGGCGCTGACAAATTACTCCGATTAACCGCCGCTATGAATCAAGAACGTGACACAGAACTAAGAACTGGATGCTTCGGATTGGTGATCTTACCGGAGCAAGCCCGTCTCAGCGCGGCGCCCTGTTCGCCATTCTCCATTGCAGGGACGTCCTCGTGCGAGCCCGTCGCCGGCGCGGCAGACGACGATGCGCCAAGATCAGCAGCCTCGGAGCCGGCCGGCTCAGCGTCGCCCGCGGCGGTGAATCTCGTCAGAACGGCCCGCTCCCTGCCCCTTGAACTTGCGCCGAGGGAGGTGGACGGCGGAGTCGCGTCCGCGGCTCGGAGCTCTGACCAATTCACGGCCACAGGAAATCAAGTTTCAAGAACAGAGGAGCCGGCATTTCTTGCCGCCGCCGAAACGTATCCCAATGGTTGGAAACCTTACCGAAGGGAACCGCGATCGCGACGGAGTTCTCGGACGCCTCGCAGTCCTCACCCTCGATGCTTCCCGACGCCGCCGCGACCTCGTCCGACTCCGGCGAAGGCTCCTCCTGCGCCAAGGAACCAAGAAACGCGTCAAGAACAGAGCATTTCGGTCTTCCGGGTAGCTCGCGATGGTGAACCGCCATCAATGACCTCAAGATCCAGTTTCTTGGCGCTATCCGACGCCGCGCCGCGGACGGAGCCGTCGACCTCTGAGACGCCCTCCTCGGCCACCTCGCCGGCAAGAACCACCGCCGTGGCCGTAGCAGTAGCCTCGCCGCCCTTCTCCGTGTTCACCTCGGACAGATCAAGATCAACAGCCGCGCGCTCGTCTTGCTCCATGGGGACTTGGCGATCGTGTTCTTGGCGTGCGAGGAAGAAGAGGGAGCGAGGCGAGGAGGAGAGCTGTGGAAGAGGGAAGGAAGGCGGTTGTTTGAAAGAAGCGGGAGCGGACTGGAGATGGTGGGCCGTGGGCGCGAGCGGTTATGACGGCGAGACGAGTTCGTTACGGTTGCTGCTCGGTGGACCCGGCTCACGGCATCGGACGGTGGGCCCGGCCGTCAGCAACGAGTTTGCTTCGAGTGTTGGGTCCCACATGGCAGCCACAAGGGCTGGCGGCCTTCGCTGTGTCCCGCACTCGTCGTCCGGCGGCCTAGCGAGAGAGCGCTCACGTGACGGCCGTACCCTCCGAACATTCAAACCTTGGCAGGAGAGAGAGAGAGAAAGTCTACACAAAGACCTCGCGTGGCGTAGCTCTGCTGACACGCTTACATGCGGGCCAACGTCTCCAGTGGGCCCTTGTAGCAGTGTTTTGGTCATGCGTCGTGCGATGCCCTTTTCCGTTCCGTCAACCTGACCCGTGCTCTCATTCGGGAAAGGCAAGTCAGTAGAGCCGTGGAGCTACTGATACGCTGGGTCCACCTTACGTCTGGCGGCTCCCCGGACCCACGAGTCGGTTGGTTAAGCTAGAACAGCAAGTGTGCTGCATGCCTGCGCGTGCTCGAGAGTCGAGAATGGTTCCGACACACGCACACAGTAAAATAACAAGTTCCAGACTATATCTCTGGCCATACTTCAGGCCGGGACTAAAAAAGCCCGGTAGTGAATATTCAGGCCCAAGCCTGACCCAACTGTCAGGACAGGACGTAGAAATCGAGACCGAGCCCGAAAAAGACTGACATGGCCCGATTCTTTCGTAAATCGCGTATTTTGTAAGCTCGTCTTGGACCGATTGTTGGGCTCGAAATTCAGGCTTGAGCCCGACCCGATGTGCAAGACCGAGCCGGGTCAGGTCGGACCGTCGGGGGCGGGCTGATGGCCAGGTATATTCCGGACTGAGTTAGTGAGAAAATAATAATGTATATCATTATCAAATGATATGACATTATACTAGTTATAGTATGTTTTCTTCGTTTGATAACGATGTCTCGCGCTATGCCGTTTGGGTGCGTTGTCTCGCCGTGGCGCGGGGAGAGACGGTGGCTAGGCCCCTTCACTGCCATGATCTCGAGGTGACAGTCATGGATGGTCGGCGGATCTAGTGGATCACGGATCACCCCTGAAAGGACGATGGAGTTGCGGCTCAGTCGGATCTGGACGTGTGTTGCTCTCCTCCTTGGCGTCGTGGGGACAGGGGAAGGGGATTGTCGGTAACGCCCCTCTTAATGGCGACCCATGGATGAGTCAACATCAGGGTGGCATTACGGAAGTCGGTCTTCCGTGTGACACTTCGGGAGTCGACACATGCAAGCCACATGGAAGAGTCAACCTTCATCTAGGAGACATCCTAGTACGACTTGACATGGGCCACCCTAGACCAGCTGGGCCGTATCATTTACTTGGCAGACGATAGGCTTGCTCAACCCAGTTATTAACTTAGGGGGTGTTTGTTTGAGCTTTTGGTGGCTTTCAAATGCTTCACCTTTGCATTAAGTTTCATAACATGAAGTGGAGAATGACAATGCTTTCAAATGCTTCACCTTCTAACACAAATGGCAAGCACCTTGCATACTTCTATTATTGCCAGTGGGGTTTCATTAGCGGTCTAACCACATTGACACCGAATTAAAACACCTTACAAGTTCCACTTCATTTAATGCACACCATTCTCTCCATTGTTCTATCAACGATGTTTCCAATCCTAACAAGAATAGATAATAATATGGATCAATAATCTATCAAAGACAAACAACACCTTTGAAACTGAATTTATCATCTCATTAGATAAGGATCCACCAATAAAATTACATAAATAATTTTGTAATAATTTAGGACAACTGAGACAGTTTAAAACAATGATGTAGATATGATCAAGATAGTACCACAAACCCCATAATCCAACACGGTGGACTACTCTCCCTTCATGGTAGGGATCGACGAGGAGATCATGGATTCATGGCAGCAGTTCTCCCTAATTCTCCTCTAGTGGCTGCCTAGTGCAATCTTTGTTTTTTCTTTGGTTGGTATATATAGAGTGTTTTAGGGAAAGATGACAAGGAAAAATTGACAGAATCAAATGATAGAGGGGGACAGGACCCTCGTTGGCTGTTTAGGGGGTAGAGGCGCGCTATGGGCCCTACTGCTCCCTTGGGCTTCACAGGTCCATCTTGTGCTCGTTGAATCCATCTTTGCAAAATATGAACTCTATGTTTTTCCCAAATTAATTGTGCTCGCCAAGGTTCGTGGACCGTGAAAACAGGAAAAGAGACATTTCTTGCCTTTCAGAATTAAATGACAAATAATGATAATTTATGGAAAATCACATACAAATCATTAAAAACTTTAAATGATACTAATAATTATTATACAAAGTAAGTTTATTCATATAATACAATTTTAAAGCCATAGATATGTTTTGAACGTATCACCGTTCCACTACCACCCTGGTGTATAGTCTAAGAGGAAAAAAAGGGGGGGTGGGGCTCGGAAATACGGCCCAACAGAGCCCATGGCCCATATACCCTCTAGAAACCGGAAACAATTTAGAAGGAAGAGCGCCGGCGCTCGAGAACAAATGCACATTCGAGGATGTAGGGGCGTGGATCATCTAATCAACGGTTGTATCAGATACACTACTTCATCTTGTGTTATTTGTAAGGCTCGAGTTAATAAGTAGAACTAGCATATTTTATTTCGCACAACAAACATTTAGACAAGTATTTTAGAATAGATTGTCCACACGGAGTACATCTACTTAATAAAATGACACACAACCACAATCTCCCGATCCAAAGAGAACCCTAGCCGCCGCTCGTCTCCTCCGTATCGGTCCGAGAATCGACGGATCCCGCCTCCTCTGCTTTCCGCTCATGTTTCGAGAATCGACGAGTACGTCTCCTCCAACAGAAATTTGGATGTTCTCACAGAAAAAAGTCAAAAAAATGGCCTAAAGAATGTACGCCGTCGAACATCAAGGTGTGCACTGCGTACCACACCGCGGTCCATCCATCCATGCAGAACTGCCTGCCAGTGCAGTTGCCGAAATGTTGTCACTGTCCACATCAACGGAAAACAAAACAAACGCCTTTCCATTCCTCAAAAAAAAAATCACAAAATGATTAAGAAAAACCCTATAATGCCCCGCTGGACGCCCAATATTTATTCGTGGGACGACGCCTACTATTCCTCAATATTTCTCATTTCCGCCCCACGCTTCCATCGCCGAACCACACCCGCCTCCTCTCCTCTCCTCACCACGTCCACGCAGGCCCTGCCCTCCGCCGCCGCCGCCGACACACCCTGAGCCGGAGCGGCAGTTCAGGCCGCGCGTCTTCGCGACGTCGCCCGCGGCCATGGTGATCTCGGCGGAGCCGCCGCCCGCGCCCCTGCCCTCGGATCCCACCGCGGAGGCCGGCGCCGACCCGGCGGAAGGAGTGGCGGAGGCGGTCTCGACGACGACGACCATCTCCTCGAGCGCGCGGCGCGGGGCGCTGTCGTCGTTCCCGTCGGCGACGCTCAAGACGTGGGGGAGCCACCGCGTGCTGCGGTGCGCGGCCGTCAACCGCGCCGGCGACGCCATCGCCCCACCCGCCAGCAGGCGCTCCTCGCCGCAGCAGCTCGACGAGGTCAGGGAAGACCTCCTGCTCCGTCTCCGCGAGGTGGCGGCGGTGGGCGCGGGGGCGGAGGAGGAGGAGGATGACCACGAGGCCGAGCCGGCCTCTCCGCCGCCGCGCAACCGGCGCACCCGACGCCGCCCCGCCGTGTTGTCCCCCACCTCCGCGCCGTCGCCGTCGCAGTCCCAGCGTCGGCTGGTCCGGGCCGACGCGCTCGACAGGCCGCGGTTCTCGGCCACGCTCTCCGCGGACGAGATCGAGGAGGACGTGTACGCGCTCACCGGCGCCCGCCCGCGCCGCCGCCCCGCCGCCGGCCCCGCGCCGTGCAGAAGCAGCTCGATGTGAGTCCCTCCGCCGTGCCCCCTGCTCCACCTCCTTCCTTCCCCTGTTAACATTCCAGCCCCTGCCCCAGGGACCCATTCGTAATTCCGTGAAATCTCCCGTCTGCAGGCGCTACTCCCCGGCGCGTGGCTATCGGAGATCACCGCCGAGTCCTACCGGGTGCCGGACGATCGCTGACCTTCACCGAGCGCCGCCCGTCGACTAGCTGTAAGCAAGCCAGCAGTGCAAATTCCCCGATCACAATTCCCAACCATTCGTAGCTGTCCTTCCATCGATTAATTGATCCATTGATCAAACAGAGTGGAACTTCAGGACTAGCAGTAAACCAGTTGTAGTTCAAGTAGCAGTAAGCAGCAAGTGATGACTGATGACTAGTTAAAGTGATGTTCTGTAGTAGTGGTGGTTCTGTTTCAAGTCATCAGCGATTGGAATCATAATGCTGGTACTTGTAAGTGCATAATGTGCATTGTCCTCTGATGATGGTCCAGTGCATTCGTTAACATCGATCGACCTCCTTATTTGCAAATTTCAGTGCTGCCACTGCCAGCTTCCTTTTGCAGCAGCTTCATGAGCAAAACTTGCAGATACTGACACTGACATGTAGGGCATCAGAACGTAGACGAGCTAATGCAGAGTTCTGTTTATCCTCCATGACATTTTTTTTCTTGTGCGAGTGATTTTATTTTAGCGGCGAATTGTGATTATATTCTCCGGCGTCTGTGAGCACGAAGAGGAATTACGCTGTGGCTGGCCGACATGTGGGCCCGGAGACCGAACAGTTAGGAAAACCCTGGCTCCGCTTGGCACGGTGGGCAGCAGCGCAGGCAGAGTCTTTTCGTCGCCTGTTTTCCGGTTGCCTCGTGGGCCCGGCGTGTCAGGGGATGAGTTGGTTGACAGGCACGTATCTCATCACCGGGTGGTCCCTGTCGTGGACCGTCCAACTTTGGTGACGCCGCGCGCTTTGTGCGTACGCTTTTAACGCTGAGGAGTGAGGCCGGTCCATGGGCTGCGTCCATGCACGTTTTTGGCTGACGTTCTCTCCGGGAGGGAGGTTGCGTGCTGGGCGGCGCGGTTATTTCTCGTGTCTTGTTAACCAAGCTCTTTCAAATGTGATGGCAGAAAGCTCTTTTCGTTTGAACGTTAAACGAGCCCTCTCTAATTGTGAATGGTGAATACACCAAACTGTTTGGAAACATATGGCTCGGTTAATTATCTATTATTAGATGGCGATCATGTACTTTTTTTTAGAATGGGAAGACCCCCGATTTCCATTGAAATAAACCATTAAGTCAAAATTACAAAGGTTGCACGAACATTAAACGGCGAGCAAAAACAAAAAGAGCAATATGTCCCTAAGCACAGAGAGAACACACAAAATAGCACACGCGAAACGGACAACGGAGCACCAGACTCATCACCTCAAACGTCCACCGTCCAATGACAAACATACAAAATAGCACACGTGAAATGGACAACGAAGCACCAGACTCATCGCCTCAAACTGCCACCCGTAAAATCCGTCCCCATTCACTCTCCGTCGACCGTCATTAAAACCCCTTGTTGTCGGTCTCCATTCATTCCCTGCCTTTTATTTAACCCGACAACTCATCGCGCCCGATTTCATTGAAACCAGCAAAACACTAAATAATCCGCCCAAAGTAATTTCATGGAGCAAAGAAAAACACCCCAAACTCTTGAGATGTTGCAGATAAAGAACTGGAGGAAGGCTCGACTCTTGACCCTTGCACCAAAAGCATCGCTACCGGAACACAAATTTCGAACCATTATATCAGGAGCCACCCAATAACTACATGATTCGACAAGCATTACAACTACATGAACCAATACATCAGGACTCACATTCTTTCATATCAAAAAAATGGACTCACATTCTTTTTTGAAAAATAGGTAGACCTCCAGTTTCCATTGAAAGAAACGATCAATTTAAAATTACAAGATTTTGCAAACATTAAAAAGAAAGCAAAAGCAAAAGACCCCCCAATTTTCATGTATATTTTTGAGAAATGGGAAGACCCCCCCCCCCCCTAAATTTCATTGAAATAAATCATTAATTCAAAATTACAATGGTTGCACGAACATTAAATGGTGAGATAAAACAAAAAGCGCAATATGTCACTAAGCACAGAGAGAACACACAAAATAACACACGTGAAACAGACAACAGACCGCTAGACTCATCGACTCAAACGTCCACCGTCCAGTCACAAACACACAAAATAACACACGCGGAACGGACAGCAGAGCGCGAGACTCATTGCCTCAAACGTCCACCATCCAGTCACAAACACACAAAATAACACACGCGGAACCAGACTCATCGCCTTAAACGTCCATCGTCTGGTCACAAACACACAAAATAGCACACGCGAAACAGACAACAGGCCCATCGCCTCAATCTGCCACCTATAAAATCCGTCCCCATTCGCTCTCCGTAAACCCCTTGTTGTCGGTCTCCATTCATTACCTGCCTTTTATTAACCCACAGCTCATCGCGCCCGATTTCATTCGAACCAAGAAACACTAAACAAGTCCGCCCAAAGCAATGTCATGGAGCAAAAAAAAACCCCTAAACTCTTGAAATGTTACAAAAAATCAACAAGGGGAAGGCTCAACTCTTGACCCTTGCACCAAACCAGCACTACAACAACGCCACTAATCACCCCAACTACATGATCCCACAACCATTACAACCACATGAACCATTACAATCATGAGTCGCATACCTTTTTGAGAAATGGGTAGACCCCCCCCCCCCCCCTTTTCATTGAAAGAAACTATCAAGTGAAAACTACAAGGCTCCGCGACATTAAACGCCGAGCAAAAACAAAATGTGCAATATGGCGCTAAGCATAGAGAGACGTTGAAAGGACAAGGATGTCGCCTAGGGGGGGGGTGGTGAATAGGCGATTAAAACTTTTCCGGTTTAGGCTTGATAAATGCGGAATAAAACTAGGTGTTTAAATTAACAAGCGAACAACCTAAATAAACTAGGCTCACCTATGTGCACCAACAACTTATGCTAAGCAAGACAAGCAACAAGGTGATAGCAAAAGAATACTTCAAGCACGAAGGCTATCACAATGTAAAGTGCATAAGTAAAAAGCTCGGGTATAGAAATAACCTAGGCACGCGGAGACGAGGATGTATTCCCGAGTTCCTCCTTGTTAAGGGAGTACGTTTCGTTGGAGAGGTGTGAACCAACACAATGGTTCAACAACCACAAAGGTTTCACCTTCTTCTCGATGAACCGCACCACAAAGGTTTGGTTCACCTTCCACTATCAGAATCCTTCGAGACGGAAATCCGGAGCCTTTCAACAACGATCCGGGGCACAACCCACAACGGGATTGGGGGCTCCCGAACAGCTACAAGTGACCACACAAGGGTCTCAACCACCGCACGGGCGTCTAGGGTCCAAAGACCCAAGAGTAACAAGTTCACAAGCTTTTAACTTCCACGAATCCTCGTGAAGAGCACAAACCGATGCAACGAAGCAATGGCAAGAGCACAAGGCTCAAATCCTTCACTCTCGAATCCCACCACAAGCAACTAATGCTTATGGGGGGAGAAGAGAGGAAGAACAACGAAGAACACAACAAATGGAACTTCAAGATCAAGATCTACTAGGTTCCCCTCACTTAGAGGAGGAATGGATTGGATGAATATGTAGATCTAGATCTCCTCTCAATTTCCTCAAAGATATGCAAGAATCATGGGAGGGAATGAGAGGAAGGCAAGTTTTTTCAAGGATCAACAATGGAGGAGAGAGGGGAGAAAAACTTGCTCAAAAGTGTTGTCAAAACAATGGGGAAGAAAGAGCTATATAAAGGTCAATTGGAAAAATAACCGTTGGACAGGAAAAAGGAGCTGGCCGAGCTAGCAAGGTGGGCCGGCCAAGCAAGCGAGCTGGCCAGCACAGCGAGCGAAGCGAGCGATCGAGCGAAGGAAGGCAGCGAGCGAAGGAAGAGAGCGAGCGAGCGAAGCGAGCCGCTTGCGGCCTGGGCGCGCCGGCTTGGGCCGGCCTGGGAGCGGCCAGGGTACGCCGGCCTGTGGCCCGGCCTGGGCCGGCCTGCGGGCTGGTGGCCTGGCAGAGCCACCCGGCCTGTGATCCGGCCTGGGCCGGCCTGTGGGCTAGCGGCCTGGCAGAGCCGCCCGGCCTGGGACCCGGCCTGGGCCGGCCAGGGAGCCGGCCCGCGCAGAAATAAACTTCGAAAAATCATATCTTTTTCAATAAAAATCCAAATGCGATGAAACCAACTTTGTTGGAAATATTAAGGGTCACAAATATAGAGGGGATACCACACATGGGATGGTGTGGATCCTATCTCGAAGGTGGACTGATGCATGTAAAATGCATACATGAACTTTGCACTTTAATTGCTTATATTCCAATCATATTTGCATCATATAAGGGTTATATCAATGTTTTATAATGATTTTGGGAATATTTCATAGTTTTCCCATTTATTTGGAATTAACCCTTTTTTCCAGAAAACGTCTTTTTTAGTGTTTCAGACTTTCCGGGAGCTTCGGGACTCCAAAAAGGGCAAGGCCAAAGAGCACGGTTCAGAATTTTCGAGACGAACGCAATGGGCTTAAATTGAAGACCAGAAGCCCAACAGGCTGGAAATGGGAGGGTCCCACGCGGCCTAAAATACCTGGCCGCGTGGGCCCAGCTCTTTTCCCCCTCGGAGCTCCGTGGCCGTCGATCTTTCGTCCACCGACTCCGTCTTGACCTAAAAACGCCTATAAAAAAGGTCCCCTGGCGTTTCGCGAAAGGAGGCGGCGGAGAAACACAAAACCACGAAACAGAGAGACAGAAGGCTGCCGCCGGAGAAGATCGGAGGGGGAAACGCCGCCGGAATCGCCTCCGGAGGGCTCCACCCCCCTCCGGCGTGTTCATCATCAACATCTACAGCAAGAACTTCTCACCATCATCACCATGATGAAGGGGGAGTAGTCCACCCCTGGACTAGGGTTTGTGGTGGTAACTTTTGTATCTCTCCTCTCTCTTGAGCTTCACTAATTAGTACCGTATGAGCTGCTGAACATGATTACGGTCATCTATGTAATACCTTTGTGGTGAATATTGTGGTGTGAGATGATTTGTTATGCATTTACCGTTGTGTTGGAGCTTTTGTGATTTGTCATACTTTGAAGTATGATGTATGTGGGTACGGGATGGCCGATGTGACACGGCATAGGTATTGAGTGACACAGTACCGCCCAACGTCCTTTATCTGGGGGTAAAAAGAAAGAGTATGATGTGGGAGTGAGAGAAACCACGCTAGCCTTACGAGGGGTGACCTAGCAACACAAATGAGTATTTCTTTCAACTATGTGTTTTAGGACATATAGCCGTCATAAAAAGCTACCATTAAAACATGACAATTGTGTGTACTTTATCTATAACATGATGATCACCGTAGATGAGAGAGAGAGGATTAAGTGAACCCATGAACCATGTCCATTGTTCCTATAAGAAACACACACTTGAGCTTGTCCTCTTGCTACATAGAGGATTGGGCTTTCTCTCTTTGAGAGCTTTCACTTGCTACTACCTTTGTCTTGTCCTCTTGCAAAGAAGAGGATTGGGACACTTTTACATCCATCAAACCAACCATCTTGTTCTCTAAACTTGTTTAGTGCATAATCAACTAAAACTTGTGACACTTTAGTTGTAGGGAATAGATAACTTTTCCTTCTTGCTCCTGCGGATCGATACCTTACTTCCACATTGAGAGGTGCTACAGTGATCCCTTGCTCTTGGGGGTTATCAAGTACTTTTCTGGCGCCGTTGCCGGGGAGCGTAGCGCTTAAGTTTCTATTCTTGTGTGCACTAGACTAAGCTTGGGGAGGTTCCTTTTATATCTTGCAATCATCTAAGCTTGGGGAGGTTCTTTAACTTGTTTAATGATACTATGTCTCCCATTTATGATGATGAATATGATATTTTCAGTCCACCCACTATTGAGTATAAAGTTTATTGTGATTATGATATGCCTCCTATATATGATGATTACAATGATTATTATGAATGTTTTACTCCCACTATTCCTAATGAAACTGTTTATGCTTATGTGGAGAGTAATGATACTTTTATGCATATGGATCATGATAAGAATGTTTCATGTGATAGCTATATTGTTGAGTTTATCAATGATGCTACTGAAAGTTTTTATGAGAGAGGGAGACATGATTTCATATATCTCAAAAATATTAAGTCTTCTCTCTTTTTGTTGAAAATTTTGAAGTTGCACTTGCTTTGCCTTCCTATGCTAGTCACTTTGTGCTTTATTGATTTATTTTCTTACAAGATCCCAATGCATAGGAAGTGGGTTAGACTTAAATGTGTTTGATATTTTTCTTGATGCTCTTTTTTATTTCAACTCTTATTCCTATGGGAGCATCATTAAAACTATCAAGCCTAGCTATATGGCTATAAAGAAAGCGCTTTGCGGGAGGCAACCCGGTTATTTTTTGTGTGATTTTCTTTGTGTCCTCTTGCTGTAACAAGAGACTTTGTGTCTAGTTTAGGTTCTGGATTTTCAATAAAGTGCCAAGTTTTACCCTTTTTGGTTTGAAAAGTTGCTTATAGCGTTCGGAGATTTTATTCCTGCACGAATCAGTGCACGGTATGATTTTTAATTCTTATTCTGTAACTCCGAATGAGCTCATATTTGAACTGTAGTTGCAACTTTTCATCCTCTGTATGCATGAATTTTTCGGAATTTTTCGAGAAAGTTTGGTAGGGTAGAAAAATACGTTTTGCTGCTGCTGTTTTTCTGGACAGATTCTGTCCCATTTTGTTTGATGCATGCTTTGAGCTTTTAAGTTGAATCTTTTTGATCCAATTGAGTTTATGAGTAGGCATACAACATTATACACTTTCTGGACATTCATATGAATTTTTGTTCAAGGATTATATGCAGCAAGGAACCTATTTGTTTATCACTATTAATGCACCCCACAGAAAAGAGATGGGAGAAACGGTGTTTTGAAGTTTTTTCACAGGGATTGGAGGAGATGCACCAAGAGCTATCCAAGGATGGTGAAGACCATAAGCTTGGGGATGTGAAGACAACCCCGCTGGACCTACACACTCTCGGTTTGCACACGTCCAACTTCTGTTTTTCGATCGAAACACTTTATCGCATAAACTTGGAGCGTCGTTTTTGTTTTTGTTTGAGTCTTGAGAGACCACCACACTATCATTATATATGAGAGAGCTACTGGAAATATGGGTTGAAATATGTTGGATGCTTTTATAAGATTGGGAAAAGGGATGTTTGACTTGATTTTTAATGATACATATAGTTGCATGATTCATGAGCTTGTTTATGAGTAATAGTTTGCAAATTCTTTTTGTAGAGCTATCACTTATTCATGTTTTGGTGCTGATTGTTATTTTACTTGGTTTAACATGGATTAGTTAGTTCTATGGACACTCATGCATGCATCTAGATGGTCAACTTTCTCCCTTTTGCTAGCCCAAAAACTCCAACAAGCAAAAACTTGTTTCCAACACCTTCAACCAAAGTTATTCCAGTGAGTCCACCATATCTACCTATTGGCTTTATGCTATTCCGAGTATGTTTAACATGTTTGTGTTATCTTACCTCTGAATGAAAATGTTTATGTTATTGATTGCAATGGAAAAAATTGGTTATATAGCTCTCACGAACTTGATGCACAATGTTCTTTTATTTGCATAATAAAACTTGACCCATTGTGATTAAGATTATGATGTTTGTGGCTTGATGAATGTTTTGGGTTGGAAGTTAGCCCATATGTGCTGTCACATGGCAAGCTTTCAACACGCTCTTCATCTCATTTAGTTGATATCATGTGCTTTTGTCTATGGATGCTTATCATGTTGAAATAAATGTGGAAATAGAGTGAGTTTAAATGAGTTTGTGTAAATGGTTAGAGAGACGCCTGGGCCGCTAATCTAAGCCATGCATCATTCATGGTGGAAATTTACTTACATACTATGGTGAACCTTCTGTGATACACCTTGCAATAAAAAACTATTCCAAATGGTAAATAAAAAGGGTGTTGAGATTGTTCATTTTGTTTGTTTGTCTTGTCATTTTGATATGGGCTTGTTCCATATCTTGGGACAAGAGGTACCCCAGTTGACGCTCTTGATGATACTATTATGCTTACAATGATATTTAATTGAACTTGCTTTGTTTCCCAAGTTGAGTAACACATGGTGTAAGTACTTGTATTCAAGGGGCATGAGACATTCAACCCATTCTTTATCAAGCACACTACTCATATTTGCTTTCACTTTAACCTTAATCATTCAAGATGCTATGATAGGGGCAATGAGAGCTTGACACCAATGAATACCTTATTGCAATCATTAACTTAAGTAGAAGAGTTTGGAAGTTGGATGAAACTTATGCATGCTTTACCTCTACTCACATATACATCTTTCCAAAGTGTACACCTATCATATTCAGATTTTCATCTACACTCTATGACCATTGTAGGATGTTCTACTTATCATTATGCATACATGTGTTCCATATTACTTGCTACCATGTTACACTTTGTGAACTATCAATGAACATCCTTGTCTTGAATACTTGATATCACTTCATAAACTATTTGCATATTGCTACTCCTTTGAAGAATGAATCATTTGACTATATGTAGCAATAGTAATCATCTTTGATATTCATTGTTAAGTATTAAATTGCAAAGTCCATGTTAGTTTTATCATCTTCATACTCGAGGACGAGCATGGATTAAGCTTGGGGATGTTGATGCATGTAAAATGCATACATGAACTTTGCACTTTAATTGCTTATATTCCAATCATATTTGCATCATATAAGGGTTATATCAATGTTTTATAATGATTTTGGGAATATTTCATAGTTTTCCCATTTATTTGGAATTAACCCTGTTTTTCCAGAAAACGTCTTTTTTAGTGTTTCAGACTTTCCGGGAGCTTCGGGACTCCAAAAAGGGCAAGGCCAAAGAGCACGGTTCAGAATTTTCGAGACGAACGCAATGGGCTTAAATTGAAGACCAGAAGCCCAACAGGCTGGAAATGGGAGGGTCCCACGCGGCCTAAAATACCTGGCCGCGTGGGCCCAGCTCTTTTCCCCTCGGAGCTCCGTGGCCGTCGATCTTTCGTCCACCGACTCCGTCTTGACCTAAAAACGCCTATAAAAAAGGTCCCCTGGCGTTTCGCGAAAGGAGGCGGCGGAGAAACACAAAACCACGAAACAGAGAGACAGAAGGCTGCCGCCGGAGAAGATCGGAGGGGGGAAACGCCGCCGGAATCACCTCCGGAGGGCTCCACCCCCCTCCGGCGTGTTCATCATCAACATCTACAGCAAGAACTTCTCCACCATCATCACCATGATGAAGGGGGAGTAGTCCACCCCTGGACTAGGGTTTGTGGTGGTAACTTTTGTATCTCTCCTCTCTCTTGAGCTTCACTAATTAGTACCGTATGAGCTGCTGAACATGATTACGGTCATCTATGTAATACCTTTGTGGTGAATATTGTGGTGTGAGATGATTTGTTATGCATTTACCGTTGTGTTGGAGCTTTTGTGATTTGTCATACTTTGAAGTATGATGTATGTGGGTACGGGATGGCCGATGTGACACGGCATAGGTATTGAGTGACACAGTACCGCCCAACGTCCTTTATCTGGGGGTAAAAAGAAAGAGTATGATGTGGGAGTGAGAGAAACCACGCTAGCCTTACGAGGGGTGACCTAGCAACACAAATGAGTATTTCTTTCAACTATGTGTTTTAGGACATATAGCCGTCATAAAAAGCTACCATTAAAACATGACAATTGTGTGTACTTTATCTATAACATGATGATCACCGTAGATGAGAGAGAGAGAGGATTAAGTGAACCCATGAACCATGTCCATTGTTCCTATAAGAAACACACACTTGAGCTTGTCCTCTTGCTACATAGAGGATTGGGCTTTCTCTCTTTGAGAGCTTTCACTTGCTACTACCTTTGTCTTGTCCTCTTGCAAAGAAGAGGATTGGGACACTTTTACATCCATCAAACCAACCATCTTGTTCTCAATCAACTAAAACTTGTGACACTTTAGTTGTAGGGAATAGATAACTTTTCCTTCTTGCTCCTGCGGATCGATACCTTACTTCCACATTGAGAGGTGCTACAGTGATCCCTTGCTCTTGGGGGTTATCATGGACCGGTAATATTTCCAACGCCGAGAATGAAACAAGTTTTCCATCCGGACTCCGATTTCGATGATCTTGGGCTTGTTGGAATCGCAATGAGGAGCATTACAAGATCATGCATAGAAACATCATAGTCCAGAGCTTGGTATGGAGATGAACACAAGCTCTACATTCTCACATGAATAAAAGCCAAATAAGAACCAAGAAAGGTGATATGCCAAATATGCAAAGGTTTGAGCTCTCCATAAAGATGCGATCAAGTTACTCACTTGAGAGCCCCTCTTGATAGTACGCCGTATATCCTATAACCCGGTCTCCAAACTAACAACATGAGACGGTAAAATAGAAACTCTATCAAGATCATACCTTTGCCTTGCGCATTCCACTTGAGCTAGATGATGACGTTCTTGATCTCTTCAAGTGGACCACCTTTCTTGATTGCGCATGCTAGCACATGCTTGATGAAGACTTCTCCAAATACTCCCCCATACACCATTATGGGAGAGCCTCGCTTAGCTCCGACTTCATGAAGATGATGTCTTGAATCCTTCAAGACATACTTGCAATATGCTCAACTCTACACATGACCATTCTTCATATAAACCCTTGAATAGAGCATCGATCATCATGAAATCTTCTAGAGTCCAACACATGAACTCCAATCTTCTTCATGGACAAGATCTATAAAGATATCCCAATGCAAACATTAGTCCATAAGGATTGTCATTAATTACCAAAACCACGCATGGGGCAACACATGCACTTTCAAACTTCCACCATCCAGAGACAAACACACAAAATAGCACACGTGAAACGGACAACAGAGCAGCCCACTCACCACCTTAAATTGCCACCGTAAAATACGCCCACATTCGCTCTCCGTAGACCGTCATTAAAATCCCCTGTTGTCCGTCTCCATTGATTCCCTGCCTTTTAACTCGACAGCTCATCACGCCCAATTTCATTGAACCCAACAAAACACTAAACAATCTGCCAAAAAAGTAATTTCATGGAGCAAAGAAAAACACCCCCAAACTCTTAAGATGTTACAGAAAAACAACAGGAGGAATGCTCGACTCTTCACCCTTACACAACAAGTAGCACTACCGAAACAACAACACTTATGAAATTTAGAACCATTATATAAGAGCCACCCAATAACTACATGATCCTACAACCATTACAAGTACATGAACCATTACAATCAGGAGACACATGCATTTTTGAGAAATGGGTAGACCCCCGGTTTTCATTGAAAGAAACTAAAAGGTGAGCAAAAACAAAAAACGCATTATGTCGCTGAGCACAGAGAGGCATCTAACGTCCACAACGACAAATACAAAATAGCACACGCCAAACGGAAAACAGAGCACATGACCCAGCATCCCAGACTGCCACCAGTAAATCTGTCAGCATTCCTCCCTGTAGACCGTCAATAAATGGCTTGTCGCCAGTCTCCCTCCCTGTAGACCGCTTGCTAGCTGCATCTATGACTAATAATCCACCCCCAGGATAACATCTGTGTCTCGTGAAAGTATTAAGTTGCAAGCAACAGATAATTGCAATAAAGCAAAGTGTGTAATGTAAACAATGCAAATGACACGTAGACATAGCACCGTTGTTTTCTTCCTAGTGGCAACAACACATCAAGAGCCTTAGTCGTTTCTGTCATCTCGAGCCCAGGCAACCGGAGACATGAACCCACTATCTAGCATAAATACTCCCTTGAGACACTAGCAACTACTTGGCCAAAGCAACCACTAGCATCGGAGAGCATGCAAGATCATAAATAAAACATATAGATAGATAGATAGATAGATAAACAAACTTGATCATAACTTAACAATTCATTGGATCCCAGCAAACACAACATGTAGCATTACATAAATATGATCTTGATCAAGTTAGGCAGCTCACAAGATATAAACATGATAGCACAAAGTGGAGAGACAACCATCTAGCTACTGCTATGGACCCGTAGTCCAATGGAGAACTACTCACACATCAGTCCGGAGGCAAGCATGGCGGTGTAGAGCCCTCCGGTGATGATCTCCCCCTCCAGCAGGGTGCCGAAGATCTTAAGAACCCTCCCGAACTAGGGTTGATGATGACGGCAGCGACGAAACTTTTCGTGGAATTTTGACCGGGTGTTTAGGGTTTTCGAGACGAGGAGAATATATAGGCGAAGAGGTGGCGCGAGGGGCCACCCGAGGGCGCCAGACGACCCCTCGGCGCAGCCCCACCTTCTGCCGCGCCGAGTTGGCATCTGGGCCCCCCGGGTCGCCTCCTCGGCTGCCCTTTGGACTCCGTCTTTGTATCTTCGTAAAACTTATCCCAGTAAAATATCGTCCAATTCCGAGAATATTTCCTGACTAGGTTTTCTTAAACAAAAAGACAGCAGAAAACAAAAACTAGCACTGTGGCATCTTGTTAATAGGTTAGTCCCAGAAAATGCATAAAAATGATATATAATGCAAATAAAACATGTAGCATTTGTTATAAAACAAGCACGAAACATAAAAAATTATAGATACGTTTGAGACATATCACGTACTAGCCCATTAAGACATCCGTCCGGTGAGATCTTTCAAAGATAAAAGCATTAGATCACGCAGGTAAACATGATAAAAAAAACTATAGTTCATGCCTCCCAGATTTACCAGAAAATAACATCAACACCCACTGAAATAGTGTAACTATATTTACTTATGAATTTCCAAGTCCATTGGCTAAAATCATTTAAAGCTTTATAGAATGTCCACAATTACAGATGCACATTTAACTACATCCATGATATATATACCTATTTCACATGCACAAAAAGATGTGATCAATGCCCCCTTTCCAATTTCACCTAATTAGATTTTTTTTCAAAATACATCTTCTATCAGTTAGCCTAAGAAAAACCTTTACTCTTAGAGGAATCTTAAACAGCCAAACCTTCTATAATACAACTTAATCTGACAAGTTTTCGAAAGCATATACAGTGATTGCACCGTAAATTCCCCTTCCCCCTTTCTCCAATGACTATTTAGCAAAACTACAATTATACTTAAGGTGAAATTTTACAGACTTAAAATTTACAATATAAAGGTTTAACGTCTAAAGAATAACTCTTTCTAGAATCTAGTTTTCACCATTTCCCACATATATTATACAATTAAAAAATCATATCTAAATTTGATCATTCCTTGGCAAGAAATGTGACTGATCAGATTTAGCTTTACATGAAACAAAACATAGAGTTTTAAATATACGTATTCCTAATAAATCCTGCCAAGCCCATTATTCATTTCCAGTCTTCCATATCCATTTACAAAGAAGACACACATTCATTGCATTCTAATCTACCACCCCTTTGTCCGCTTGTTCTGTAATTGTACAAATATCTCGCCAATTCACTACATGTTACTTTTTAGCTCCATGCTCCTCTTGCCAAAGCTATATTTTCATTAAATTTTTCATTCTTTCAAAGGATCTTTTGGTAACTCAAACATGGAGATCATATAAAACTTAATATTACACATGGAAAACCTAAGAAAAGTAAACCATCCCATTTATGCTTTCCTTTACATGCTTGTAACTTTGATCGGGTACTTTTACATTCTTTATTGTTTATTTTACATTCTTTATTGTTTATTTAGTCTAAGCGGATTGAAAGGGTTTCAATCTTTTTAGAGAATTTACCATATACAGAAGTAAAGATGGAGGTGCTCTTATTTCTAGCTTCACCACAACAACAGATAACCTCACCTTTATGAATGGTTCACCTTCATGTCAGACAAGTGTTTAAATATAGGTTAATTAGATATATGCCACTGCAATTCATGCGAATTCAAGAAATGCCACTGCAATTTTCATCCTTTGAAAAATGCCACTGCAATTTTCAAGATTCTTCTAAAAATGCCACTTTCAGCCTTCGAAAAATGCCACTTTCAAAGGATGAAAATTGCAGTGGCATTTCTCGAATTCGCATGAATTGCAGTGGCATATATCTAATTAACCTTTAAATATACATAAAAAAATTCCACCTTCCTCCAATTCATCCTAAAACATGAATATAGAGTGATATGTATGGTAAAAATTTGTCAAACCCCCATTCCACTATATTATGTATTAAATAGTTAACTAATTCTAAATGGTGTTCCTAGGAAATACTTAGAGAGTATACGACTATACTGAAATGAACCAAGGATGAACCAGACAAAAGGGCCACCTTACCTCATCCCTCCTTTGTTTAAAAAGAGGTCCAATTTGATAGTGTGCCACAAAAGCTACTTTGCCATGTGTGACTATCTGCATAAACGAATTAATGATCATATAAGGAAAATCTTGTTTAAAAAAAAAAGAAACCCGATATTAATTTTTTACATCTAAATCAACCTTAACGAAATTTACATCTAATTTCCTTCCATGAACTCATGCAAGGCCTCCCATTATAAAATAACACCATCTAAAATAAGTCCACCATTGACGTATAGGTTGGTGCAACCACTTTATTAAGATTGATCTTGTTTTACGATTACTTGTTTTACGAGAACATGATTCTGTTGATCACGTTGTGTAATGCATCTAAAATGTTTGAGTTCCATATGGTCATAGTTGGTTTAATCATGTTACAATTTTTGAAATTAATCAAGAACTTGTCTAGTTATCCAACATGGTTTAGATAGAGAACACATGGACCTTGACAGTGCACCGACATGAACGCTAATGTTGCTGAAACAAGCGTAAATGTGGTGGAGAGGATCCAACTTCTTTTTTATTGGTTTTGGTGCCCACAACTTCCGTTTTCAACTTAAGCAGGGGCAAATATGGGATAATTTGACTAAGTTTTTGTAATTGTTGTGAGAAATATTGACATGTCATATATGTAACATCGACCATCTTGTTTGTTTTACACTTGGAGGTCAATGAATTATATTTGTACCACCCTTTGTCAAGCCAAAAGAGATGTGGACATCCATTGTACAATTAGTTCTAATGAATGAGTAGTACATTGCAGTTGGTAATGGAATAGACCAAATGATTTTTATTTTTATTGTGATTTAAGTTAAGTGACGTGATAAGCTATATCTAGCGCGTCAAGTAAATGCACCGCTTATCAGTTCATGGCAAAAAACAATTGCGCCAACTTTCAATCTATCAAGACGCACAATCCAAATATCGAGATCGTGCAGTGATTAGCTAACCGTCGAGCCAAAAAAAACGTCGTGCATGCGCTTTTCGCGATGTAGTTATTGTTGACTTGTTGTGGTTTTTAAGTGCCACATAATCTCTACCAAGACCTTTAAACGTGTGGTTCAACATCTAAAATCGTCCTATAACACCTGCATTGTTGTAGCAAATGATTTCTGACAGCAAAAGAAGTAGAGGATCACGCGTTACATTTGCATGCATGGGCATATCGATGGTCGATCTCGCGATCCAGCTAGCGAACCGAGGCTCTTTCTCTAAACTTCAATAGCTTAATCTTCCATCTATCCATTTGGTTCTCTTCAAACTTTTTCCACTATAATACTCCAAACCATCTCCATGGAGCCCGGATTTTGAAAAACAAAATCAGCATCTACATAAAAAAGTTTCAAAAATAGAAAAAAAATTAAGGGATAATGTTGAAATCTAGGAGTGTGCAAATTCTTAAAGCAAAATTCGTTATAGTTTAGTCTTCTGAACAAAAATGACAAATGCCGCAGTCATTTTTATGTAGCCTAGTATACGATGAAATTTTCACAATGGTATAGTTCGACTTTATGATCTACACTTAGAATTTTCGTTTCAAATTTCATAAAAAGATAAATAAACAAGAAGAGATTCGCGCTCCTCCTACATGTTTAATTTCTTCTCCTTTTTAAAAATTTAGAAAGGGGCTCCATAAAAGTAGAACTCGGGCTCATTTGCACTTTCGGGCTAGAGACACAGCATATATACTGTACTTGGTTCCGTGGAACATGCCTGACCCCGTTGACTTGAAGGCACGAGAGATGGACAGCGGCATGTGATAAGCCGACGGCGCCGGGCTAACATGCCGGCCAGCCACAGCCAGGGTGAGCTCGAGCTGGCCGGGACGCTCCACTGCACTACACTGTCGGCAGCTAACATCGGGTAGCGCACTCGCATGCCATGCGCGACGCCACCGAGCGAGATTGATTCCTCGTAAAACACTGCCGGCAATCCGTGGGCTCGTCTCAGGCCAGCCCATCTCCCTCGAGCCTCGGCATTGCAGCAGGTCTCATTTCAGGAACCTGTCGTACGTGTGTAGCAAATCCAGCGTCATTTTGTTCCACTTGGACTCGTAGCTTCCTACTGTATTTTTTTAGGCCAGATGCAGTAGCATTGTCGATCGATCAGGCATCTAGCTCTCCGGTTTGAGTTCTCGCTTGATACCGTGGCGAATCGTGGCCGTACTCAGGCATCTCTTCATACAGGCAATACAGGTCAGGGTGCAGGTGGGAGTGGGCTGCCCACGGCGCCAACTGCCCAGGCCTGCATAATATCGTTCATGGACACCCGCGGGTAGGAAGCAAAAATGTGTGGGCTTCGTGGGACTGCTCACGTTGCCCACGTTGGAGCCCAACTATTCCCCACATCGAACCCTGTCGTTCCCTAGTCCCAAACCCTTCGAGAGATCCAGAGAGGGCGACGAGTCGCACTAGCGCCGCCAGCTATCTTCCATGGCCGGACCGCCGTCGCCTCATGCCCTTGGGGACGGAGGTCTTCCTCGTGCCCAGCCCTTCACCGCTCACCGGAGAGCTCACCGTCGTCGCCCGACCATTCTTCTGCTATCCCACGCCTTCCTCGTGCCCCAGCCCGTCACCGACAGCACCCAGCAGCCCCCAAGACCGAAGCGCCGCCATCGTCGTCCCTTCCGAGGGCTCCTCGTGCAGCACGGCAACGCGGCGGTCGTCTATCTCAGGCCAGAGGCTAGGAGGGCTTCTCTTGCCGACGGAGGGGCGGCCGGCCGTAGGCTCCGTTCTCACCTGTTCGCCTCGGCTTGGGGCTAGCGGCCAAGGCCTCGCGCGACCAAGATCGAGCACGGGCGCACACGCCGCCGCGCGGTGCAACCCAGCTAGCCCCTGTCTCCACCGATCCAACAGCCCACCTCCCACGGTCCCACCTACCACCGCATACACCCTCCTCGAATCCAAAGCAAGAACGAGAGGGATTTGAGCTGCCTGCTAGCTTGCTTATTTGATAGCTGAATCGATCAGCTCGCGGTGCGTCTGTGCTTTCTTAGCAGCTAGCTCAATCTGAGAATATATGTGTGGAGAGAGGGGAGGAGGATAAGGTGTGTTCCTCGTGTGTTGTGTGTGTTGTGCTCACACCGGTGGCGCACCACTTTTTTTGGGTGTACTGGTAATGTGCATGTGCTAGTGTGTGTGAACATGCAGTGGTTAACCATTTGGGATAATTGGAACTTGATGATATTTACAGTGCTGCATGTTCATGTTCAGTGGTTCTCTTTATGTTTTGATGGAAACTGAAAATGGTTATGCCGTCAAATAGATCTGTAGTTTGTTTATTGACATGTGGGCTTATGTGGGATTTGTGGGCACCCGTGTATAATTAGTGGGATGTCGTGGAACGCCCACTTATCATGTGCGGGACTGTGCGGGCATTAAGCGGGGGCCCACGAGGAGTCCCACCTGCAGCCTGAAATACAGGCAACACAGGCCGGTCGCACAATGGTCGCAGCTGTCACTCGCATTCATGAGCAGATCGATGCTGGATTTTCGGTTCCAAGCCATGGGATCAAGAGAGGAGGATGAGTTGGTAACGGGGCGGTGGTCGGCGGCGTCAGGAGTCACCGGAGTCGGCCAGAATTGTCCGACGACGGAGAAGGAGCGCAAAGGGGATCGAGCCGACGCCAGGGAGACGACAATGCGGAGGAGTACTGCGGGTTGAGTCTCGAAAATGTTCTGTGGTTTTTCGCAAAATTGCCATCCACGACACTTATTTCTGGACTGAGGGAGTACAATATTGCACCTCGAGAGCATAGTGCTCCAGCAGAAACCCTGACAAAAAAAGAAGTCATACAGCTAGCTAGCTGCTGCAGGCTGCAGCACACTCCGTGGACTTGTGGAACAAGCTCCAGATGTTCTCTTCCTTGACGACCAAGTAGGCTAGGCCAGTGGCCAATGCACATGATGAGGAATTAAAAAAAAGGAACGTCAAGGACGAAGACTACACTAGCAACTTGGCAGGCGTAGCACACTCCGGTGTATATTTCATCACATTGGGCTCGTCTCAGTGTGCGAGTCATTGGTGGCTCATCCTCGCCACCAAGTGGTTTTCAAGGTGCATTCACCGCTCGTACTTCAAGCATAGATGATTTGGAAGTTCCGTCGTTTGCTTTGGAGATGGTAAATTGCCTGTTGCTGATGATGGTACGATCAAGCTTTCACGGCGCATTGTATCGGTTGGATCCTTTGATGAACAAGAAGCTATATGGGACGATGTTGTTTTCATGCCAAAGTACGCCGGTAGAAGTTGTGGCGTGCTAAATGTTGGCGCTTGTAAGATGCAGGTCACGGTTGCTTGGTCTGAATTCTCGTTTCTATAAGGCTGATTCTTACTAAACGGCTTGGTTTGCTCTAGATGGTCCAGTAATTTGCCATTGTTTGTCAACAACGTCGAGTTGACAATCCGTCAAAAACTTGTGTCGGTAGGTATTTTGTAGTAACTAGCTAACCATGATGTTGAAAGATACATTTTTATATGTTCGCTATAATGTAAATTGTTTAACTATTTTCTTTTTGCATGTCTGATCAAAGGGAAAAAACAAAATCGCCCGTGGTTGGATTTTGGGCCAAAGAAGAATGACATGGGTGTTTCTGGGTCACTATAGTTACTCCCTCCGATCCGGAATAACTATCACACACTGTATACGTATTTTGTGCTACGGAAGCACTATAGCTGGCCAAACGGGCCGTGCTAAACGGGCCAGCACGAGGCACGCTTATTTTGGCCCGGCCCAAGCACGGGACGAATCGTGCCGTGCCGGCACGCGACCCATTAGTGCTCGTGCCTCTCCTCCATTTGAAGCACGCGGGCCCAAAGTCAAGCCGAGTCTCGTGTGCCGGCACGGCCGACACAAATAGAATCGTGCCGCTAGCGTGCTGTGTCGTGCCGGGCCGCCCGGTTGGCCAGCTATAGGAAGCACGTTCTCCACGACAATTATTTCGGATCGGATGTAGTATTTTTTATGGATTGTCGCTATAAAACCATAGGAACTGATACAACATCTTTGAAAATAACTACCCTTTGTTCTTGAGCCTAAACAATTGAGCTGGTTTTTACACAAGATATATTCACCTTGCGTATCCTTTGCACAGCTCATATGGAGTTATCAGCGGAAAGCTAGTTACATATCCCGTAACCAGGAATGGCGGCAAAGGTAAATGATAGACGCTGTTCTGAACATAATGTCTGCAGTAATCAATTGGTCAAGGTCCAAATTAATCTTAAAAAATATGCTCAAACATGTAAGGAGCAAGTCGAAGAATTCAGGTCCAACTGTCCAAGGGTTGCTATAACATATTTCATAATACCAGTGGGCAAGTTTTTGTTTTAAATTTCCCTAAACAATTATTGAACACCAACAAAGTTTTCCTCCAGAACTATTCGTTAGGGCTTTTGGTCAGTAAACTTTTGCGTTGCAGCAGTACACCATCAACGTGAACACAACATTTCCCAGACATTTTCACCGTGCGACACTGCCGAGCGAGATTCCTCGTCAGACATGCAGCTTCTGACTATCTCTTCACCCAGACGAGCCGGCACAATGGTCGCAGCTGTCACTCGCATTGATCACCTCATCGACTCTGCATTCTTCACAGCTCAAAAAGTACAGTCAGCACCCGGTAGTCCAACAAGTACTCTGACAAAAGAAAGTGTTACTGACGCGGCTAGCTGCTGCAGGCACACGCCATGCCTAGAGCTCCGTGGACTTGTGCAGCAAGCTCCCCGCAGGTTTTCTTCACGACCAAGACTCGGACCAAAGGCACTACTGTACTCTAGGCTAGGTCTATACTCTAGGCCAGTGGCCAATGAACATGCAGGAGCAAAAGGAGGAGTACTAGTATCAAGGACGGGAAAACAAAATCCCCCGGTGGACTACTCCATACACGACACGTACCAATTCTTCAGGTACAGACAGAGCTGTCCTGGAATTGACATTTGACTAGACAAGGGTGACCCAAGAGCTCAAATTCGCATCCCATAAGATTTGCCTATTCGGCCATCGTACTGCTGCAAAGACAGCTTTGATTTAACAACCAGATGCTAGATATTCTAGCGCAGTTAGTGAAAGGAATGCAATAGTAAGCCCATGGGAACTGATTTGAAAGGGAAAAAAAGTTTGGTCAAAACTACCGGCAGTTACAAGTTTGGGGTACAATTGTGACCCTAAAAAAAATGGAGCAGCACACGGGGTCAGAAAAAGGAGCACAAACACACAACACCGCGCACAAGTAGAAAAATCATAATACAACCTTTTTGACAAATAACTAGAAACCAGAAGAAGAAAATAAACAGATGAAGCTAGAATTAGAATGCTACCTCAATAACTAACACAACAACATTGGGAATGATTACATTCGTTCTGGACCTGAACCATTTGAAGTGGTTTTTACACAAGATACATCGACTATGTCTCCTTGCACAGCTTCTCTAGAGTCACTCCGCCATCAGCTGGGAGCCAGAGACATCCTGAAACCATGAATTGCTGGTAAAAAGTTAACGACGGAGACTCTTCTGGTATAGTGTTTGCAGTCATTAGTAAAGAATCAAATTCATATCAAAAGAACATACGCTCAAACATAGAAGGAGCAAATAAAAGATTCAGGTGTAGGGCGTGTTGCCCTGGTACAGCTTCCATAATTTCAGTATGCAAGTTTTGTGTTTTAAACTTCCCTAGAAGAATTATTTTATAAAGAAAATTTACTCAGGTCATTGTTATATGCCACCAGCAAATTACTCAACTAAGCAGATAGCTGCCATCTTGTTAACTAGTAATTGCACAAAAACATGAACTTTTTTATTTTCCTAGAAAATATCATGGTTAGACACTTCACTATTCATTAGTTCACTTTTTGACTGTTAGTTGTAACCAGTAAGTCATCAACTGATAACCTAGGCTTAGATTATTAAAAAACAGGAACAAAAAGGGAAACAGGAGACAGAAAGCTCCGCTAACAGTTTTTTATTGATCAACAAGGCGGATCTAAAAGGAAAGCATAATGCATCCCAGCAAAACAGAAGCATGAAGCGCAGCTGCGCAGGTAGGTGTAAAGGAATTTAGAATACCGTTCGTGAACTATCAAGCAACAACAGCCAACATCGAATACTAGTCAGGTTGCGGTTACTTCTACTTCAAAGTCTGATTGTGTCGGCTGTCGAGGCATGAAGTCCTTGTTGGCCTAGGTGGTATTTCCTTAGATTATTGATTGCAAATCTTGCTATAGAACATAGATGGTACCATCGTTAAACTACTGTACCAAGCATATATAATTCTTGATTCAGTTAATTGACGCTAAAGGTAAATGTAACAGTTTGGCAGTCACTGTAAGGAATCATCTTTAACACACTTTTTTTTTCTCAGACAAATATTTACTCACCTCAATCGCAGAGCGGAGTCCGCACAACAGATGAGTAGTAATGTGCCTCCAACTCCTTAAGACTCGCTGCTGCCTCCTGCCCAATTCTCTCCAGCAATCTTTCTGTCCCCTCAGCCTGCTTGCTTAGCACCTCAATCCTCCTATCAACATTCTCACTCAAAGAAGCAAGCCCAGAAAAGATGGCTGTCCTCTTAAGTTCTGACACTAGTTTTAACAGAGAGTCTGCTGAATGTACCTGGAAAACATTAAACAGCATTTGACAACTAAACAAGATGAAGCCCAGAGTAATACTAGATTTGATTGTTTATAAATTGTACACAAAAAAACAGTAGGCTGCAGTACAACATAACATCAAATCAGTCACTACTATATAGTATCTGTAGAAAAAAAGAAGTGTTTCGACATGTTACAATCGCAGCAGTAATTATGGCGACGAAATGAGATTTGAAAGGTCATCTGCTAGGAGCCGGGGCTATTGAAACAAGGCATTTCCATGCTTTATATTTCATTAATATTTCTGAAAATTTACCCTGCACATATAGACTTAGTTCATTACTATATCTTCTACCAAAGTGGTCTCTGTTATGATCAGATCCTCGTTGAATCTAGCATCTGCACTTTCACCCTAGACACGTCACAGCTGCACAATTCTTTCTCTCATGCTGAGTCTCATCTCACACCATGTCAACTGCAGGCTCTTGCACTACCGAATTGCAACATCTAATGCATGGATAGCCTCTTCTACTTCAAACATTGCCTAATTAGGCGTCCCGGGCTACATTTCTAGGATCATGGCCTGGTTAGGTCTGAGTTTCCCACTTCGGTTGATGTCAAGATTACACTAGCTCATAATGTCTTGTTTCTGCTGGATATGACATCGCCCAATTACCACATATATGTACATTACGGCATAGGAACCAATCATGTAGCACCGGAGTCAACTAACAAGAACGTTCCAATTTTTGGCAAGACTAGATAAAACCCAGTGGAAGGAAACAAATGACCAAACAGGTGGTGGGCAGCGAGTGAGCCGAGCTGGGCGTTACCATGCGGGATGCGCGGATCTCCATCTGGAACTCCTCCTGGGTGTTGCGCACGGGCGGGTCGTTGACCTGACAGGACGAGGAAGGCCGCAGGGTTAGGGTTAGCTAGCCAGGATGCGAGGACACCGAGGAGATGTGGGGGCAGGGGCTTACGCGGGCGATGTTGATGAGGTGGGAGAAGTTGTCGACGAGGCTGGCGACGTCGGCGTCGGCCTTCTGCAGGAGCGCCCTCTGCTTCTGCGCTGCGGCCGCCGCGGCCGCCGCTGTCGGGCCCGCCGTGGCCCCGCCGCCGGGGGCGCCGCCCGGTTTGCTCATCGTGGTCGGATGGGCTGGACGGGAGAGAGGCGGGTTGAGGAGATCAGCGAGTTTGTTTTGGTGGACCTTCTGTTCTCCGCCTTTTGCGTGCACTAGTACTATCGCCGCCCACTAGCAACCTAATTGGACTGGCCCATTTAACGTTAGAGCAAGTGCTACATTACGAACAAAGAAAAACATTCCCCTAAACAAATCATGGCAAATTAGCTACGTGCTTTGTGATGCTAAAAAAAGCTGCGTGCTTTGTTCAATGGAAAAACAAAATGGCACGAGCGTTGTACACAAAAGCTATTGCATTCAAAACATGGGATTATGAATATTTCTAACATTCAAGCATGTCAAACCGTGAAAATATTTTTGAAATCCATGAATCCTTTTAAATCCTTGGATGCACCGTGAACATTTTTTCAAACCTGCTGATTTTTTTTCGAAACTATGTTCGGACTTTTGCTGACCCTTCAATTTTTTTAATCATGTATCTCATTTTCTTTGAACTTTAGACTTTGTTAAATCTATGACCATATATTTATGAACCCTATAAACATTTTTTTGAATCCATGGATGTACCTTTTCGAACCATGCGAATATTTATTAGCTCGTAAACATTTTTTTTTGAGACGTGAACATTTTTTTAAACCGCGAACATATTTTGAATCTATGAACATATTGTTTTCGAACACATGAACACTTTTCAAATATGAACTTTTGCTGACCTCTAAACTTTTCTTAATTTGTGATGGTATTTTTTAACATGATGAACATTTTTTGAATCAATGGATGTACCTTTTTGAACCATGAGAATATCTTTTTAAGTATAAATATATTTCTTAGACGTGAACATTTCATAACCCGCTAACGTTTTTGGAATATGTGAACTTACTTTTGTTCGAACTGTGAACACTTTTTTTGATCTCATGAATTTTTTTCAAAAAATATGAACTTTTGCTCTATCCTCGAGTTATTTAAAATCCGTGATTGTATTATTTTTTGCACCCGGTGAAAAAAAAATTAATCCATGGATGTATCTTTTCGAACAATGCGGACATTTTATTTAACTCCTAAAAATCTATATGAGCAGTGAACATTTTATAAACCTATGATTTATTTTGAATCTGAGAACGTACATTGTTTTTAAACTGTGAGCACTTTTTCACCCATAATTTTTTAAAATATGAACTTTTCTTGACCCTTGAACTTTTCTTAATCCCTGATCTTATACCTTTTCAACCCCAAGTTGTGGCCTGCTGTTTTGGCCTTGGGCTGGATGGGAGAGAGAGAGGAGGGAGGATGAAAGGACAAGGATGTCGGCTAGAGGGGGGTGAATAGGCGATTAAAACTTTTCCGGTTTAGTCTTGAATAAATGTGAAATAAATCTAGATGTTTAATTTAACAAGCCAACAAACTAAATAAACTAGGCTCACCTATGTGCATCAACAACTTATGCTAAGCAAGACAAGCAAAAAGGTGATAGCTATATATAATACTTCAAGCACGAAGGCTATCACAATGTAGAGTGCATAAGTAAAGAGCTCGGGTATAGAAATAACCGAGGCACGCGGAGACGATGATGTATTCCCGAGTTCCTCCTTTTTAGGGGAGTACGTCTCGTTGGAGAGGTGTGAGCCACCACAACAGGTTGGTCTCAATGCCACAACAGGCTTCACCTTCTTCTCCGATGATCCGCACCGCAAAAGGTTTGGTTCACCTTCCACTATTGATTTCCTTTTGGCGGAAATCGAGTCTCTTACAATAAGCTTGGGACACACATCCACAACTTAGTTGGAGGCTCCCAAATGACCACAAAAGGTACCGAGTGACCACAAAAGGTCTGAATCACCACAATGGCGTCTAGGGTCCAATGAGCCAAGAGTAACAAGCTCACAAACTTTCAACTTCCACGAATCCTCGTGGAGAGCACAAACCGATGCACCAAATGCAATGACAAGAACACAAGAAGTTCTCAAGTCCTTCACTTCCAAATCCCACCAAAATAAACTAATGCTTATGGGGGGAGAAGAGAGGAAGAACAAAGGTGGAGAAACACCAAGAAATCCAAGATCAAGATCTACAAGGTTCCCCTCACTTAGAGGAGAGATGGATTGGTGGAAATGTAGATCTAGATCTCCTCTCTCTTCTCCCTATAAGATATGCAAGAATCATGGAGGAATTAAGAGAGGGGCAAGATTTCCAAGGTCAACAATGGTGGGAGAGGCGTCTATCCTATAACCCGGTCTCCCATTAACACCATGAGACCGGTAAAATAGAAGCGATATCAAGATCATACCTTTGCCTTGCGCATTCCACTTGAGCTAGATGATGGCGATCTTGATTTCTTCAAGTGGACCACCTTTCTTGATTGCGCTTTGCTTGGTGAAGACTCAAATATCGCACCCCCATACACCAATATGGGAGAGCCTCTCTTAGGCACATCTTCACTTGACCATAATCTCCAAATGGGTGACAAGCTTCAAGCATAGGATTTCTTTGAGATGCTTCTCTTGAACTTGCACTTCATCTTCTTCTCTTAATATATATGATGACTTTAATATTGCTCAATCTTCTTTTCCAATCCACACTTGCAATAAGCTCAACACTAGATGACCATTTGTGAGGATCACACCTTAAATATTGCTTTTGTCATCACTTTATCTTCTTATTTCAATCTTGATACCAACACATGGTGTTCAAGCATTGCCAATGGACAAGCTCTACAAGGATAGCTCAATGCAACCATTAGTCCATAGAGATTGTCATTAATTACCAAAACCACACATGAGGACACATACACTTTCAGAGGAGACCTGTTGAAAGGACAAGGATGTCGCCTAGAGGGGGTGAATAGGCGGTTAAATCTTTTCCGGTTTAGGCTTGATAATTGCGGAATAAAACTAGGTGTTTAAATTAACAAGCCAACAACCTAAATAAACTAGGATCACCTATGTGCACCAACAACTTATGCTAAGCAAGACAAGCAACAAGGTGATAGCAATAGAATACTTCAAGCACGAAGGATATCATAATGTAAAGTGCATAAGTAAATAGCTCGAATATAGAAATAACCGAGGCATGCGGAGACGAGGATGTATTCCCGAGTTCCTCCTTTTTAGGGGAGTACGTCTCATTGGAGAGGTGTGAGACCACCACAACAGGTTGGTCTCAACGCCACAACAGGCTCACCTTCTTCTCCGATGAACTGCACCACAAATGATTGGTTCACCTTCCACTATCGGAATCCTTCAAGGCGGAATCCGGAGCCTTTACAACAACGATCCGTGGCACACACCCACAACTGAATTGGGGGCTCCCGAACAGCTACAAGTGACCACAAGAGATCTCAACCACCACAATGACGTCTAGGGTCTAAAGACCCAAGAGTAACAAGCTCACAAACTTTCACTTCCACGAATCCTCGTGGAGAGCACAAACCGATGCACAAATGCAATGGCAAGAGCACAAGTGCTCAAATCCTTCACTATTTTTTTTGAAACTGTGGGGCAAAAGCTTTGCCCCATATATTAATTAAGCAGAAGGTGCCCGATTTATTAGTGGAAGAAACCGGGCGAAAACCATACAACAAACATCCACAACAAAGAACACCACAGGGCAAAGCCCACACAACACCCACTCCACGGCCAGCCGGCCAGCAAACCACCCTTGCCGGAGAGAAGAATCCGCAACTGCTCTGGAGGAGCAGATACGGGACACTCCGTCGTAGATGAAAGCGGCCACCACCGGGGAGCCTCGACGACGAACAACACCGAGAACAGCCTTGTCGCCCACACGACACAAGGAGGAACGCCCTCGATGATGCAGAAAAAACTCGGAGCCGCCACCCCGACATCCAACCCTCCATCACGCCCTGCGCAAACCACCTGGACCACCTTCCGGGGCCGCCGCCCCGACATGCCACCGCCCACACCCGGGCCACGACGCCGCACGACTCGGCCACCCACAGCCCAAGCTGCACCAGGTAAGCCGCTCGCAGACCACAGCCGTCGTACCAGCATCCGGGGCCGCCGCCCCGGCCTAAAAGGCAACCGCTGCTGCCGCTGCCCCAGCAGCCCTGACAGTCTCGCCGCCAGCACCCCCTTCCGGGACCGCCGTCCCGACATAGCACCGCCCACAACCGAGCCACGACGCCGCACGAGCCAGCCACCCGCAGCCCAAGCTGCCCAAGGAGAGCTGCTCGCAGACCACGGACGTCGTACCAACATCCGGGGCCGCCGCCCCGGCCTAAAAGACAAATCCTTCACTCTCAAATCCCACCAAAAGCAACTAATGCTTGTGGGGGGAGAAGAGATGAAGAACAAAGAAGAACTCAACAAATGGAACTCCAAGATCTAGATCCAAAGGGTTCCCCTCACTTAGACGAGAGATGGATTGGTGGAAATATAGATCTAGATCTCCTCTCTCTTTTCTCTCAAAGGTATGCAATAATCATGGGAGGAATTGGGAGAGGGGCAAGCTTTCCAAGATCAACAATGGAGGTGAGAGAGCCACTAGAGAAAGAGGAGTTACATGCACCCTTTTATTAACCCGATAAACGAGGCTAAACAACTTTGCTTTGCAAACGACTTAAGATGTGGAATGTGAGTTTGTGGCCTTGTATACAAAAACGGAGAGAGTATATTTTTTTTTAATTAACTTTGGCCATTATCATCGCCGAGCTTCTACAAGTACCACCATACACCTTTAGATTAAGGAACGCTCTAGAGACTGGAACAAAATCTCTGGATAGGCACGACTCTCCCCATATTTTCAGGGCCTTCCTAGAGGAGTGCAGCCCGTACGGCCTCATACTGACCCAGATTATTTGGGCCCTAAATTGACGAAATATTAGTTTCATCCATCGTACTTGTAAAAGGATGCCCGGGTTCAAATCTACACGTGATATATTTCTAACAAAAGGTGACAATTTATAAAGAAAAAAATGGAGAACTTGGGAGTCAAACTCATGATTTTTGACCTAAAGAAGAATGACAAAGCACAATACCACATTAAATGCTTTATATTAGTCTTGATTTTGGCTGTTATTAGTACATAATTTCAAAGGTAACATAATATTTTGAACGAAACATTGAAAATTTGCTGACACTTGAAATACTTTTTTCGTGACATTTCGCCAAAAATAAGCCCTAAACTTGTCTATTTTTTTACAGAGATTGGTCCTATTCTAAAATTTTGCACAGGGTCCCATATTTCGGCGCCTGCCAATTGTGCGGACGTCTCGAATGAGATGGCGGCCATACTTATCTGAAGTGCAAATTTGCGAAGAAAAGCTTGAGCCCATCCATACGTGAAAATCCGTGCGGTGGCGCCGCGCCAGGGCGCCCCCGTCGGCCGCCTCCCGCCTCCAAACCCCAAAGAGAGCAGGTCATGGTTCTACATCCGTACCCCCACCCCCAAATTTGAGCACCACAAGACATGAAAGCTTCTCCGGAATTGGTATCGGGTCATTTTTTAAGTATAACTGCAGATAGTCGGAAACAGCGTAGGCATCGTGGGACGTGGTCGGACTCAAGCAGCTCTAGCACACTGAATTTATATAGGCAAATATTAACGTTGTGGGGCATGTTTACAAATACATAAATAACCTCCGCATGCAAGGGAAATGACGCCACATACAAGGTTGTTAGTTGAGTTATTTTGCCCAAGAAAATGTCACTGTATCATGTCAGCTATATCTGCCGGTATCCAATATGTAGCCAAAAGTCTGAAGATTTGTTTGTTGTACACTACAGGGTGAAGAAAATGACTCGATGTTAAGGTGAACATGCTTTCACATAAGGATATAATATGTTGAGTTAAGTAATCTGGACTCAATGATTTGTCTTTCATATATATAGTCTTCAAGTAAAGGAGCTTTTGAGCTGAAGAATACGGTGTCACGCCTTTGCATCTAGTTAACCCGAGCTATGGTAGGAGCATGCATCCACCACTTACCCAAGAGAAACTCTTTAAGCATGAACTTTTAATTTGAAGAACTCGCAGGAATTTCAGCTTAGATAGGAATAGTGAAGAGCAAGGCCGCGCCAAACAGAATTTGGACCAAGTGCTAATATTTATATTAAACATTTTTACTTATTTCTAGCATTCTACCATCTTAATTAGTATAATTTAATAATTTTATTTCGGAAATTTCGTGTTTGGAAGAGCTTTTGGCTTTGGGGAAGAAGGGGCCTTTTATAGGTCCCACGAAAAAAGAGCCGTTGCAGGAAAATTAACCCCGGAGACTCCAGTCTGGGGAGGCCGGAGTCTCCGGCCTGAGCAGAGTCTCCGGCCCCTGAGGGCGGAGACTCCGGCCAGACCAGAGACAACGAAGTCTCCGGGGCACTTCCGGCCCACTTCCGGCCTCTCAACAGAGAGCGCCGTCGTTGGGGCACAATTGCCAAAACCGGCAGGCCGGAGACTCCGGTGTGGGCACACCGGAGACTCCGGTCTAGGGGCACCGGACACTCCGTCCTGGATTTCCTGCACCCACTCAGAAAACCTGAAATGCAATAACTTTCTCGTTCGAACTCCAAATCAGGTGAAACCAATTTTGTTGGAAAGGTAACGACAAGAATTTTGTTGGAAATATTAAGAACCATAAATAGAGTTAAGTTGACACACATGGGAAGGTGTGAAACTTTCCCCACGGATAAACCGATAATATTTCCAACACGAAAACGCAACAAGTTTTCAAAACAAAATCCGTTTTCGAAGAACTTGGACTTGTCAAAACCCCAACTAGGAGAAAAACCAAATAAGAACCAAGAAAGATGATGATGCCAAGTATACAAAGGTTTGACCTCTCCACAATGATGCGATCAAGTTACTCACTTGAGAGCCCCTCTTGATAGTACGCCGTCTATCCTATAACCCGGTCTCCCACTAACAACATGAGACCGGTAAAATAGAAACTATATCAAGATCATACCTTTGCCTTGCTGTCGAGGTGTGCCCTCGGCAATTCCCATGGTTGCTATACCTAGGGTTGATTGTGTGGTAGAGAACGCGTAGTATTGGTGGAATCGACGGCTGACAAGCTGGATTTACCCAGGTTCAGGGCCCTCGAGTGAGGTAAAACCCCTACTTCCTGCCTGTCTGTGTTTATGATTTGAATATGGAGGTTACAAGGGTTCGACGAACAGTAGATCTCGTCGAGGTTTTGGTGGCTATGGATTGCTTGTCCTTGATCGATCACCCTTCCAGCCTTTATATAGGAGGCTAGGTCTCGGGAAACACAACCGACCAAGGTTACATGTATGGAAAGTCTTAACCGACTATTATTTGATCTAGCTTGGAAAACACTCTTCGTCTTGGGCCTTTCTTCATGGGCTTCGATTAATCCTTGGGCTTCTTTGATCATCACGTGCACCAGGTACCCTTATGCTGGGGTACCCGCAGAGTATAACCTCGTCATTAGCCCCCGAGTACTTGCTTGCCTCGAAGAGTCGAGCATGTGCTCCCTTCATCGTGCACGTCATAGTTTTCTTAGCTTGCTCTTCTGACCCGATGTAATTCTTCAAGCTCTAATTTGTTTCAATTGTATGTGTATGCTAACCGAGGGATACTGACATAGTAGGCCTGATTCACTCGAATATCGAGCTCAGTTAACCGCACATTTGGGCGAAACCATGCTAGCCTTCAGTCAGACTCGAGTCCCCGGGCTCGAGCCTGGAATGCAGTCGAAAGATTTTGCCTAGGGATATTAACATAGTAGGACTGATTCACTCGAAAATCGAGCTCAGTTAACCGCACATTCGGGCGAAACCACACTAGCCTTCAATCAAGTTCGAGTCCCCGGACCCGAAGCTAGAACACTTTTGAAACTTTTGCCTAGGGATATTGACATAGTAGGCCTGATTCACTCGAAAATCGAGCTCAGTTAACCGCACATTTGGGCGAAACCATACTAGCCTTCAATCAGGTTCGAGTCCCCGGACTCGAAGCTGGAACATACTGGACAGACTCGACTCAGGCCGTTGTAGGTCTTACTGATTCGTTCTGCAGTTTAACTTTTGATACCTAACGCGTCCGTCAGGATTTTATCATGTCTGTTGACACGGAAAATTTCAAGGGAAAACACTGTTGGAGCGTCCCTCGGCCCATCTCGATTGCTCGGCGGGTCTTACCTTTACATTTGCATATGCAGCATCCGAAACATCTGCGATTGGCATAGTTCAGGAATTTATGAAGTTTGATTCTTTGCTTTGTGAGGTACTTAATGCTTTCAATCGAGCCTGTATTTGAGTGAATTTTTCTTACCTTGTTTGGAAATCTATGGGAGTAGCCCCCGAGATTGTGGTTTATTGTCTTGCAATAGAGGACAATCTCAAATCATCCTTTTACTCTGCTTTTTGTCAATCGAAATATTTTGTCTTTGAAATCTATGGGAGCGCGTCAGCGCTCCCATGGGAGTAGCCCCCGAGATTATGCTTTATTTCGTTTGAAGTAGAGGATAATCTCAATAATTTTGCTCCTTTTTGATCAATCGCAACAAATTTTTGATATGCTCCCATGGGAGTACCTTTGCTAGTCGAATCCTTGCGTCGATTGTAGTCTCGAACCCACCACTCGAATATGGACGTTATCACTGCCCCTGACGTCATTCATGACGTGTTTGGCGTGCGCCCGCCAATTTGACAAGACGTGTCTGTGTGGGCCCAATGCTCAGAGTTTTGACCGCAGAAGACGCCGTTTCAGCTTTGATTTGACCGGACGTGGCGAATTTTTCGCCGCGCCATCATAACCTCCTAGGGTTTTGTGCGTAGTGGGCGACGTGGGATGCGACGGTTGCTCTCTGCGCCCGCCACGTGTACGGCCAGATGCTATGTGCATTTGGACGGACGATTACGATGGGTTTTGCGTTGTGCGGTAAGTAGCAATATTTGCGCAAGATTCTGATTTACTTGCCATTCACTTCCTCTGTTCCTCTTCTTCCTCGCGCACCGCACACCGTTGCTCTGCCTCCCAAGCTCCTTGCCGCTTGCTCCTTGCGCAATGGCGCCAAAGAAGATCAAGCGTGCCGCTGCAACTGCCTCCGCCACCGATCCATCGGACAAGGGGAAGGATGCGGCCGCGGCGAGTGAGCCTGCCGATGCGCTTCTGAAGATCCCCGGTGACTGGACCAGATCCAGTGTAACCGAGGATACCCTTTCTGAATATCGTCAGAAGGGTTGGCTGCCACCAGCTGACCAGCTGGCCGCGCGTGCTCCAGGTCTGGAGGTACGCCCTGACCCTCGCAACAGCGAACGCGTCTGCTTCGCTGAATTCCTTCCCCGCGGCTTCTCTCTCCCTTTGCATGATTTTGTGCGAGGGCTTCTGTACGCCTATGGCCTACAGATTCATGATCTTACTCCCAACAGCATTATGCATATCGCCTGTTTCATGGTGCTTTGCGAGTGTTTCTTGGGAGTGTCCCCCAGCTGGGCATTGTGGAAGCATATCTTCAAGGTGCGCCACTGTCGAGGTATTGGTAACGCGGAACTACTATATGGATTCATACGTACCGTAGAGGAGGTGGGGAAGAACGTAGAGGGTTCCAGTGACGGGATTGCACACACGATCTTACCCAGCTTCGGATCTCACGACGGTGGCGAGATCCTACGTGCTGCTATAATTCACTCAAGGAGAATATGTGTACAGGTTACAATGAGATTGTATGCGTGCCCTAAGGCTGCTGGAAGGCTGGCTTATAAAGGCGCCAAGCCTTCCCCTACAAGGAAAGCCTTAACCGACCTAGATCACGAGTCCTAGACTAACACGGTAACAAACCCTAACTTGCTCCCTAAGGCGAACGCAGCCAGGCCTTCGTCTTGGACTTCACTAAGCCAGCCCAGAGCTTATCCTTGCGCCTAAGCCCATGAGGCCTTCTCCATTAAGCCCTCCGGCTTTATCTGATGGGCCTCCTTGGTGGGCCAGGTTTTATCCACCGTGGCAGGTATACCCGTTCGGCATAACCTCCACAGTAGTCCCCGGAAAGGTTTAAGTTCTTCGTTTGCCGTCTTTGTGAAACACGGGCTTTCGCCTTTGCGCAAGGCGGACAGAAGAGCTTGGAGCATTCCAAAATGAGACATTCAGTCTGCCTTAAGGATTAAGCCGAACTCTCCTGCACTTTGAACAATCTGGCAGAAAGATTCTGTCAGCGTCGAGTCTTGTCATGACGTCACCGCAGTCAAAGCCAGTCCACGACAGTTGGAAAGCAAAGAGACGTTGTGACGCCATTACTGCTATTTTTCCGCACACGATCTCCGAGGCGTGCGGGAGAAGATGCCCATATCTGACCGTTGCGGGACGCGTGGCGAAAATCGCGCGACGTTATCTCACCGCACTAATCGCGGCGCACGGCCCCCATAAAAGGGGAACTGATTTTCTCCATCTGGTTCATTTCCTGTTCATCGTCCTCCTCGCCCATCCCATCCGAACTCCGGCGAGCTCCACCACCACCACCTGCGCACCCACCCATGGAGAGCTCCGATGCGACCGCGGGAGCGGCAACGGCGGCGGCGTCGGCGGCGACGGGGGACAAGATCTGGCCATGAGGGGATCGAGCACCGCGGATGCATCTGCATCTCGCGCGGCAGCGGCGACAAGTTCTGCGGCCACCTCCATCGAAGCAGAGAAGAATGCCCAGCCCTCCGACGAGGGCGATGCGGCGGAGGCAGAGGAGGAGGGAGAGGAAGCATCATCCCGCAACTGGGCAGCTTCCACCATCACCGACGCGGACCTCACGCAGCTGGAAAAGGAGGGCATCCTCCCACCAAAGGAGAACTGCCACTGGCGGTCAGCGTACGGCCACCCTGCTCCAGATCCCGCCGGCGATGAACGAGTGCTCCTCGTCTCACATCTCCTCCGCGGTTTGTCTTTGCCTCCGCATCCTTTTTTCCAATCAGTCTTAGACTACTATGGCCTTCAGCCTCATAGCGTAGGCCCCAATAGTATCTTGTACATAGCTGGCTTTATGGCTTTATTCGAAGGATACTAGGCATAGAGCCCAGCTTAGAATTCTTCAAGTACTGCTTTACTTGCAAGCGCCAAACAGAGAAGGAAGAACTGCTTTCCTTAGGAACAGTTAGCATCAACCTTCGTAGAGGCAGAGACTGGTATCCTAAGGCGCCAAAAATAGATTCCATTAAAGGCTGGAATAGCTCCTTCTTCTACTGCAAAGACATGGCGCCAGTAGGCAAAGACATAGGACTTCCTCGCTTTTCTCCTTTGCCTGCGGAGCCCGCCTCTCTTGGGGCGAAAACCGCTGAAGGTCCTTCCTGACAACCTCCGTCGCATGCAAAGGCGGATTGAGTACTTAACAAAGACTGCTGTGCCCAAACTCACGGGCGCAGACACCATCCTATGTTGGTTGTCAAGGCGAATCCAGCCTTTGAAAGATCGCAAAGGCCTCATGTGCCACTACACGGACCAGAAGAAAGATCCCCTCCGTGTTAGTGAGAGTGACCTTACGCAAGACGCCCTTGTGTATCGCTTTAAGAGGATTGCCAAGGAAAGGATCCAGCTCACAGAGCAGCGTCCTATGTACACAGCCGCCAACCCGGCTCCAAGGTAAGGCATTTACCATTACTGTTTTTACACTTCCACAATGTTTGCCTTACTAACACCACTTTTGATTTCAGCTCGCCCTTTTGCCGGATAATCTGCTGGCTCCTTTGTTTTACGTGCCTGAAGCGGCACCCGAGCCCCAAAGACTCGGAAACGAAAGGCTTCAGGAGCTACTGCAGCAACTTCAGCAGCAGAAAGGCGGAAGCGTGAGAAAGCCATCCCTGTTAACGCCGAAGTGCTCGACATTGAGGACGATGAAGATGCGGCCTTCAATGCTCCAGTACAGAAGTAAGCCGAACCTCAATTTCTTTAGTAAGGCGAACAATGTCTATGAATGTTATCTTATTTTGTATGTGATTTGCAGGATCAAACCAACTGCACCTCTCAAGAGGAAGAAAGTAATTTCTTCCAGGCAAAGAAGACTGAGCCTTCTCCAGCCATCGCTCCCCCCACTCCCTCCGTTCAACAAGAGACATCCCCAGGCCCATCTGAGATCATCATATAGATTGGACTCAGCCGTCTTCCTGATAAGACGGAAACTGAAAAGTTGGCCAGGGCTGCCGCTGCGGGAAGGCGGCGGTATTCAGTCAGAAGAGCCGAACGAGCCCATACTCGTGAGCTATCCGCAACATGGTGAAGCAAGAGCTTTTGACGACGAGGGGTACATCTTACCCAACATCGCCGCCATGCTTGCCGATGAGAAGGAGCGCAACGAGCCGCCTCCGAAGCTAAGGCCAGTTGGCCAACATTGACCATATTGAATCTGGAAGATAATTGTGACGAGCTGTACGTCACAATGAAGAAGAGCTACAAAGCCTTGAAGGCCATGATGCAGGTAAATATTCCGTCTTTATGTACATACTAGTCCCCGGGCATTACGTTGTGCTTTGACTAAGCCGACGTAATGGCCTTTCTTTAATGTTGATAAAGACTCAGTCCCCAAGCCCTTGTAGCTATACTTATTGTCTTTACCTTTGTTACTTACTACTACCCTTGCCTTAGCAGAGCAGTGAGCAACTTACATGCGATCTATGGTACTCACTGAGTAACCAAAGGCAAGTGCTCAAGCAAGCCGTCGCCGAAAATAAGGCGAACAAAGGTAAATGTTGTTCTTTCACATGCTGTGACTTTAGTTCATTTTAAGGCATAAGATGCTCAACACATGCAATGTGTTTTGCACAGCTGTTGTGGCGAAGGCAAAACAGATCGTCAGCGAGACTGGCGATATAGAAGTTGTGAGGCGGGAAAATGCCGCCTTGTTTAAGCAACTGGAGGAGAACCGAAAGACGGCCGAGGCCAATCTTAAAGCCGTCCAAGACAGCGCCGCTGCAGAACAAGACAACTGAAGGCAGAACTTCTGAAACTGCAGCGACAGGCTGAAAAGGATGGGCTCCTAATCCAGAGCTTACAAGGTCGTCTTGAACGCCAAGCTGATGAGAGCACCGCCATTGACGAGAAACTGCTAAGTAAGCCTTTCTTCTTTTACTTCTCGCATTTCTGTCACTTTTCGCCTTTATTCCAACACTTCAGTACGCCTTAATTTTTTCCATTCCTCCTTCCTCAGTTCCAGCTGGGTTTGGGGAAAGGCTTACCTCTGAGACGCGCCTGGAGCTTATCTTGGAGTGTGGCGAAATTGTGTCAGGGCTGTATGCTGCGGGAAGAGACGTTGTCGCCAACATCTTCCCAAAACAGCTGCCCCAAGTGACAAACACCAGCAACTTGCTGCCACTTCTTCAGAACTGCGTCCCAGAGGTGGTGGAGCGTCTTCGCTCAGCAGCTAGAGGCGGAGCAAAACTTGCTCTAGGACTTGTTCGCGGCCACTACCCCGAAGTCAACATGTGGCGCGTTATCAAGTGTTTCCCAGCCAAGGACAGAGACGGCAACGAGCTCGTCAAAGAAAAGGTCTATGCCTCTGTCTCTGGCTTTGCCTCAGCCGTTGCTGAGATGGTAGACTTGTCTATCTTCTTCTCCAAGAAGCCTGTGCCTCCCCGTCCTGACGACGTGTCTGATGACGAAGCCGAAGCACCCACCACTGGCAATGGCGATGAGTCAGAAGACGGAAATGAAGAAGAAGAAGGCGAGTCTGAAGCTACGCTGGATCCATCCAAGTCCCCTGCGTCTTCGCCTCCTCAGTCCCCTGCATAAGATGCAGGAAAAACTTTGCATTAAGCGTGTCATGAAAGATGGCACAAAAGACTTGTTTTATGTTTTGTAATGGCAGGAGCCTTTTTATCTGTTGAACATGTTTGTTTTGCGACGCATGCACTTATTTTTAAAAGGCTTGCAAACTATGCTCCTTATCCGTCTTCAAGTTTTCTGGCTTATATGCTTTAGCCTTTTCGTATGCTGGCAGAACCTAAGGCACGGAACACTTCGCTGGCAACAGGGTTAGTAACCAAACTGTTTAAACACAGAAACGGCGCCGGCTTTTGGTGCGTAAAGCATCTACTAAGACAAGCCAGCATATACGCGATCAGATAAATACTCTTAGACGGATGCAATTTTAATTTTTGTAAGGCCTTAAGGCAAAAGCATCATGTGAGTAACCACAAGCACGAAGCCAATTCGGGTTAACATTGATATTTTTATCGAAATATATGATCAAATGGAAATAAAAGACGGCGAGAACTCATGCATAAAAATAATTGAGGGAACCAAAGACTTTTATTTCATAATCATATATGGTGTGATTACAATAGAATTGCTAAGTGTAAAAAGGACGTAGCTGCTCAATGTTCCAAGGACGTTTCGTCTCCTTGAGCACTGCTTCTTCGTTCCTTTTCCTTTTGCGGCCTCTTTTCTTCTTCTTCTCGATATCACGGAGGTCCACAAGATAATATGCCCCGTTCTTAAGCGCTTTGCTGATAACGAAGGGTCCTTCCCATATGGGAGATAGTTTGTGCTCCTTTTGCTGAACAAGGCGAAGCACCAAATCGCCTTCTCGAAACGATCTCCGTCTTACCTTGCGACTGTGGTAACGCCGCATGTTCTGCTGATAAATGGCGGAGCGCTGAAGCGCTATCTCACGCTCTTCTTCGAGAAGGTCTAAGCCATCCTGTCTGGCTTCTTCTGCGTCTGCTTCAACGTAGGCTGTTACACGAGGTGTGTCGTGCAGGACATCTGTTGGGAGTACCGCTTCAGCGCCATATATGAGAAAGAAAGGGGTATAGCCTGTTGCGCTGCTTGGAGTTGTGCGTATGCTCCATAAGACAGCAGGTAATTCTTCTACCCATGCTCCAGCTGCTCTATGCAAAGGCACTCTAATCTTGGCTTTATTCCCTGTAGATTATACTGTTGGTTCGCTCAACTTGGCCATTCGATTGTGGATGAGCCACAGATGCTAAGTCCAAACGAATACCAACTTCACCACAGTACTTTGCCAGTTCTCCTACGGCGAAGTTTGTCCCATTGTCCGTAATGATACTGTGGGGGACGCCAAATCTCGTTATAACCTCAATGACGAACTTCTTGGCTGTTGCCCCATCAAGCTTTTTTATGGGCTTAGCTTCAACCCACTTGGTGTATTTATCCACCGCAACTAAGAGATGTTTGACGCCGCCTCGCGCAGTCCTGAATGGACCTACCATGTCCAGTCCCCAGACCGCAAATGGCCACGTGATTGGAATGGTGCGCAATTCCTGGGCTGGCATCTTTGGCTGTCTTGCATACTTTTGGCATCCAACGCATTTCTTGACGAGTTCTTCTGCGTCTTGCTTTGCTGTGAGCCAGTAGAATCCATGTCTAAAAGCTTTGGCGACAATTGCTCGGGCAGAGGCATGATGACCGCAACATCCACCATGGATCTCTTCTAGTATCTCCTGTCCTTCTTCCGGCGAAACGCATCGTTGATATACACCTGTGGTACTCCGCTTGTATAGCTCTCCATTTATTATTGTGTATGCCTTAGCTCTGCGCACAACTTGCCGCCTTAATACTTCATCCTCTGGCTCTTCCTTGTTAAGGAGGAAATTTATGTAGGGCTGTGTCAATCTGGCTTCACCAGCATGACGGAAACAGACTGCGAAGCCATGGGGTCATCCTCATCTCCGCCTTTAATAGACGGCACGTACAGGTGCTCCAAAAATATATCGGAGGGCACCTTCGATCTTTTCGAGCCCATTCTGGCTAAGGCGTCCGCTGCTTCATTTTCCTCCCTTTTGATATGCTTGACTTCTAAGCCGATAAAACACCGACCAAACTCGTCTACCGTGCGTCGGTATTCAGCCATTGTAGGGCTCTTCGCGTCCCATGCCCCTTCTAATTGTTGAACAACGAGGTCTGAATCGCCATAGCACAAAAGACGGCTAATGCCCAAATCCTTTGCGACGTGCAATCCATGCAACAGAGCCTCGTATTCTGCAACATTATTAGTGGCATTGAAGTGTATCTGCAAGACATAGCACATCTTGTCTCCTTTAGGGTTCTTCAGTACCACGCCAGCTCCCGATCCCTGCAACATTTTGGAGCCGTCAAAGTGCATAACCCAATATTCTCGTCAGGGAGGGGAAGTTCATCCATTGCTTCTGTCCAGTCTGCGATGAAATCAGCTAAGACTGGGATTTGATGGCTGTACGTGGCTTGTACTGGATGTCGAAGGCTGCCAATTCAATTCCCCACTTAGCCACACGTCCAGTGGCATCGGTGTTGTTTATAATGTCACCCAATGGCGCCTTACTGACTACCGTGATTGGGTGCTCTTGGAAATAATGGCGTAATTTTCTGGCTGCGAAGAAAACTCCATAAGCCAGCTTCTGATAGTGAGGGTATCGTTGTTTGGATTCGGAGAAGACTTCGCTGATATAATATACCGGCCTTTGTTCCGGTAGCTCCTTTCCCTCTTCCTTTCGTTCAACAACAACCACTGCACTAATAACTAGGTTGGTAGCCGCCATGTAAAGTAGCATCGGCTCTTGTGGTAGAGGAGACGCTAATATTGGTGCTGAAACTAAGGCGTCTTTTAACTGTGCTAAGGCTGCATCTGCCTCTTCAGTCCAGACGAACGTCTTAGTTTTCTTCAACAACCTGTATAGGGGTAAAGCTTTATCCCCAAGCCTACTAATAAATCGGCTTACAGCTGCTGCAGATCCTGTGAGCCTTTGGACATCTTTAAGACAAGTAGGCTTTTTGATGTCCATGATAGCTCGAATCTTTTCTGGGTTAACCTCAAGACCTCTTTCTGAAACAATGAAGCCTAAAAGTTTTCCTGCTGGGACGCCAAAAAAGCATTTTCCCGGATTTAGCTTCATGTTATATTTTCTTAAGTTATCAAAGGTTTCTTGAAGGTCAACGATGAGATCGCCGCGTTTTCGCGACATAACGGCAATGTCATCGACATAAGCGTGAACATTGCGGCCTATTTGATCGTGTAGGCAACGTTGTATGCACCGTTGGTACGTTGAGCCAGCGTTTTTAAGCCCGAAAGGCATAGTTATGTAGCAAAACGTTCCGAAAGGTGTGATGAAGGAAGTCTTAATTTGGTCAGACTCCTTCATCTTAATTTGGTGGTAGCCAGAGTAAGCGTCCAAAAAGCATAGTAATTCAGAACCTGATACAGCATCTACGACCTGATCAATTCGCGGCAATGCGAAGGGGTCTTTAGGACAGGCTTTGTTTAAGCCGGTGAAATCTATGCACATGCGCAAGTCTTTCACGTCCTTCTTAGGTACTAATACAGGATTTGCTAGCCAATCTGTGTGGATAACCTCTCTAATGAAATTAGCGGCACTAAGCCGAGCTACCTCTTTTCCTATTGCTTTCTTCTTCTCTGGACCGAAGCGACGAAGACCTTGTTTTACTGGCTTGGCACCTTTGGCGACATTAAGGCTGTGCTCGGCAAGTTCCCGGGGTACTCCTGGCATGTCTGATGGTGACCATGCAAAAATATCCCGTTGCTCACGGAGGAACTTGACGAGCGCGCCTTCCTATGCGTCACTGAGGTCCGCGCCTATGTTCGTCGTCTTGCTTGCATCAGCGTTGTCCAGCACGATCTTCTTCGAGTTTGAGCTGGCCTTGAAAGTGACATCCGAGGCGCAAGGAGGCTTTTACCATCCGGCATTTCATTGGTGTTAACTTCTTTCTTGTACTGCTCCAGCTCTTCCTTGCTGATGACTGCTTCTGCTAAGACGGCGTTTCCTGCTTCGCATTCCTTCGCCTTCTTGAAGTCGCCATTGACCGTGATGACGCCGTTTGGTCCAGGTATTTTGAGCTTGCTGTAGATGTAACACGGGCGTGCCATGAATTTGGCAAAGGCTGGGCGGCCAAAGATTGCGTGATACGCACTTTTGAATTCCACCACCTCAAAGGCAACTTCCTCAGTCCTATAGTTTGTTTCGTCACCGAAGGTGACGTCTAAGACGATTGTTCCCATAGAACTGGCCTGCCTGCCTGGCACTATGCCGTGAAACTTGACTGTGCTATGTTTTAGCTGTGTCTCAGAAAGGCGCATGCGCTTTAAGGTTTCAAGATAGAGGATGTTGATGCTACTCCCTCCATCCATAAGCACCTTAGAAAGCCTGCATTGCTGCACAATTGGGTTTACAACGAGCGCGTAATTCCCTGGGTTCTGTGGAATATGATCAGGATGATCGTTGCGGTCCCATGTAATGGGGTGCTCGGACCAGTTGAGATACTGGGGAACCGCTGGCATAGTGGCATTGAGTTCCCTCCAGGCTGCCTTTTCCTTTTTGGCCGAAGGAGTGGCAAGGAAAGTGACAAGGCTTGTTTCGACCCTTGGAAACTTGTTGCTCCTCTTGTGCTTTGGCTCCTGATCTTCCGGCTCCGAAGCACTTTCCTCGTTGTCCTTCTGCTCTTTCTTGTCTTTACGGTTCTTGCGCTTGAACTGTTTTGCCTTGAAGCCAGCGTCGGATCCTTCTTGATATCATCGTTAAGGCGGCACTGCCTGTTGGTATGGGTGCATTTGCCAAGCTTGCTATGATGGGCACAAGGTTCATCTTTGATGTCGTCATAGGTGATTTTAATGGGTCTTGACCCTTGACTGTCATCGCTCTTCTTCTGCCATCTGCTAGCCCCGCTCTGGCCACCCTTCTTATTGGCAAAGGCTACCTCCTTTGATGGTCCTGGCGCATCGTTGGCTTCCTTCTTTTTCCGGCTTTGATTGTTGTTTCGCTTTTCCGGGTTAACAGCTATGTCCATGCGCAGATCGCCGTCGTCAGCTCGAGCGTCGTCTTCTGCTGCAGCGTAATTGTTCGCGCTGTCTAAGAGCTCGCCGAGGTGTTTGATGTTTTGGCTGGCAACATATATCTCATCATGTTGCCTTTCTTCAGGCTGTTCATAAAAGCATGTATGGCCTGGATCTCAGAAACGTCTTCGCATGCATTCTTTGTCTCTGTCCATCGAGCTATGAAAGCTCTGCTTGACTCCCCCTCCACTTGAGCGCACTTTAGTAGATCTGAGTAAGCCTTTGGACGTTTGTATGTGCATGAGAAGTGTTGCATGAATGTTTTCTGCATGTCTTGCCAATTGTGGATACTCTTTTCTGGCAAAGTGTCGATCCACAACCGGGCGTTCCCTCCAACATGAGTGGAAGAAAACGTACAGCTGCATTGTAATCACCGTCATTAATACCAACGGCGTGGATGTAATCAGGCAGCCATATGTCCGGTTTGTCAATGCCATTGTACTTGTCCACAATTTTCTTGACATTGCCTAGCGAGGATGGGAGTTGCACCTTGCGAATCGCCGGTCCAAAGCACACAGGGCCCAGGTAAGACTCCTCTTTGGCCGCTTTAATCTCATCGAGACGGATGCGGGCGTCTGAGATATGAGTGTTTTCCCTGGCTGGCCCTTTGTTGGATTGGCTACGCCTTGGCTCCTCCTGACGGCTTTGGCGATGAGGGGAGCGGGAGCGAGATCGCCTTTGAGGCGGATCTCTGTTGCCCCTATTTCCTTCGTCTCTTGCCCGTGCTGCGGGCGGAGGTGGCATGTTAAGCCGGTCACTCCCACGCCGTGCGTCCTTCCCTTGTCTTGATCTCTTTCACGGCGAGGCGGATCATTCTTCTTATGGCGTGTGTTATCCTTTTGCCGGTGGTCGTCCTTGCCTTTGTCACTATGGCGATTGGACCCAGTCTTTGACTCATCCCTGTGCTTGTCAGGAACTTTGTCCTTCCTGGGTTCCTTACCCTTATTGCCATGGCTACTGGAACCAGCTGGTTCCTCTGGATCCCACCGCCGGCAACGGCTGTCTTGCAAAGACGCGTGTCGTCCGCCAGTTTTGAGTTTGAGTCCGCCTTAGCCTGCTGCTCTACCGCCTTTTCGATGAGCATTTTAGAATAATGGTGGCGCTCTTCAATTGGGACTGCTTCGTCTCCCATGATTTCCCTGGCCGCCTCTAGGTTTTTGGCCGGGGTGGAGAAGAATATGACTCCATCAGGGTTAACTCTGAAAGAGTATTTCTGCCAAGGCTTTAGAGGCTTTTGGGCAGAAGTCTTCTCGAAGTTTCCCTGCAGATCCCGATGCAGAAGAGGGTCACGTATACTTCGTATTTTGCGGAATTTCTCAACATCGCGCTCACGCTGGTACTCTTCCTCTTCTAGAGCCTTTCCAACTAGGATTAACTCTTTTTCCTTGTTCAGGAGGGACAACTTATACTTGATGTTGACTTCAGTCTCAGCCAGGAGCGCTTTCCGTCTTTCCTCAAGTTCAACCGCGGTTGGATTTGGTCCCAAAGGTGTTTTGAGGAGCTCCAATGCGCGCATGTGTTCCTCCTTTGACCGCTCCAGGTCTTCTTCAATAGGCGTAGCCGGGGGAGGCCTTTTAGGGTCCAGCACATCCTCTGGCTTTTCCGCCTTGTCACCAATGTGTTTGATGCTAGAGGAAACTTCAGCCTCGTCTGGCTTAGCCGCGGCCGCACCATCCTCCATAGCTATCTGTGCCGGGAAAGTCATTAAGACTTCGTTTGGATCGGATGAGCCATAGCCTCGCGCGGCAACCTGTGCTGCAAAGTCTTCCTCCTTATGCTCATCGAGATCTGAATCTTCCGCCATTGGAGCGGTGCCATCAGATCCGGCTTCTGAGTCTGCTCCTGTCTGTAAGGCAGGTAATATTGACTCAGGGTCAGATTCGGCCGGCTTAGGGCCAGATGCGTCAATGACACCGACAAAGCGAGAGGCGGGCTCCATAAGCTCATAAGAGCTGGAGTCAGAATCGCTTTGGGTATCAGAGTCACTCAGATCGCGATAGACAAAGGCCTGATCCGATCTGTGTTGTTGCTCGATTGCATAATCGATGGGGTGGTGGGTGGGCCAAAAGGCGGCGGATCCCCTGGGGAATCCATACGCCTCAGCCGTAAAACCCATGAAGATGTTGATGGTGCCGAAGGGGACGACGAAGCTTGACACCAGTGCGTCGTTTGCTGGGACGTAGGACCCGTCGTCTTCGATGCACCCAAAGTTGTTGATGATGCGGGCGCGACCAACCGCCATAGTCTTGCCGATCTCGCCCAATGCTCCCGCCTGAAACAAAACTCCCGACGCCTTGGGCCCCACGGTGGGCGCCAACTGTCGAGGTATTGGTAACGCGGAACTACTATATGGATTCATACGTACCGTAGAGGAGGTGGGGAAGAACGTAGAGGGTTCCAGTGACGGGATTGCACACACGATCTTACCCAGCTTCGGATCTCACGACGGTGGCGAGATCCTACGTGCTGCTATAATTCACTCAAGGAGAATATGTGTACAGGTTACAATGAGATTGTATGCGTGCCCTAAGGCTGCTGGAAGGCTGGCTTATAAAGGCGCCAAGCCTTCCCCTACAAGGAAAGCCTTAACCGACCTAGATCACGAGTCCTAGACTAACACGGTAACAAACCCTAACTTGCTCCCTAAGGCGAACGCAGCCAGGCCTTCGTCTTGGACTTCACTAAGCCAGCCCAGAGCTTATCCTTGCGCCTAAGCCCATGAGGCCTTCTCCATTAAGCCCTCCGGCTTTATCTGATGGGCCTCCTTGGTGGGCCAGGTTTTATCCACCGTGGCAGGTATACCCGTTCGGCATAACCTCCACAGCCACAATTACCGGGGTAAACGCCCTTGCCCGGTGGGTGGATTTCAAGTACAAGTGCGAAGCGATTCGCATTACTTTAGCTTGAAGACAGTCGATTCTGCCCAAGGTTGGCGGACCAAATGGTTCTATGTGCCAGTCGACCAAGTGGTGCTCCCAGCTTTTTCGATTGAGAATCCTCCGAAGAAGACGGTGGCCTGGGACCACCCCATCTCTCCTGCTGAAGCCAAACAAGCCACCCCTTTGCTGAATGAGATTGGAAAGTTGCTGAAGACTGTTTCTGGCATTCAGCTGATCAGCACTTATTTGAAGATGCGAGTGTGGCCCATGCGCCTTCGTGCCCACCCGATGTGGCAGTATGAGGGTCCACTCGACAACACCAGGATGAGCGCCTCCGAGTTGACGCCAAAGGAGCTCAGTGCTCAGGTGAAGAAAATCACGAGCATCAAAGCTTCCACAAAAATCGACTTCAACTTTTCCCACGTCCCCTACGGGCCAGATAAGGCCTTACCCGCAGTGAGTGATTCTTTTTTGCCGTTTTTATGCCTCACCATCTGCCTTTGCATCCTTTTTGCTTCCGTTCTTATGATTATGAATTGTACTTGCTATATAGGGTCACTCGACTACCACCTCTCTCCCTCCTCTACCCGAAGCCGGGCCTACTGTAGAGACGGCAGTACAAGAGGAAACCAAGCTCCCATTGCTGACCCTGCTTCTGCCCACTCGACTCCTCAGGAGAATCCCGAAGAAGAAACAGGAGAAGAAGTGGAACAGATTGTAGCGGATGCTTCGGATGAATCAGATGCTGAGCAAGGTCCTCGCAAGCCTAAACGCCAGCGTTTGGTTCTTCCGGAGTCTTCGAGTACAGAGGATGAGCAAGGGGACACCGGAAATTCGGGTATCCCTTCTCCTGCCAAAAGCCACCCCTGACTGTCTCCCCTCTGGCCTCTCGTCCTCCTGCCACTTCGCGTAACACCTCTCGACTGGGTGTTTTCTCTCTTGGTGACGAACCTGAGTCCGATGAAGAAGATGAGCCAAGGTTTCCTTAATGTTATATTCTTATATTTGCAGCCGCGCCTTTATGGTTTTGTTTTTTGATTGCATGTGCTTTTGCTTTTTGATACTAGTGGCAAATCGCCATCTCCCCCTCCAGTCGCGGACACATCGATTGTGGCGCAGCCATCCACCCTTCCAGAGGCAGCACAAGGCACCGTTCGTGAAGAGGCCAAGGACGCAACTGAGCTGATGGTTGCCAATTTGAACAAGAAGAAAGCTGCCCCAACCGCGGATGTCGTGGCTTCCTCCTCCAAGCCTGCCTCTTGGACTGATCACGTGAGTACTTCTGTTATTACTTATACTTGAAAATTTTGTTTCTTCTGCACTCGACGATAACATGCGTATTCTGTTTCAGCCTATGTATGCCGCCCTGGCCCCTTGGGTCCAGTCCTTTGTTCGGGTGGAGCAAGAGAGGGACTCCCTGCAGTCAACTTCGACTGAGCTTGCGCGTAAGTTTTTTTGCTAAAAACTTTTCCCTTCTTTTGAAGTTATGATACTAATCGAGAATGTTTTTGAACTCCGCAGAAAACAAGAAGTCAGCTGAGGAGCAAGTGGAAGGCCTGAAGAAACAAGTGTAGGACTTGCAAACCAAGCTCTCCACCCAGCAGTCTGAATCGAAGAAAGCACTTGCTGATGCTCAGGACGCAACCACTCGCCGGGATAAGGAGCTTGCTGCACGTCTGCTGGGCTTGGCCCGTTCTGCCAAAGGTGAATGTACGATTTTTGCGAGTAGCTCTTTGGTTATTTTAGCAGCTTTTGCTCATAACTTATGCTTTCTGAATTTTGAAGGTTCCGAAGGCACCTCGGCTTCCACTAAGCCATCGAGTGACTCACTGTCACTCGATGATGCAATAACGGAACTCGAGTCTGTGTTGTCCAAGACCAAAGGCGAACTGGCTACCATGACCAGCACCCTTAGCAATTTGCACGCGGGGATGTGTCCTACAGCCGCCGCTCCCTCGACTGCAGAAGGACTGGCTGCAGCTTTTGGCGAAAGATCGTCGATTGTGGCGGATTTTGCCCGCGAACTCACGGTACGCGGCTCGGAGTACACCCTCAGGCTTTTGTTAGGCAATGGTGTAGAGGCCGATTTCGACAGTGCTTTATCGGACTACCCGAAAAAGCCTGATGGAAGGCCGCTATCATTCAGGGGTGTAACCGAGCCAGCTACTCGTCTGAGCGAAATTTGCGTCCAGACTATGGAGCGCCGGGCTGAAGCTGTTAGGGCTCAGTCGCGTAAAACTAGGGCAGAATCCATCTCACAGGCCTAGGAACTTTTTATTCTGTAATTTGATTACTCGAACCTGGCATGTATGCTTTTGCTACTTATGTTTATGCTAGTATATGCTTTTGGGTGCTATTGTTTGAATGAAATTTGCTGAATCATCTGAATTTTTGCAACTTCGTGTGTCCGGGCTTCTGAATGTTGCGTTTTATGAACCAGCCACAAGAGTGCGAGTTTGGTGGACCTTCTCCTTCTCATATTCGAACATCTAGTCGAGCAAGGGATGATACGAGGGCACTTGCTCTTGCAAAGAATCGAGTGAGTGAACTAGAGCAAGAACTCAAAAACACTCGATCTGAGTTGGAGCTACTGCGTTCCAAGCCAAGTTTTGCTACCCAACGCGAGGATTATGTTCTTGGCGAGATGGACCACATAAACAGGCAACTCCAATGTGAGTTTATGACACCATTTTTGCTTAAAAAGTTTTCCTTTGCTTGCATTATGCTTTGGACCAATAGTTTTTTGGCCTTTTGCAGGTTTTGTTCCCGATGCCCAGCAAGAAAATAGGAGGGTCAACCGACTCCTTGATAGTGCTGTTGATGTACCAACTACTGGCAGGCAGCATTTTTATTTGGACAAGGTGCACGCTCGCACACTTGCTACTTTGAAGGATCGAGTATGGCGAAACGCCCAAGTGCTCGAGATGTGCAGACGTATCTTCACTCGCCTAAATTATGCGCTTTTCCCGTCAGGGCCTCAACCTCAAGGCTTGTTTCCCTTGATCGATATCTTTCGAGTGACGGACTCAGTCAAAGAGTCTTTGATGCAGCTTGCTATTCTTGGATCCAACGCCACTATGGCTTACATCCGAGACCGTAAGCCAAACTTTTCGATTCGACCTCCTGCGACTGGTACACTTGTATCTCAATCACATTTGATCGAGACACGCTCTGCTGCTGAGGAACTCATCGATTGCTGCAAGGAGCAGCTTTTTGGTTCTGTACTGGATACAAAGGATGAGCCAGATTCTTAACTTGTAAACTTTTTGAAATCCTAGGCATTCTCCCACTGTAAATATGTTATCTTGTATTTGTGGCGAAATATTTATATGCGTATATTTATGACAGCCCCCGAGTCTATCGAGTGGGATTTTTGAGTAGTTTTGCCAGCCCTCGAGTATATCGAGTGGGTTGTGTAGTATTTTTGCTTGACCCAGCCCCCGAGTATATCGAGTGGGGTTTTGTAGTACTTTTGCTTGACCCAGCCCCCGAGTATATCGAGTGGGTTTTGTAGTACTTTTGCTTGACCCAGCCCCCGAGTATATCGAGTAGGGCTTGGGTTTGATGCTCGAGCCCCCGAGTGTTTGAATAGGGTAAACAATAAAAGGCATATATGAGGAAAATGTATCTTTATTCGAAATGTGTTTTCGACCAGCAAGCCGCCTCATTAAAACCTTCCAGTCCCCTTAGGTACCCTGGTAAGGGAAAAGAGTGCGTCTGAAACCTGCTGGTTCTTCCGATATTATGCGCCTATTACATATCTATTCATAGAACTGACGCAGATGCGTCGTTCTATATACTAGTGTGACTTGACGACATGTTGACCGTCTCTGATCCTTCACTCGCCTGCCCCTTGTGCTTCATCGCGTCGTTGATGACCTTGAGCCCTCTGTCGATTGCCTTTTTCTTGCTTTCTGGTAGAGGTGTATTGGAGACTTCAAGCTCGGCGAGTGATTGCTCCATCCCGTACATCTCTGAGATTTTGCTGAAGTCACGGTCACATGAATCTGACCTTTGAAAGTTCCCGTTGATCGTGATGACTCCTTTTGGCCCTGGCATTTTGAGCTTGAGGTAGGCGTAGTGTGGGACGGCCATGAATCGAGCGAAAGTGGGGCGCCCAAGTATTGCATGGTATTGTGATTTCCAATCGACCACTTCAAACTCAATCGACTCGGTTCTGAAGTGAGTAGGGTCTCCAAACGTAACATCGAGTTGTACGGTGCCTTCTGGGAGCACTGCTTTGCCTGGGACGATGCCGTGGAAGGTACTTGCGGACTTTGGCAGATTTTCGACTGATTTGTTCATTCTACGCAGCGTATCTGCAAAGATTATGTTGAGACCGCTACCTCCGTCCATGAAGACCTTGGTCATGGCGTAGCCTCCAATTTGAGCGTCGAGCACCAAGGCTGCATGCCCTGGTCGATATACTGCGGGTGGGTGGTCCTCTCGATTGAAGGTAATCGGAGTTTCTGACCCTTTCAAAAAATTGTGATGGCTGGGGGTGCCATGACCGCCATATTGACGTGTCGAGTGTGTAATTTTTGCTCTCTATTGGAGGGACGTCCTCGCTGGATCATGTTCATCTGCCCGCGAGTTACGGGATATTTTTGTTCATCTCCCTGCTGCATCTGGTGCACGGCTGCTGCCATTTGTGTTCCCGTAACGGGTTGTGCTGGCACCATGTATACTGGTGTCGATTGCGCTGGTGCTGGTGCAGTATACACCTGAGTAGACTGTGTTTGTGGTGGTATGGAATATACCTGTGCTTGTTGTACTTGTTGCGGTGCTGGATATGCCTGAGCAGGTTGTGCTTGTGATGTAGTCGATGGAATCTGCACTAGTTGAGGAGGTGCACGCCCATCTCTTTGCAGTCGCAGTATATGTTCAATCGCAAGTTGATCAAATTCCCTGCAATTTCTCAGCGAGTGGTTAGAGCGAAGCTTACCATCATCCCCTTTGTAAAGATGGAACCTGCAATAATCGTCCATCTTCTCCTCGATTGAACGCTCAGGATCTTTGTCTGCTCGCCTGCGCCACTCTGGCCTTCTGTAGCTATCTCGGTCGTCGCGTCTGTGCTCTCGACTGTCACGTCGATCGTCTGTACGGTGGTCTCGATTACCTCGGCGATCGTCTGTATGATGATCTCGATTATCACGATGATCGTCGGCTCGTCTGTCAGTTTGGTCGCGACTGTCCCTTGACTGGACAAAGCCTGCTGCAATGAAGTTTGGATGGTCATCGTCGTGATAACGATTCTTGCGTTTGCGCCTTCGATCATCTCTGTAGCTATCTCTGCGGTCTCGACTGCCCCCTCGTGATTTTCATGTGATGCTACAGGTCGATTGCCTCGTACGGAGTCTTCTCCGTCTGCCCACTTTGTTGCGAGTACCATGAGTGCGGCCATTGTTTTTGGGTCTTCTCGACCAAGTGTTTCTTTGAAGTCTTCCCTCCAGAGTCCGTTTTTGAAGGCGTCGATTGCCCTATCTTCTGATACGTTGCCTACTGAGTTACGGATGGTGGTCCACCGCCGTATGTACGATCTCAGAGATTCATCTGACTTTTGCTTGCAGGTCCGGAGCTCCTCGAAGGTTTTGGGGCGCTCACATAGAGGCTCGAAGTATTTGATGAAATCACCCTTGAAGTGTTCCCACGAATCGTAGTATGATTCGGGTAGCGATTTGAGCCAATCGCGAGCCGTTCCTTCCATCATAAGTTGTATGTACTGCATAGCTGTAGTTGTGGTACCGCGCTGACATCCGACTGCCAGCCTGTAATCTTCTAGCCAGCCTGATGGCTCTTGTTTGCAGTTGAACTTAGGCGTGGTAGCTAGCGAAAATTTCTTGGGCATACGAGCCTCCCGGATCCGTCGAGTGAAGCATAGCGCTCCACATGGCCCGATTTCTGCTTCCGAGTCTGAGCTGTTGCTGTATGACCTCCTCGAATGGCTCCTACTGGAACGATGACGACGTGAGCTTTTTCGACTGCTCCTTCCCCGAGGGCTTCGACTGCGACGATCCCGATCTGTATCTCTCCTTGGAGTTGCTTGTGGATGCTGTATGGCTTGTGCTGCTATTGCAAGTTGTTTGTACAGTTGGAGGTGCTGATCCCTCTTTGGGTCTCCTGCAGGAGGTTCGATTGTTCTGAGGTAGGTGCCTAGCGTCATCAGCGCCCCGGCTGGCTCAGTAGGTATGGGAACTCCTTCCGCGTCGACTGCCATGAAGGCTGGGTTTAGGTTCCGAGTGACCGCTGCACGATCTGCGTCTCCGAGGTTGATGAATCGTGACCTATTCGCGGGGTCGTTTCTGCCCGTTGAACTCGTAGACAATGCTCTTCGCCGGGCACTCGATATGCTGGCTTGCTTTTTGCGTTCTTCGAGTACTGCTCGGTAGTTTTTTAACCGTATCGATTCTTGCCATTGGAAATATTGTAAGGTTAATACCTCTTCTGGAGTTGCGTTTGCTGGTAGCATTGTGCAGCTCTCGATTACTTTGCTCACTTTCTCCGCCATCTCTGCGGTGATGGTCAGCGTGGTTGTTCCATCTGGCATGGTGACTGTGCAAGGGTATTCTGTAGGTCGACGGCATGTTGCGGCTGCTGATGTTTCTGCTGTACTCGCGGTATATACCAGGTACGGTACCACCCGATCCTCCATCCATGTGCTGCTGATGCGTTTTATGGATTCGGCGTCGTCGTTCAGGCTCATGTTGGAGTTGCTTTGCTTGTTGGGGTTTCCGCCACAATCGAGTATGTGATGCATGTAAAATGCATACATGAACTTTGCACTTTAATTGCTTATATTCCAATCATATTTGCATCATATAAGGGTTATATCAATGTTTTATCATGATTTTGGGAATACTTCATAGTTTTCCCATTTATTTGGAATTAACCCTGCACAGGCAGAAAACCCTAGTTTTGTATTTTAATGTTTCAGGGACCCAAACGTCAACGAAATCACCTGGAAATTTACGGGCGTCAATATTTGGAAGGAAGAAGGACTACAGAAAAAGGAAGCGAGCAAACGGAGGCCCGAGGGCCAAACGAGCATGGCCCACGCGGCCACAGTACCAGGCCGCGTGGGACCCACCGTTTGGGCCTCGTGGCTCCGTTGCCGTCGATCTTCGCTCCACCGCCTTCGTCTTGACCTAAAAACGCCTATAAAAAAGGTCCCCCGTCGTTCTCTGGAAGGAGCGCCGCAGAAACACAGAAACACCGAAACGGAGATCAGGAGCTGCAGATTGGAGGGGGAAAACTCCGGCGGGGCGCTGCCGGCGTGGTCTCCATCTTCTCCATCGACTTCTCCACCATCTCCATGATGAAGAGGGAGTAGTCCACCTCTGGACTATGGGTTTGTGGAAGTAACTTATGTATCTCTCCTCTCTTGAGCTTCACTAATTAGCACCGTATGAGCTGCTGAACATGATTACGGTCACCGTTGTAATACCTTTGTGGTGGATCTTTATGAGTTAATATATGTTTGAGATTGCAATGTTTGTTTCAGTTATGAGTATAGATGCATATTATGTACCCCGTTCTTGTCTACTTGTTTTGATCAAGCATGTTTATGAGAGCGTGTGAGGGGGAACGTGTGCATTAGTTGGAGTAACGGGGGGTGGCTAGTGCAGTGAACGTGAGAGAAAGTTCTGCGATCCACTTTGGTATCTTTACCTTACTTTGTTGCCTCACTAGGGATAAACTAAAATACCATGCTACCGGAGATGTGGGTGTGACCATTGCCACTACTCCATGACTAGATCTAGCATGTTCTTATTTTCACTTCATGTCATGATACTTATTGCTATACTCTGAGTTATCTTAATTACTGAGGTGTTATGATTTAGTTCGCATCTTGGTGGAGTATAAGAGAGGTTAATAACCAAAAGATCTCTATGTTAGGACGTGATGCCCATATATCTAAGTAACTTGTTATCAAACCCTGTATTGCAATCTCATATGTTAACTTTGTGTGTTTCATTATCTACCACTTTATAAAGAGAGAGTGCATTTGTGAAACCATGAACCCCAGTCCATTTTTAACCATAAGAAACACCTTTCCAACACCATATATCACTTTTATATTTTCAGCCATCATTAAATCCGAAAATACAAAAATACTTTTCATCTTGCATACATCATTTAAAAACCTAAAAATATCATTTACCATTGCATCAACCATCATTGCATATTTATTTCCTGTTTGCATTGCATCACTATCCTGATATCATTCTTACACCTTGTGCTTGACAACCACAGGTGAGGTTGAGGACCAAAACATCTAACCTTGTTTTGTAGGTAACCAAAAGAAGGATAAGAAGATAAATCTACCACTGCAGATTCCCCGAGAGTTCGATATTAAACCCTCGAGTCACCCCTCGTGGGGAAAACTGTCTTCCACTATACTATACACTCTGCACTTGGAGTCTCAACCTAAATCCCGTTATTTGTGCAGGCATCAAGACTTTCTCTTCGGGATCATCAGTATGTCTTCGAGTGCTTTGTCCAGGCTGTCTGCGTCGCAGGTGAATATCTCGTGGCTAGCACGGATTTCTGGGCCATTTAGATCGGCGAGATATATGTTGTCGTCTATGTTCTCTTCGTTCCCCGCGACGTCATTGCAGTCGACGATGTCGTCGAGCGACTCGATTGAGTTGTTTGGACGGTACGCAGATTCGATCTCGCTTCTTCCAAATCTTTTTGCCACCTCGTTACGGAACTCTTGCGAGGTCATGGACGTGGCAGAGTCGCTTGGCGATTGGATCGGGACGATCTGTGATGATGTTGCGCCCAAGATGGATAGTGTTGCAGTCGAAGCGTTGTCGATTGTCTCCATGTCGAGTGTCTCCACGTCGAGTGGATCTAACAGGTCCTGCACACCATCTTTATCGACAAAGAAGTTAAATTTTCCAACCGTAATATCCAAACCTGATTCGAGTCCGGTGAAGGCTTGCTGAGCTTCCATCGAGTGCGGCGTGAGCCTCCTTGGAGATTTTGGCGAGTGATCGCTTTTTGAATTTATGCTGGTGGATCTTGCCGGCGAGTTGCTGTTTGCAACGGTGGTTGGTGATTTGCCTTTTGATGATGCAGTAGGCGAGTTACCTTGTGCAGATGCGATCATCGGTGGCCGCTTGATGATGAAACCGGCGAAACCGTGAGCCCAATACTACCTTTTCCCACAGACGGCGCCAATTGTCGAGGTGTGCCCTCGGCAATTCCCATGGTTGCTATACCTAGGGTTGATTGTGTGCTAGAGAACGCGTAGTATTGGTGGAATCGACGGCTGACAAGCTAGATTTACCCAGGTTCAGGGCCCTCGAGTGAGGTAAAACCCCTACTTCCTGCTTGTCTGTGTTTATGATTTGAATATGGAGGTTACAAGGGTTCGACGAACAGTAGATCTCGTCGAGGTTTTGGTGGCTATGGATTGCTTGTCCTTGATCGATCACCCTCCCAGCCTTTATATAGGAGGCTAGGTCTCGGGAAACACAGCCGACCAAGGTTACATGTATGGAAAGTCTTAACCGACTATTATTTGATCTAGCTTGGAAAACACTCTTCGTCTTGGACCTTTCTTCATGGGCTTCGATTAATCCTTGGGCTTCTTTGATCATCACGTGCACCAGGTACCCTTATGCTGGGGTACCCGCAGAGTATAACCTCGTCACTTGCGCATTCCACTTGAGCTAGATGATGACGATCTTGATCTCTTCAAGTGGACCACCTTTCTTGATTGCGCTTTGCTTGGTGAAGACTCACATATCGCTCCCCCATACACCACTATGGGAGAGCCTCTCTTAGACACATCTTCACTTGGCCATTATCTCCAAATGGGTGACAAGCTTCAAGCATAGGATTTCTTCGAGATGCTTCTCTTGAACTTGCACTTCATCTTCTTCTCTTAATATATATGGTGACTTGGAGATAAACATGAATGTTCACTCAATCTTCTTTTCTAAGTCATGCTTGCAATAAACTCAACTCTATATGACCATTCTTCATATAAACCCTTAGATAGAATTTTGGTCATCATATAATCTTATAGAGTCCAACACATGAACTCCAATCTTTTTCCATGGACAAGATCTATAAACATATCACAATGCAAACATTAGTCCATAGAGATTGTCATTAATTATCAAAACCACACATGAGGGCACATGCACTTTCACCTGTGTGTGTGTTTTGGTCCAGTCCGAAGGTCAACCGGCAGGAGCCCGGGGAAGGCCTTATGGGCCGGAGATAAGACCGGACCCGAGGAATTAGTGAGAAGCGCCATGTAGTCTGGCAAGGCGCGGCCCAGGCCGAGAAGAATAATACCTCCGCCATGTACCAGTTTAGTTGGCGCCCCAGTTGGAAAATCCTATATCCCGCGTACCGGAGACGTCCATAGCGTCCGCGTACCCTTATTGGGCCGGCCCAGTCGGTTGTCATCAGGCTTTTCCGGTCGGTTTTTTTATTTCCTTTTTCTTTATCCTTTATCCTTTTTCTTTTCTATTTTTTCTTATTTCCTTTTCTAAAAAAATTTAATTTTCCAAATTTTAAAATTGTGCATTTTAAAAAAATGTTCAAATTTTAAAATTGTACAAATTTTAAAAAATGTTTATTTTTAAAAATTGTTCAGAGTTAAAAATTGTTCAGATTTGAAAATATTGAGATTTTGAAACATGTTCAGGTTTGAAAAATGTTTAGATTTTGGAAAATGTTCATATTTGAAAAATGCTCAGATTTGAAAAATGTTCAGATTTAAAAATTGTTCAAATTTAAAAATTGTCCAGATTTGAAAAATGTTCAGATTTAAAAATTGTTCAGCTAAAAAAATCATATTTGAAAAATATTTATTTATTATTGTTTACTTAATAGCAGAAAAGAAAAATGAAATAAAATAAAAGATGAAAATAATACTACCTGGCCCAGTCGAATGTTATTGGGCCGAGCCCAATATCCGGGGGTACGCGGACGGGAGGTTCACTCCGTGTGCCGCGTCATAGAGCTCCCCCTGTTCCCCGCCATTAGCGACGCGAACGGGAGGCGCCACACGCCTCTCTTCAGTGGGGCGATCGGTTGGGCCGCGGCCCATCAGGTATGTATTGTTTTCTTTTTTAAAAAAATCTAAACATTTTTCAAACATAACATCTTTAAATAAGAAAATATTAAATCTGAACATTTTCTAAATCAAAATTGACGCCTGTTCACCGCGGCGAATCCTATTTGACGCATGTTCCGCCCGTTACCGGTGCAACGCGTAATCCTCCAACTCTACGTTCTTATAAACAGGCTAACCCAGTAGACACTTTGCTTCATCGGTTTTTTCTGGTTTGTATTCAAAAAAAGCTACGTCCTTTGTGCACTGAAAAAATGGCATGAGCGTTGTACAAAAAAGGTATTGCATTCAAAGGTTAGGATTATGAATATCTTTAACATTCAAGCATGTCAAACCATGAACTTTTTTAGGACCTCGTGAAAATATTTTTGAAATCCGTGAATCTTTCTAAATCCTTGGACGCAGCGTGATTTGTTTTCGAACCTGCTGAATTTTTTCGAATATGTGTTCGTACATTTGCTGACCCTTCAACTTTTTTTAATCCGGTATCCCATTTTCTTGGAACTTTGGACATTTTTTAATCCGTGATCGTATATTTTTGAACCCGATAAACTTTTTTTTAGTCCATGAATGTAACTTTTCGAACCATGCGGATGTTTTTTAACTCGTAACATTTTTTAGCCTTGAATTTTTTAAAGAACGATTTTTTTGCATATGTGAACGTAATTTGTTTCTGAACTGTGAACACTTTTTACAACACATGAACATTTTTTTAAAATACGAACTTTTGCTGACCCTTTAACTTTTCTTAATTGGTGATCGTATTTTTTAACCCGATGAACATTTTTGTAATCCATGGGTGTACCTTTTCGAACCATGAGAATATTGTTTTAACTATCAATGTCTTTGTGAGACGTGAACATTTCTTAACCCGCGAACATTGTTTCAATCTGTGAACTTACTTTTTTTCAAAGCAAGGAAAACAGGAATTTTAAAATGGGAAAACAGGAAAGAAAAACAAACCAAGAAACAAACAAGAAATTAAAATGGGAAAACCAGAAGATAAAGCAAAACATGAGAATCTAGTATTTCACTTTAAATTCAAAATAGTCGCAATCGCTACCTTCCGAATAGGGTGCATGCATGCTACAACAGACATGGCCCCAACCCTGCATGGCTGCATTCTTATTAGTTGGCTATAATGTGCGGGAGCTAGGTAACGCATGCAGTACGCGGCAAATAGGAGCCCGGGGAAGGCCTTACAGAGAAGGGCCATGTAGTCTGGCCTGGGCTGGGCCTTGCCAAGAAGAAAAAGGCCTCCGCCATGTACCAGTTCAGAGAACCTGACGAAGATCTCCTAAATTTATGTTAGGAGATCGGCTGGCTCATCCAAAAACTGCCGAAGATAAAGCCAAGCCAACACACTGACAGTCACAGCAGCTCCATGCTCAGCACAAGCAGCTTGCTGCTCCCCATGTCCCCAGCATCTCGTGCCACACTGAACATAACATTAGTACATGTGATCTGTGACCGTGAGTGAACACACCATCGCTGATATATACCTTATCATCTCCTTTCTTTCACCCTGTCTTTCTTACCTTTCTATCTCAGTGTTTGTTGTTGTTCCTGCTGGTGCAGCATCGGCCTCTCTCCGATATTTTACTCACTTTAATTCGCGCGTCACCTTGATGTTCTTCCTCTGCCTTGCAAGCAACTCAAGCTGTCCGGACGGATGGATGGCAGCTAGCTTCATCAGCACCGACAAGCGCTTTAGAGCTTAGACGTACACCTCATGACTGCATCCCACGACTAACAAACCTACATATGCAGGCGCTAATCAGCAGCACACTAGCTAGGAGTAGCACTAGTGGCCAATTTTGCATTGTTACTTACTCCACAAGTGCCATTATAGAACGTATAGACTGCTAGCTCTCCGTACGCGGTAGAAAGCATATCAAAAATAAGATAGCTTTGTGGCTTGATTAACGGGCCAAGCTAGCTATCTAGCTAGAGTTAATTTTGGACCAGTCTGGATAAGCAGCCTCATATGTACTACCTGCAGCACTAATCATGCATGCATGAAGATCTGAAGCCTAGCTACCGAGAGATTAATCTGAAGATGTGATGTGAGGCTGCAGTGCAAATTAATCAGTAAATTCTGAAGCGTGCCAGGGTCAGGGTGGATGGCAACGCACCGCACTGTCTGCCAGCCAAAGTGCTTAGCCAACTGAAAGTAGGTCAAGCTCACAACTGATATATTTACAAGGTTTGAAATATATATGCCGGATTTCAGCTATGCATGCATAGACATTGTATCACATAGATAGATTATCATGCATGCATCAAGTACTAGCTACAGACCCTGCGACCAACCAAAACAGAACAACAATCACCCAGTTGAGCTGAGCTGAGAGCCCCTGTGGAAAAAGAGACGAGGAGCTGTGCCACAAAAACAGGGGCACAACACAACACAAGCAGTGACAGGCAGGATGCAAAGTACAGATACCGATAAAGCGGGCAAGCTTTCTTCATCAGACCAAATGATCAGGAGTCCACTCCACCCAAGGTACGTGCACTTTTCATCTTTGCATTGTCAATTGATAGCATGGAAAAAAATAGCGCGCTATAGCGCAGCTAATAGCACGCTATAGCGTTTTCAGAACTGTCTCGCTAAATCAATCAGTGTACAATATCTCACTTATAGCACGCTAATAGCGTATTTTAAGGACGACGTTATTTTGCTGTACCGCGCTATTTTTTTCCTTGATTGATAGATGTGTGTCACAGCTTAATTAAGCATGGCATCTTCCTTTCTAATCATAGCGCTCACTCCTAGGGCTACTAAAACCTTGGCAGCAGCAGAGCTGCCTGTTGAACCCTGACTGGCTGGTGCCACACCCACAGGGAGGGCCCCACCTACTAGCTCACACCACCATGAAACCAGGGAGAGAGGGTAGTACTTAAGTACAACTCACATGAGGATGATGCCCTAAGAGGGTCTTGACATGATTCCAAAGGAGACAAGACATTGACTCACTCCATTTGCTTCCCTTGTGGACAAGCTCGATCTAGCTAGCTAGTTAGGGGAGGGGGACTGATCAACTCCTCAGCAACAAGCAATGTTGTTTTCTGTCCTGATGATGGAAATCCATCCTAGCAAGCTAACTAGTGCACTATTAGATGCCTTGAGATCCATGACTTTTCTTTGATGTTCTAGTATAATTCAACTCCTCCTCATGACCTACCTGGATGTGGAAATCAGTTCAATTGTTTGCTGTAAGAGTTAAAATTTTCGTGTCCGAAACTTGATGTAGCATATATATAATCAATTTGTAAGAGAACACGCCGCTTCAGCGTCGCGCGCCCGACAAATGCGCCAGCCACTGCGGTCGCCAATAATAGTTTCTATTCCATGCTTTCAAAGCTACTAATTGATTTTTGTTTGTCTTGTTCAGGTTCCACTAGAGGATGCATGACAACTCAGATGCTTGCCCAAAATTGGGATATGCTGCAACACCACACACATATACTTATAGCATATATTGAGTCCTCCGGAAACACGCACAAGCTTGCCACATCTTTCGGCGCATGTACAATAATCAAGTTGAGGAACCCTAGCTAGAAAACAACAGGGAGGCCGGCTAGGACCCACAGTCTAATCACGTCCCATTTAGGATAAGGTTTCTTGACATAAAACTGCATCAAGGACTCAAGTGAGATCATGGCAAAAGTGTTTTCAAATCTCCCCTTTTGAGATCTTGTTTGTAGTTGGGACATCTTGGTGATGGTGACTCGCATGGGAAGGAGGAGCCTCAGGCAAAGATTTTTTTTCTTAGTCCTATTAGCCTTTACTCCTAGGGGTGACAAAATGATAATAATTCTAGATGCCTTGTGGTAATGGTATCAACATACATAGGTAGTTTGTTGGGAAATATGATGGTTCATCAGCTTGTTGCGTCTAGTGGTTGGGTGTCCTACTTAACAAAGTATGGTTCAAGGAAGCCTTTAGGGCAACAAATGTCGCTTGGTGGTCATTCAGTTTGTTTGTTATGTCTCCTTCTTTCAAAAGTGGGTCACTTTTTCGTAAATATAAACATGTTCCGCAGTGATCAATTATTGACCTCTCTGAACTATGAATGCACCACCCTCTTAATTAATTTTGTTACCATGACACCAGTTGGAATTACAAAACAATATAAGCAGCCATAATACATATATTGGCGCATTATTTTGCACTGCTTAGTATTAATTAGTGATCAAAACTAGATAGCATTGTGGCTAGCACTATTTATAAAACTACTAAAATATGAAGCGTACATATGTATCCTAAGAAGTGGTCCTTTGTACCTCAACTACTTCTGCAATTTTGTCCAAACAAAAGTAGATGAAACAAGACAATGCATAGTCCAAAAAGAATCGAACCCTTTGAGTGTCCTCGTTCACAAAGGAATGTTTTGGTACCAAAGTGGAGTTAATATACAACAACCATGACAAAAGTGATCACAAAAACTAGATATAACTAGTACCAGGTGGTTCATATCTGCATCTAGGAAAGTGGTCGCGGCCTCTTTTTGGTCATGTGCATTACAAGCTGTCTCGACAAAGAGTGCTAACTCAAGGTGGCAGTATATGGCAAACTAATGAGCTGAGAATACATGCTTTCGGAGTGGAAACAATCAACTAGCATAAACATCTTAAGACCGACAAAAACAACTCACTGGGCCACATTTACACGTTTTTAATAAATCCATAAACAATTAAAAAGGTCAATCCACCTAACATTTCTAAGCAATTATTTGGGCAAATAACTCTAGTATTCATCAAGAAGTACATGAGCACCCACGTGAACCGAACCCTAATATTTAGAAAGATGTGCAAACAAGTTTCTTATAGTATAATTGCTGGAGAATCAAATTAGACTCCAACTCAAGCATACGCTCGTACATGTTGACTAAACGATGCTCCTTGGGTGCTTAATCATTCATTGCTACAAAGATTACATTTGCCTCAGAAAATCAGGACATGAAAAGGACAAGCCCGAGTTGATATCAAGATAGACACCTACCGACGCAATTTATTTATCAATATGTCCAGCTTTACATCACCTTCCCCGTCACATCAACCACTACGAGAATTCGGCAAAACTTGATCCGTAAGAAGTTGCCAATATCATATTTTCTAGAAGGTAACTAATTTTATTTATATAGGCAATCAAAGTAAACTAATCAAGTGTTAATTATATGGACATCCCTTTCAGCTAGCTAGCTTCTTAGCTCAAATCTTCTTCATAATATTGCAAAATCTCTAAAAAAAAGGCCGACCTTTTCGAAAGTTCATTGCTACGTGCTCTCGACACATTGTGTTATCCTTCCTCGTGGCTCTTGTTGGTGCTTCCCTGTTTAAAGATAAGTGGGGATGTGGGTGAGAGAGAAGAATACGTGAGTATGAAAATTTTGCATTTATTTTGAGGAAAAAGATCGAAACTAAATAAATTTTGAACCAATCGTCAAAATTATGAACGGTTTTCACTGTTGCAATCCATGTTGATAGTTTTTGACGAATTTTCCAAACTTCTAAAAAACCGCAGGCGTGTTTGGTTGCCGTCCCAGATTTCATGTTTCGTCGCGCCATGGCCCGGTAGTGATTGGTTCAACTGAAATGAGTTTAATTCATGTTGTGCACTACGTTTCGTTGCCCGTAATGGGTAGGCCTGCATGATGGTACAAACAACCCACCCAGTGTTTGGTTTCGGGTTTAAGCGCAAAGCTGGTGCAAGGTGTTGTTTTTTCTTGCACACTTTCGTCCCGTTGTGGTTACCTTGGACCCACTTGTGGTGAGGTTACCATATACCGCTGAAGTCGTTAGAAGTTACATATGATGGACAATGAAGACAAACTGGATGAGGAATACGAAGTCAAAGTCATAACCCGATCTGACCTTCACATTTGCCTACTCCTTTATTGCTCATCTCTTCCACTATAGGGAGTATTCTTCCTCTGCCTCCTCTCTAGTCTCAAAACCTTTATAACAATTGTTCGAGAAACCGTTTAGTTGATGAGTGCACAACTACGTTGAGTTGTAGGCTCCTGGGACCCTCTCCGAGTACACCATATACCACTTGCTGCTCTGCCATATATGTCGACAAAGTCGGCACTTTGTGCCTTGTTGTCACCGAGGCGGCCCAAGAGACACCATTAGAGCCTCCTCATTGAAGCCATGATGTCCATGACAACCTGGCAGAGGTCAGGATGCATGTATGTAGGCTTGTTCTCCCTGATGTCCTCGGCGGCGTCCTTGACAGGCTCAGTCATACTCATGAAGCCCTGGATCTCACCGTTCCCGAGGGCTACCCTCTTCCTCTCCTCGCAACAACTACTCCCGGGGCATCAACAGGTTTGTGTGGACCATTGACGATGAAGGTGTTGGACTCCTGCTTGTCTGGATAGACCGGTGACGGTGTAGCCAGGGGCTCACTTGAGCCCATGGAAAACTTGTCGATGGCCAGACCGAAGGAGAAGACGGTCTGCATCTGGGTGTAGTTGAGGATGTCATGTTGAGGAACTCGTTGTCCTTGGGGTGATCCTAAGATTGGAATACAGTGTTTTACAGGGGATTCACAATGATTATCAAGGTGAAACCAGTGGAAGGACAATGTGTTAACTTTGATGTGGCCCTGGTAGTGATCATCCTCCAGCACGATGGTGAAGGTATCCTCACACCATTGTGCTCCATTGAGATCTCTGAGCTTGCTCACCACGAGCCACCTGAGCCTCCACTTCCTCAGCTGGTTGTCCACCTGATTTGAGTCACCTCAGCCACACAGTGCACAAAGAAAGCCTCCACGGCGACAGTCAGATGGACTTCTTTAAAGCCATTGTCAGTCCTCACCCCGCTCTTGATCAACGTACACATGTGGTATAGAACGAAGGTCGGCATGAAGGAAGCCATTTCATGGTTCCCTTCATCTGGGCCTTTTGTGTCTTAGCAATCTTTGCTGCCACCTTTTCAGCTACAGATTTCACCGGGCTCTGCACAAGGTCCGCCACAATGACAGTTTTGACTTTTGAGTGACATAGAATCAACCATATGATTCTCATGGAAGGGCTGAGAGTCCTCCATGTAGGAAGGGACCTGAGAGTCCATAGTGGCAACCAGAACCTGACTAAAGTCCTTTGTCACCGAATCCTACATCGATCACGCATGACAGATCAATAAGCTAGAGCTACCACAAAATCAACAAGTTAGATCTACCACACCCAATACAAACTCATGTTCAACTATGATCTCTAACAACCTAAAGCTAAACAACAAACACATCCAGTACTCAAGGTCATGCTCGACTATCCAGTACAAGCAAAATCAAGTAGCACACGCTCAAGGTATGTCCACCACAAGCTCAAGGTAACAGAAGATACAATAGGTCATGTGCAAATATGATCGCAAACACAAGCTAAAGAAGTCATGTTAAGCAAGCAAGAACACATCCAGTAGCATTTTTTTTGCGAACACGCAAAAGCTTTGCGCGTCTTATTGCATTAGAAGAAAAAAGGACAGAGTCCCAAATACAGTGATTCCGACATCAAAGATGCGGTAACACAGCTAAACCGTCCTTACGACAACCGAGTGAGGAGGTACCTCAACCTACAAACTACAACAACAACATGAGAACTCGCCCAGCCAGGCCTTCAGCCATGACTGGCGAGGCATCTGAAGCTCGGAGCAGCAGGACCACGTCGCAGCCAATGCCAAACGCCTCTAGGGACGACCATCACTCCAAGACTGTCCAGGCCAAGATACCTCGCACCTATGTGCCAGAGAGAATTGGCAGGTGGGAGGCAGAACCCGGCTGGAACTGGCGTATCGATCATCACGTAGGAGCTGGCGCCGGCGTGCATCACGTCCCGGAGTCAGCGCACTATGCAGTAGTCAACTCTGAAGCCACCCGTCGCCGCACTCCAGCCGCCACATCGGGGACTCCACGTGCAGCCCAAGTAGCGCCTACAAGAGGGGAACGGCGCTGAGACGCCGCCGCTGCCCGATCCGATAAACCGGACCTAGGGTTTCCCCCGGTGCTCGAGGAAGAAAGTCCAGCCAGGTCATGCCAACGCCTCCAAGGAGGTAGCGGCACCCTCAGGCGTCGCCATTGACAGCGCAGGCAGCCGCCACGCGGGGATTTCGCCCCGACCCAAGGAGGACCCCCGAAGACCGCCGAAGCAGGGGCAACCAGGAGACGGCAAAGCAGCTCACTTGAAGAGACCACCGGCGCAGGGGGGCGACGAAGCCTCGAATGCTACTGTTGAAGGAGGGAGGCACTGGCCAGCGGGTCAGCCACCGCGGGGAGCGCGTCGAGCAGATGGCGCCGTGCAGCCACCCGCGCCGCGCCGCCACCGGCTATGGCCGCCGCACGCAGGCCCGCAGCTGCCGCCGTCGGGATCCGCCGGGGCACGGCAGAGCAGCCACGCTGCTTGCCGACGAGCCCACACGGCGTCCTCCACCGACGGCGGCCAGGAGGGGTAGGAGGACGGAGATGGGCCGGCTGGGGGCGAAGGGGAGTGCCGTGGGCTGGGCGGGCCCAGATCTAGCCCCGCACGCCTCCACCGCGCCACTGCAGACGGCGGCCACCACCGCAGCGCAGCACCCGGCCGTCGCCACCTCACGACCTCACCGCGCGAGCCGGAGCCCGCGGCGCACCACGCCCTCCCACAGCGCCGCTGCGCCGAGATCCAGCGCGTCGGCCAGCAAACCGGGGGCCCGCCGCCGCCGTCCGCCGTTGGGGCTTTACCCGCCAGCCTCCTTCGGCGACGGAGAGGGGAGAGAAGGGAGGAGGGGCTGTGGCGGCGCCGGAATCCGGCGCCGCCCGAGTCTCCCCGTGGGAGCGACGCGGGGGCCTGGAGGAGGGAGTTACGGCAAATGCTATTACTTAGATCCGTAGGTTGTCATCCAGTAGCATAGCATCACAAGTTCTATTCGATTTAGATTATCACATGCTCACATATCAAACCCTACCAAACTTGAGGGTTCGGTTACGTACAACCATCGGTACAGGTGGTGGACAACAAAGAGGACAGCTCAAGAAGAGGAGGTAGTAGAATTGCCGCCGCCGACCAAAGACAGTGCCGCTTACCTTCTCACTGACTGGAGATGTCGTGGTTCTATCACGGCAGATGCCATAGGATGGCTAAAGAGTGGGGCCGATGGACGCTGGTGGAATCCGGGAGAGGGCTAGCGCGCTAAGAAGCGCACACGAAGAACACAACAGCACACCAAGATCTACCTAGGTTCAGGGCCCTCGTGAGGAGGTAAAGCCCCTACTCCTGCCTACCTCTCTCTATATATCTCGGTAGCACAAATACAAGCTTGCTCCTTGAGCTGTAAGATCACAACAATGGTGCAAAGCACAAGGAAGGAGATGAAGCTACGGGTAGAAAAGTATCTCAGGGTATCCTCCCTCACGCAGGAGGGGGTGAGGACATATATATAGGCTAAACCGGGTTACCGGAATACACCTCCACTTGCAACGGTCACGTCGCCGTACCGGCACTGCAGACACGCACGCCTGCACGTCATGATTGTCTCTGCATAGTGGACTGGATGTGGCTTGCCCATGTCCTGTCCCATGTCTCTGCTCCAAAGTACGCCCGAGGTCAGAGACAGGACAGGGCCTGCCCATGCCTCTGCCTCGCAGTCTGTCCCCGAATAACCGGAGTCAGCGGTGGAATGATGGCCTGCCATCTCGGTCTCCTGCACGCCCCCGTGGCAGGCGCTTCCGTGTCAGGCGCTCCTGTGCCAGACGGGATATGACAGGAGCATTGACCTCTGTCCGACACAAGGATAACCCGGCATGGATATGCCGGATCCACCTTCCTCAAATATCCTTTCCTGCACATAAGAAAACTCACAAGTTACCGACATATATGTGTCGGTTATGCTATCTCGGATCCCTTGTCTCGGTCAACCCTTGCTGGCTGGCACCAGCGTGGTACCCCGGTCCCTTCTGGCCCGGGTTATCTCGGTATGCCTATGTCGGTTTGCATCTGCACCACCCTCTGAAGCCCAGGTATGCCGGTTTTACTGTAACTTGGCCCACATCTGGGCATAGCTTTTACCTCACCATGACCCTACCCGGGGGTAGCCCCCCGACAGGAGACGAGAGATCGATTGGGGGAAATGGTGGTCTTTATTTGGGAGGTTAGAGTGGAAGGTTTTAAATAAGGGGAGGGTTTCGGCGGGAGGTGACCGAATATCTCCCGCCCCCTTTTTCGCTACAGCGCGCGAGATCCCACCATCTCCATGGTTGCAAAGTGCGTCTAGCAGGTGCTTCCATTTGCAGCTCGGGAGCCACCTCGCTCCACAGAAACGGACGAATCGAGTGTTTTCACCGGGCCAGGCCTGGAGGTACATCAATCATAGTGTTGGGCTGGCTCAAGAGCTCATGTAGACATCCAAACATCAGGATTTTGCGTCCAGCGGGTCTGATCTGGCTTCCTGCAGATTACCAAACACGCCCTTATGGTTTGCATCTGCTCACTCTGTAACCACGGGTGCAGCTAACAAAAAGTAGGCAGGAAAATGAGTAGTGATGCGATGTTTGCAACCAAAAGAGCTGTAGAAAATGGCCTAAACCGCGTTTCAGCCAATACAAGCTCCATTGGGCCACACGTGCGAGAGAGTCAATATCAAACAACCCCAACGAAAAATTGTTCTGCTAGATCCAAGTGCAATTAACTCGCTGGCTCCGCCCCTGCTTTCGCTAGTGGTATTCCATATATATTCATTGAAGTACTCTACGTAGTTTATCTCTATTTTCAGTCACCAAACAACCCCAATAAAAAATGGCCGGCTAGATCAATCCTAGCGCAATTAACTTGCCTGGTCTAAATGAGAACGAAATTCATATATCTGTGTACTAGAGAGGGGCCATGCATATATGCGTAGTCACCTACTTCTTGTCCTTTTATTAAAAGACCTATACCTACATGTACTTGGGCCACCAATTAAGTAATGCCACAAGCAACACAGGATCCGAAGATGATGCAACCCTAGATTGTTAGCCTCAGCACCACATCAAATTAATTGATTGATTGCATCTCAATGAAGCTGGTAATGAAATGCTAACTTGATTTGGTCACTAATAAGGACAACCAAGTTAACCCAAATTAAGAGAGTGAGATGGTCTGATATATGTGATGTTGTTGTCCCCTATCGATTTGTCGAGCGGATTGAGTTGTCGCTACTGTGTAAATACACCCCCATATGATGGTGACCACTATGCTAATTAATTAGGATAGTGTATTAAACTAGGCTAGCTACTTGCCTCTCTGGAGACATCCTACCTATGGAAACCTTTGTACATGCATCCCGTACAATTATGGCAGTCGATGTAGGTTAGTTTATATCCGATGACGCTTTGTAGAGTAAAGCGACTGCTTAATGACATGTATACGACATTATACACTGAACCAAAGTTTCCTTTTTTAATTAGCTTGGAGTAGGGTTAAGAGTCATGGTCAGTTTAACTTGTCTGGTATGCCTTTTGATAAACATGGTGCAAGTTTGATAAGCAACAGTTAGTCGACACAATAAGTTAATTAACCGTTATACAAGAAATATACGTACACGCGGTGAGTTTTTATGCAAAGCTTAATCTGCGACCCTCGGTTATGAGCAGACCAACAAGGTGTATACGTAAAAAAATCGTAGCGACAGTTTGTGGCGTGTAATTGCTAATAATTTTACCATATATACATGCATGTGGAGCTCAACGCAACACCGACAATGGTGTCTTATAATACGGTCTCAGGAGCGGGAGAAAAGGGCCAGAGGTGGAAGAAAAGGAGGGAACCGGTGCGAGGGCGCATGACAGCTGGTGGACGGAAAAGACGGACACCCCATGGTTACTATAAGGGATACGAATCTTAGGATGATCTATCCACTTCAGGTCGCCACTGTACACATGTTGACTAGTAGTTAACCATAGTTTAGGGTGCTAGAGTAGCAATGATGAATTACTGGTGACACAGGCATTAAACAAAACCCAAGCGTAAAGCGGAGCCTGATCCTACTGGCCGCCATCCATGCCATGCGTGGGCTTTTCAATTGTACGCCGTGGCTGCTGTCGTCGAGGCGGCCAATGGGACATGTGTCGAGTTGACATTGGCCGGAGCGGTCCAATGAGAGCCCGAAACGTTAGCCTACGTGGACGTGGAATCTCTATGCAGGGTTTCGCCGGACATTACCATAACAAGAAATCTCCTACGTTCCTGTTCTGTGCACTGTGTTTAATTACTACTGCCCATGGATCTCCTCGCATGCACCATATAGATATACTACTGTAATATCTTAGTATCATTTTACACACAGGGAAAGTACAGTATGTATTACTCCGGAAACATTTCATGTACTGTACAATACAGTAGACGGTGTCCTTTACGGTGCACGTAGGGTTGACACGCAGGCGGGGTGAACAGTGAATCAGTGATAGAGATGAGTGAATCCGCATGCCCTTTTTGCACAGGGAACCAGGTTTGTTCCATCACGCTTTGGTGCGCTCTTCAACATCTTGCGTCCAATCGCCACACCCATGCTACCCTACGTACGTGATGGATTGGCCGGAGTACAACAATAAAACATATTTTTTGCATGCTTGTGTACTTCCTAGCTATGGGTGGTAACTATACATGGATCAACTAGGAAGTGAAAGTGACTCTGGGTTAAGTCTAGATGAAGGTCAATTGGTACTAGTGCTTGGTTAACGGTTAGTCGTACTAGTAATGAATTAATTACACGCATGATGAAATAGGAATAGTTAATTAAGTTTAGGTGGAATAATGAAAATGGAAGAGGGAAACTGACTCATGGAGCACTCACCTATCACCAAGTGCCGCCTCGATTATAAATGGATGCATGCCCAATTACAATACACTTTGCGTAATGTGGTCATCTGTGTGACATCCTTGACATATCAAATCAAACACGTCCTCCTCGACGTAATTGCGTGATTATTAACTGGATTAATGATAGAACATAATCAACAACAAAATCGATCTCTCGCAAAAAAAAAAAAAATCGGGTGATACTAATTGATACTGCAAATGGCAGAGATTGATTGATGGATGATGGAATTGACCAAGAATTTACAAGGCGCGCGGCCATCGATCATACCATGAACGAACGTCCAGGAGTCCAGTTACAAAGCGGCTTAATACACTCCAAATTTAAGCTAAGAAGAATACTTTACTTACTACCGCTAGCTAATTACTTAATTACCTAGCGAGGCAGGGGTCGATCGAGCTTAGCACGAACGTAAGTGGGTAATTAATTTTCTTTGTTACCGAAGTAACAGCACGTAGAGATAGCTCGATCGTCACAAGCTGAGCTGCAGGTCTAGCCCCATCGCGTCCTCCGGCACCGCGGCCATGGGCTCAGGCGCCATCGCCATGCCGGGGTATCTCCCGAAGCTGGCGGCGTGCATGAGCCTCCGGCCGTGGTGGTCGACGACCTCCGGCGCCACGACGTAGGGGGCCTGGGCGGAGGAGGAGGAGCCGGACGGGGCGTAGGAGAACACGGCGGGCGAGGCGGCGGCGGGGGTGGCGCGGCCGGACGGGAAGACGCATCCGTGGGAGACGTGGAACTGCTGGCCCTGAGCGCCGCCGGCCACCGCGGCTGCGCGCGGGGAGAAATAGACCCAGCTGGTGGGCGCCCCGCCGGTGTCGCCGCCACCGCCGAGGAGGTGAGCCGGCTGCGCGAAGGAGGACACCATGGGGTTCATGCCGCGCGGGTAGAGCGCGCCTCCTCCGGCGGCACAGCCGGCTGCTGCCGCCGCGGCCTGCAGCTGCGCGCGCTTGAGCTGCTGCCGCTCCTTCTTGTGCGCGTTCTGGTGGCCGCCTAGCGCCTGCGAGTTGGCGAACTCGCGGCAGCAGTACTGGCACTCGTACCTCCTCCCCGCTTCACCCCCGCCGCCGCCCCCACCCGCTGCCGCAGCTGCTGTGGCAGTCGTGGTGGTGGTGGTAGACGACGAGGAGGAGTCCGACCCGCCGGCCTTCTCCAGCGTCTCGCCGGCTTGATCAGGCTCCGTGTACTCCATGATCTCCTGCTGCTGATCATCCTCGGAGGAGGAGAAGTGGAAGCCGAAGAGCTTTAGCCTGGGGCTTGTCATGCTCAGAATACAGCTACAGGAGAGAAGAAGATGAGAGGAGTGATGGTGTCAAAGCTGGATGTGCATGGGCTGTGTGGCTGTGTCAGGTGAGAAGGGGTCGGCCGGTATATATAACACCCGGAGCTGGATGCACAAGCACAGTGGAATGGATATATGCTGCATGACTTGAATACATGCATACACAGGCCGGGACTCCTCCTAACATTACAGAGATATATTATACTATCTCCCATGCACTTTAGAGAGAGAAGGACTAGTACACTTTAGAGAGAGAAAGACTACTGTAGATGCAAAGTACTACTCCTCTGCACAAGAGAGAGATCATCAGGAGAAGGAGTAGTAGTTGGGAAAAGGAGAAGCACGGTTCACTAGACAGCGTTGTTGGGTTCTAGATTGTGCTTTGTCCGGCCAGGCTCCATCCATGTTGTTCAGTATTCTATGTTACGTGCCTGGACCTGGACAGAGGACGACTCCTTAATTGGTTTATTTCGATCCATCGACACACGCATGGTGGAGCTAGCTAGGTAGCTCCCCTCCATATATTATCTATCCGGCACATTTTTATTCAGCTAGCTACCTCCGAGAAGTAGTAGATTAGATCACTTGAATATACACTACCTATCTGGCTAGCTAGACGATAAGATATTATTTAGGGATCCCTATTGTTTAACTACGTGTATACTATTGTGGCACTCACTAGCTAGGCTAGAGCTAATTAAGTGGCCAACTAATACATACTAGGTGCTCCATTTCTTTAGCCGTCAGTCTCATGGAGCAGGATGCTCAATCAATTACAGTATGTTTTGGTTACGTGTAGTACGCAATGCAAATAGTTTACACTGGCAATGCCGTGTGTTGTGTGGAGGCGAGGCGACCCATTACAATAATGCAGGGTTCTTTGTTGATATATGCATGGATGAAACTATATTAATATGTATGCGTGTATATATTATGGCCCCTCCATGGATGTATCCATGTTGTAGAAGAAAGAGATAAGAGAGGGACCATGCATTTGCTGCAGGAGCTAATTCAGTGGGTGCCACACTTAGCTTGTGCATGACCAAGTTTATTTGTGAATGTGTGCGTAGTACAAAAGTGCAAACTAAAGCTGAAATGCTCATGCGCATGTGGGGATCAGTTGGACCAGCTAGTGTACTGCAAAGGTAGCACGAAATTCTCTGTGGAGTGTATGTGGTGTATGTGTCCAAAAGAGTATGCTTGGAATGTACTCCCTCCGTTCTTTAATATAAGATGTTTTAGATGTTGCACATGTTGTCGAGATACATATTAAATTGAGTGAACATGCACACTAACACATGTCTATATACATTTGTGTACATGTGCATGTAGACAAATTCTAAAACATCTTATATTAAAAAACGGAGGGAGTATTGTATGTATATGTACGTGGGTATGTGCCCGATTTTGTTCCCTTGTGATGGCCAGCTTTCCTTTCCTCTCATGATGACGGATGACCTCCGCAAAGAATCGTCCCTTTTGATGGAGTCCCATCGCTTGGATCATTATTATGTCTTTGCAAAAATGGTATAGTATTCGTCAGCTAGGGATCAGAAATACTAGAACATGCTTCTGGTACATGGAAATAACGATACATTCATAGCTCTATATATGTATTCTTGCAGTAAATAATTCGGAATGTGTATGTATGTATGTATGTATGTATGTATGTATGTATGTATGTATGTATGTATGTATGTATGTATGTATGTATGTATGTATGTATGTATGTATGTATGTATGTATGTATGTATGTATATTCTTGTTCATGTAAGGAAAAAGGCAGCAAGACTTACATATATTGTTAAGGTTCTCGAGCACATAACTAGTCTCAAATTAATGAAAGCTGAGAAAATTTAGTCAGATGGAAAATGTTGATCCAAAATATGCATCAACTCCCTATAAGAATAATACTGTACAATTGTTATGCATGAAAATATATCCTTCGTATAAAAACACGCGATACAAAGTTATAGAATATTTTCATTCGTAAAAGCAATCATCAGACACAAGAAAACGTGGGTGATAATGACAGTTGGGTTTTTATTTTACCCATGCACAGATAAAACAAGAAATAGCTTATCCTGTATTTTTGTTAACTTCTACATGATGCACCCTGAGATGAGATGCCTCCCAGATTTCCTTGCAACAAACAAGGAGGAGCATCATCACTTCCCATCACATTTCAAAATGTCGCAGAAAAAGTGACAGTAATAATTGACGTGATTACTACTAAGACAGTTTGAAACATATATCTGTCTTGTCTGGCCGAAGTTTAAGCCCCACTGTCCACACAAACCCAAAGAAGAAGAATAGCTTTGCATAGAAAAAACACACACTGACGTTAAGAAAAGGAAAAACATATCTGACCAAACCTTGCTGATCAGCCAGCTTTTTCTGGACATTTCACATCATTTTAAATGGTGAGGCATCAATGTTAATCTCTTCAATTATTGTAAGTCTACTCAAGTGAAAAGACTTCCACTTGTTGTACTACTACCATAACTGGGAATTAATCAACAAAGCTGGGATCATTAACATGTAAAGAGAAACCAACATTCCAAAAGTGCTATTTGTTGTTGTACTGACACTAATTAACATGTACTATCATGCTTGACTTAGAATCAAAAGGAGGAAGGCACCACCATGCATGCATATTCAGGATGCAGCTTCTCCAGAAAGATCAGGTTTGCGTGTGAGTGCAGCCCTTTGGAAATCTCTACTGTAACTACTACTAACTAGTGCGCGAAGATCGCCCACCCTCCTCATCTGTGTGTTTTCACACAGCTAAGCCAGTTGGGGAGTCGCATAATCTCGAGCCCACCACCACCTGCAACCTACATGAGTTCAAATCAGCAAGCTTTTCGGTTGGACTTTTTCTTCAACCAGGTTGGAAAAAAAATCTCTCCAAATCCTACTAACCCCAGAGAAAGCTAGAATTTTCGCATCTTTTTCCTAACATAATCTCGTCTCCACCATCTACGAAAGTTTCTTTCTCCCCGAATTCCCTTACTATCTCCCCTCTTTCCAAAGTCTTTCTCCAACTTCTAAACAAGGCCCACCCTGTCCCCTAAACTTGGCTCCCATCTATTCCCCTCTTTCTATCCCTTTCAGCTAAAACATGAGCTTGGGAGTCGCGATTGCCGCTATAAAAAAAGTTGATGCCATCTACAATATATTATCAGCAGTTGTTGCTTAGAGAGAAGTCGCGGTTATATAGCTGTCACCGGAGATGTGGCTTTATTCTGATCCAATATTTTTACTACTTTGGAGTTTTAACCATGCTTAGGTCATGGACCTCCAGCTTACTTTAATGGTTTCAGGTTAGCCAAGTTGAGCAAATACATGATTGCATTGATGACCATAAAGTATATCGTCTTGTACTTGTTTATTCTCTCTAGACATGCCTCCATCTATAACAAATCAAGCAAGAGTCACAGAACCATTTTAATTGATCTTTTGGATCCGTTAGACTGACACAGCCCGTTTTTATGCAACAAAGCCACCTTTTGCTTGACACTGACATCTGTAACCCAAACTCGTATTCTGTACAGGAACAAAGAATAAATATGTTATCAAGATGATCCTAGAGTTTGGATACTTACAGTTACCCAAAATGTCGTACAGGCTAGCAGCTACTCCCTCCATTCCAATTTAATTGACTTGCTATCCACCACACGTGGATGTATCTACATGCAATACATCCACGTGTGGTGGATAGCAAGTCAATTAAATTGGAACGGAGGGAGTATTAAATAAGATACCTCACATGCATGGGATCTTCTCTTGCTAACCTGTTGATCTATTTTGTATACAGTGCTACGCATCGAGACAAGCGTTAGAAAACCACTAGTTCATAAATATATATTCCTCCAGCCGGTTGCCAATTATTACCGACAAGAAAGGATCAAGCGTAGTTATCGGCATACAATGTGCTCAAGACTGTTTACCAACAAAATAAACTATAGTAAATATTCTATTCATGTTAAATAGCAACCTTAATGTTAAATCAATGAACCAAAGCTCCTATTGAACACTTCTTGCTTACTGTAAATAAGTGTCCTCGTTGCCCTACAGTCCAAAGAATTTTTAACTGCTATGCCAAATTGAAGTTCCAATCAATGTGATACTGATTTGACATCTCCAACTGTAGCTAGATTTTTTCAAGTCTATAAGGTAGTGCATGGCAAATGCAGGAAACATCAACATCTCCTAAAAAAGTAAGATCACACAATATGATGCAGATTTCAGAACAGCAATCATGTGAGACAGGAAAGTTGTGCAGAAATATGACCACCATGAAGACATAATTGAGATAGATCCTACTCTTGTATAGGCCAGATCTGAATTATCCAGACACTAAACTTGTTTTGAGTCATATCTACTGCAGACTCTGCAGTAATATATGTTCCCCAAAAATAATAACTACTAACATTTTATTTCGACCAGAAACATTTTTCCTGCCAGAAGACATTTACATATAGTTCAATTGGTCGAAGGTGTGGGTGTACACGCCCATGCCCATCACCCAGGTACTCTTCGGCAAGATGTCACATGTGGATGCCTATTGGTACCTAGTTCCTCCTAGCAGTCCATCATTCTTTTCATTAAAATTTAATTGATAATTTTGTAATAAACACTATCTCATTTGAATTAACATAACTGGTATATCCATAACTTCATAAAAAATATCATACAAATCTTATATATGAATATGATTGATAAAATGGAATTATCACATATTTCAAACTTATATAAGTTGGAACAATTATTCCATGTACAGTACAATCAAACAGCGAATTTCTCATCTTTGCAAGAAAATACAGACAAATTTCAAAACAAAAACAAATGTAAAGGAAAAGTATTAATCCACTGTATATTGCATAAGGCTTGAACCGAAAGAGAACAGTAGAAGTCATTAGTTGGTTAGGACTGATTCCAGCCCATCCCACATGCTAGTGGTGAACCTAGCAAAATCCAAAATATGTAGAGCCATGCAAGTTGCTATGTTCTATAAAGAAACTTTGGCTTCTATAACTTCAGAAGTCCTCATCTACTTGTCCTTTCCTTCCATGCTCTGGGCATCCTTATGGGATGGGTAATACTAGGACCCCACAAAGATACCAACTTCTTTAGAAAAAATAATATGTTTTGATTCCAGGAGGAATAGTCTGAAAGAAGCTTGGGCGGTTGGAGGGTAAGAGATCCTAAATGTTTTCCTCAGACTGCAATTTGCAGCAAAAGCACATGGTCTTTTATTATAATAATATAATATGCAAGTTCTGCGGCACCAATATCATTAGTTTATGCTGCAAAGAATCTAACATGTACTCGAATAGACCTGCAAATACATATGCATTGTATCATCAAGTTAACTAAAAATATCTGGATTCAAATTACCCGTCGTGGATCATGTACTACATATTAGGAATTTAGGATAGGACCATACTTTGTAAGACGATTCCTGGACTCTGGATGTTTGGCTATTCTGGTAGCAATTAAATTCACGGAAGCATAAGCTGCAGAAGTACTTGATCACAATTCGCAAGTGGATTTCTTTCTTGAACCAAATTTTAAATTGAGTTTTAAACAATACTACAGGTTTTACACTCATCTTATGCAAACTATTATAATTTGATTGAAGAAGTGTGACTAACCGTCCTAATTAAAAAGTGATGCTACAATGCGACATATCAGAACTGAACCTAAATAAACTCATTGGTCATAATTCATATCCAACTTATTTTATTATTGTAAGGGAGGGGTTAGACAATTTTTGCTGGACCCAATACATTACATCCAGTGTAGAGTCTCTGGGCATTCTGTCCCTGCTGATAGTTGCCCTCGTTTGATGATAATTCTATGCGATCTAGTAACATGCAGGGAATCAAATGAGAGTTGTCTATGTTTTCTTCCATATCTTTCCACTTCCTACTTCCTAGTTTATGACAAAAAACAAAAATAGGGTCAGTGAATCATCCTGTTGTTCCCCTGATTAAAGATTGGGGACTACTGACAAGGGACAACTTCATTTGGGTGTTGCATGCATCATTAGCAATTTCTTGCAGCAGTGTTCTCCACCTTGCACTGCGGAGCATCTCGTCTAGACAATTTTATAACTCTCACATCCAGGGAAACACAGCTAAGCAGACATTATTTTGCTGTCATATTATTGTCCTATTTCACTCTATTCTAGAGTTCATGCCCAGGAATATGAGAGCTTTGAAACAGTTATGCATCTTTGTTTTTCATAAAAGAAAATGTGCCGTGTTTGCAACTGACCCTATAGCAAAGGAGTAAACGGTATTGACCACAGAATGTTCTACAGGGTTAGTGCACTAATGCTCTAAAGCATGACAGTCTGTTATCTCAAGGTTTTATGAAAGGTAGATAGCAGGTCACTAGTGTGGCTCTCACTAGTTTGCACCTTACTCTCTCAAGTACCTAACACATGTGGACCATTTAATCACAGCAGAGGAAAACAGAACACTGCTCTGTAACTTGATGTGGTGTTGATAAGATACAAGTGACAACTTGATTACAAGCTAGACATGTCACTAGTCCCAAGTTTGTCTTGAGTTTGTTGTGTTACCTAAACAAAGGCTCCTGGTCACGCCCCAACTTTTTGTTAGTTGATTGTAAGCACAAAGCTGGCAACATTTAAGATCGCCCGAATCCCAGCAGGGACCCGCCTAAGCTGTGCTCTCAAGAGAAAATCTTTCTTTGTGGCTCATGATGACAAGTTTAGCACGTAGTTTAATCCCAAGGATGACCTCAACCATTTTACTCCAAAGCAATATATACATAACACTCAACTTAGCAACCATATCTCTTTATTTTTCTCCGCAAGTGCTTTATGGGCCACCACAGGAGATTAAAAATCGCTTGGCTTAATAATTGAGCTTGATGACTTCCTTCAGAATAAGTTTGAAAGCTAGTTAACAAACCCAAGCAATGTGAGCAAGGACTATAAACTATGTTCTAGCATTCCAAGTGACATTACCTACTCCATAAAAATAAGGACTTGAGATTGGGTGGATTTCACTTAAAGTCATGTGAAGTGATTCTCCTATACTTAATCATGCAATAAGGGAGTAAAGAAACACCTAGATAAAAATCTAATAGTCTAGAATGTCTAAAGCTTGACAAAACACTAAAATTAAACGTCACCACAGAAAACTATATAAAAACATAGAGATCCAGTGTAACCCGCAAATTAAGCTAATACGGCTACGATTACGACACTTGGTAAATATAATACAGTTCGGCAAGCGAATGATCAACAGATGGGTGCACATGGATTAGATGTATGATTACTCCATGTCCTACTTGTGTGATGGCTTTAAGAAAGAGATTAGCAAGTAGTTTAGGTAACGTGATGGTGGAGGGAAGAGCTTTAGATAATATAATCTTTGAAACTTTAGAATCCACTTAGTGAAAATAAAGAATTAGGCATAAGGATTTTTCTAGCGAAAAGTAGCGGAAGTGAGGTTACCAGACTAATGTTTTTTGGTCTTAAAACCAAGGTCAAAACTAAGCCTTTGACAAATATCGTATCTTGTATGATGTATTGGACAAGTCACTTGGTTGTTACTGGTAACATCACACCACAAGTTATCTCTTGTTTTTCTGGAATATTGGTAGCTCTGCATTGAAACTAGTTCCTTCTGACGCCCACTGATGTTCTAGTAAAGCAAACTTTTATTTCATTCAGAAAAAAGTTACTTTCCATTATGCTATTGCTTCAGCAGATAATGAACACATGTGGTCATCGCATGAGACATAATTCTCTAGGAGCTCCGTTCATCAGAAGTTCATAGAGTTACTCAAAACTGATCTTTTCACATTTACACAATTACCCAAAGCTTAGATCTTTGTTTTCTAAAGGGGTACTTATTTCATCTTTGCTCTCAGACACTCTGAAGTCTGAACACCGAAGGAACCTTTAATTTAATCAAGTACGGTCAATTAAGACTGGGCAGAAAGATATTTATGTACTCTTATTATGAAGAAAACAGTCACCTTGTTTTATCATATGACAACTGATCAACTATGAAAACCGAGCATCAGACACAGGGTCATTTCTCCACCTTGTTTTATCATATGAAACTCAAAAGTAATTAGTAGATGGAGGTTGCCAGTCGCCATTCCCAGTTGCAAGAAAAGACTAGGTTTCTGAATCTTTACCTTCACTAACTGTATTGCCAAATCATGCAATTGATCTTCTAACGTTCACTAATTAAATTAGATGAGATATAAACACCTATGTAGTTGTTCTGCAAGGAAATGAAATGAAACATATATATAACTGTTTTATAAGGGTTTAAGTAACATAGCTAGCAAAAGCACATTTCCAGAAAATTAAACATGTTCACGATCCTTACGATCACCAATTTAATTTTTACGAATAGCACCATTTTCATTAAAATGGAGGCAAAGCAGCATCTATTTCAAAATGTAAAAAACCTTTCAAAAATACAAAAGGAACATGAAGACGTGCTAGTACTAAACCAAAACTAGTGTTATGGAATATGTATGCTCCACTATAATTATTGGCTGTTAACTTTCGTGATATGAGGTAGTAAAATTGTATGGTCCCAGATCGGGAGAACATGCGATTGAAATGCACACAAGGATAAGATGGCAGTAAAGAAGAAGATGGGTATAAAGCAGCCATGAATTAAAAGGATGATTCCATTATTATCTCCACCTTCCTGTACTCTATCAGCTCGAACGGTTCAAGGGTTTCTAACTCTCTGCCATCACTCCAAATAAATGACCTGTCTAACAGATCTTGCCTTCTTAAATTAGCGCATAGCACACAGTCCAGACCTAGTTTCAAAACTCAAGCTAGAAAGTAGGTTGCTAGATAGTAGCTAATAGCATTTACTTAAATCTTAATCTAACCTATGCAAGTTACTCACCAAGTTTCTAGATTAAGCTTGAAAACATAATACAGTCTGCTTCTTCTAGATGGTAGATTGGTAGTATAGGTTAGCTGATGCAAGAAGTTGTGCAAGCTTTTACATAGCACAAGAAACTTCTGTGATCTATCTGCTACCGACAAGTTCGGAGTGACATATCAGCATAAGAAAATAAAAAAAAACTATATTTTTCTTTCAAGTCCGTATCAAATAAGCGCAGAGGATCTTCTACAATAATTTTCTGAAAGGTGAGATAACGTGGGGGGATAGAAATCTCTAACCATATCATGACACACTACTAAACAACTTTACCGCATCAAGTTGATGAAAACGAGTTGTACGGTCAAAGATAATAAATTACCTGTATCACCACTTTGCAGGCAGATGATCTACTCCAACAAGGACAACGAGTATTAAATTGCATGGATAAATCAAACAAATAGGAAAGGGGGAATGAAATAGTCTATATTCCTCTTTTACATCAAACTCAAATGTCTTAATCATTAACCTATAGAACTACAAAGTATTTTACATGGCCTTTATCAATTGGACCTATTATATTCCAATTTGAGTAAACCGGAGTTATCTTTCGGAAGATGTCCAGAACTCTACCTTATGTACACGCTGCTAAGTTCTTAACATCCTATAAACTACCGGGCACCCAACTTACTGCACCTAAGTAGGTTATGCAAATTATCACATCAAACACCATCAACAATGTTGGTGTGTATTCATGTATCTTCCAAAAGTAGGCAGAACCAAGCATCTACAGATTCTCAAACCCTGTTGAACTTGTACTTCTGCACCAGATTGAACCTCTCAATACTTCCACTAAAACCCTTCAGCACAAGAGTCCTCACAGCATCCACCCCTTGCTCCAATGCGGTGTCAATCTTGATCAAATTAACAGAACAGATTTAAATCAACAACCTTGCCGCAACAGCCATATCAGAGTTCCTCCCACAAAAGGGCAGACCACTAGAAAACGTGGAATTCAGATTCAACTAACAGCAGTTCTCTTTAGGATGATAAAGTACAGGTTAAGATCCCTAATGTAGCTCCCCAGAACAAAGTATGCAAAAACTCCCCGTGTAAGCTTGTTATGGTTACAATTGACAGTACGTATAAATTGAGATAGTCCCTTTGTGTCAACAAAATAGGTACAACCTAGTCGGAGTACTAGAAAATGTGCAGTATGACCAATACAGAACAACATCATCAATCTTTGTTTATAGTTAAGATATGTTCATACAATCATTTGTAGCTACATTACAAATTAAGACTTCACCAAATGTTCATGCTAATTGGTTATGATTATTATCCAACGAAATAGTGGGAGACCTTTTCTCTTTTCCCTACAGCCAATGTTACAATTGAATTGTTATTAGTGATGCAATTGAAAGTTGGCAACGGCATTGGTTTTTCTATTTTTATTTATTTATTTATTTATTTGTCTATTGGAGACGAAAAAGACAGATGAACGCGTTGGTGGAGGAGGAAAGATAACGAGGGATTTTCACACTATATGACATACTCCCTCTGTTTTTTAATATAAGATGTTTTAGCATTTGTCCACATTCACATATATCTAGATGTATGTAGACATATTTTAGTGTGTATGTGCACACATATTAGTATGCATGTAGACAACATGTTGGATAGCTAAAACGTCTTATATTCATGCACGGAGGGAGTATATATGATTAAATAATTAAATGTAGGACGAAGTCAATACCTGAACACGTTCCTCTGAACTAAACTTCTGCAGAAGAAAAGCTCGTGCATCCATTTTACCAGGTGGGCTACCAATGCCTGTATCCAACAGTCCACAGCTCAATATCGGCCTAATTTGAATTTTTAGGGAAGAAACTGAAGAGTCAGGGGGTGAACATATATATACCTATAGATAAACGAGGAAACTCCCGGCATCCATCCAAATGCTCAATTACGTTCTGTAGGCTGTTTTCCCAGGAGGATGGTAATTACAGAGTGTAAGCAATAGATTGTGAAATGTAAGTAATGGATCTTATAGATATTAAAATCACATAAACAGCACTTCAAAAGCATAATACTTATAAGAAAACCAATAAAAATATATTTTCCGGATATATGTAATAAATTTTCTGACTCCATGCTGCCTCTTCAGCAAACTCGTGATTTTTGTTATTGAGTTCTTCAGACGAACATCTCAACAGGAGCTATATATAAAGTTAACTTCTGGTGTGATTTCGAAGTAAATCTTTCTGTTACATCAGAATACTAAACGCCAAGTTTCATTATATTTTCTATAAATTAATTCAATTCTGGTTCACTCAGAACTCGGGAAAGAGAAAATGAAGTAGCTGAACTAAATCTGCTGCATTCTGTATGTGAGTACCATCAGCACGTTCCATATAACCACAAGTAGTAAACCTAATAATTGTTCAAATGATTTGGAACTTCAGATATTACCCATTATGGCGGCCATGACCACCTTTCCGTTGAACTCGCAAAACACCATTGGGCAGACTAGTCTCATCATAAATCTGCAAAAAAACAGAACTCATTGATTTCAGTCGCAATCACATGATACTGAATGGTTGTGGTAAAGCATTAAGAGAACAATGATATAATGTACCACAAGAATGTGTCGCAGTGGTACTTGATAATAGGCAGCAAGCGGTCCAATCTTCACATGATAGAGGAATGTTTTCCATCAGTACATGACAAATTAAAAAGAACAAGACTGCATCAGAATAGAGACAACAGGTGTTCAACAAGTCCTGGCACCGACTTATAGTAGTTCATTTTGGTAAGACATGATCCGTGGTATACTAAGTAAAATGAGAACTGATGTATCTAGGTATAGTTGTGAAGCACTCAAGAGATTACCAACGTAGCTGATACTTCTCTGCATCCAATTTAAGTAACTTATGCTAATTGGAAACTTATATTGATTTATAGATGCTAAAGGCAGCACTTGAAGGTCCATGTAGTCACATATGGTTCTTTACTAACAATTATATCAAGGAGGCAAAATTTTCTACCCCAGATATAGCTACTAGGTACCAGCCACCACCCAGATGTATACAGACATGAAAGTGATATTATTATTGTAAATATATCACAATCTATTTAAGCAACTGCTCCAGAAATAAAATAATTCCCACGAAATGTTTATTACATGAAGGTCAAGAATAAAGACTCACTGCTTCGCCACAGTAATTCATGTATGATTGTGGCTTTACCAGCAACACTGGGACATCCCCAACTGAACCTGCACCAAATTGAACACAAAGGATGAGTGGGAACACAATTAAATATAAAGATTACAAAGACTGCAACAACATCATGCCGTTCAGTTCCAGTAAGAAAACGTTCACTCAACATGCCAAACTTTGATGCGCCAACATTACCTTCTTCAGCAGTAGTTAATTGGAAACCGAAATCCTGTTAATTGGATGTTACATTTTTAGGAAAACAGCTTTATTATTGGAATATTGGCTCATACGTAGTGTCTAGCTATTGACATTCGAGTGGGGGAAAAGGCTAAGACAGCGAAATCCAGTTTCCCTAGAGTTTACTAAAAGTAAAAAAAAAATGTCCCTGCCTGTTTAGGCTTGTAAATACTCTCGTGTCTTTTGAATGAAATGAAGCGCGATTCCGTTGCGTTTTCTCAAAGAAGAAAAAAACATCCCAGCCTGTTTTCCAAAAACAAATAAAGTAGAACAAACACCTAGCCACCGCATTCATGTTGCTACAAATGTACGCAGGCACGGTCATTCATAATCAAGCTCTAATCCATTGTCCACACACTGGTAAAAGGGGAGGGTGTTCTGCACGGGTCAATTGGTTTTCCAAATAACAGCAGCAAGCATTGCCATCCAACCACACGCCCTAGCATGAATTTTGGCTCATATGTAGTGTAGCGAAATCCAGTTTCCCTAGAGTTTATTAAAATCCAGTTTCCTCGTAACTAAGAAATTCAGGCCAAAATAACAAGTGCTCATCAGTTCGTAGCATTTCCCACTTTCCCAGAGCGGGCAGGCAGTGAGCAGGAAACACGGCAACACGATACATGAGGGAGGGAGTGAGTGAGCAGCCTAGAAGGTACCTACTCCGAGCAGGGACTTGGACTGGATGGTGTTCATGGCGATGCCTTCCTCCCGCGCGATGCGGTCCACCATCTCGAACCCCACCTAATCCCACGCACGCACACGCACAAAATGAAGTGATGGAGGGGTGTGATGTGATGGGAGAAGACCAGAGGAAAGGTATGAGCGTATGTACGCACGTTGTGGCGCGTGCCGTGGTACTTGGCGCCGGGGTTGCCGAGGCCGGCGATGAGCCAGGGCGTGTACTCGACCGGACCCGCAGTGGGGTCGGGGACGGAGGCGACGACGGCGAGGCGGGCGCGGCGGCGGAGCGGGGCGGCGTGGGGTCGGCGGTGGGGGGCGGCGGAGGAGGTGGATAAGGGGAGGAGGGGCGAGGCGGCGGTGGTGGGAGTGGCCATGGCGAGCGACATGGCTGGCGGAGTGGCGGGGTTGATTGGCGATAGGGCGACGGGGGGAACTGGAATGGAATTGGCCTCGTTTCCGTTTTTTTTTTTCCTTTTGGAGTGGCGATTTGGAAAATATATATATTTTTTAGCCAATTTTGAGAAATATCTCTGGGCAACGGATGCTTGGGTTGGGCTGTATGGGCTGAATGACTACCATAACTGGGCTGGAAGAGCATTGCTGCATTGGGCTGGGCTGAGGAAAACTTGAGAGTCGGGCTTCACGGATGCCTAGCAATAGTAGTTGGATTAAGTATAGATTTCATCCCAAACTTTCGCACATTGGAAACATTTCACCCCAAACTCTAAAATCAGATAATTTCAACTCTGAACTTTACAATACCGGACAAATCATCCCTTAAGGTGGTTTTTGTTTGATTTAGGCGGTTTTGGACAAAGTTGGACTGTTTTGCTCGTTGATGTGGCGGGCTGACGTGCTTCACAGGCTGTAGCTCCGGCCCGAGGCCGTCCCAATCCACGCAAGCGCGTGGATCTCGTCGGTGGATGTCGCCAGCGGAGGCGCGGCAGCTCTGCCCGTCGTACTCCCTCCTCCCGACTGCTGCCCACTTAAGGGAGCTAGATGGCGTGGTTGGAAGGCCTAGGGAGGACCGGAGCTTGGTCGGCGCCGACGATGGCGGGCGTCGGAGCACGGCCAAGCCCGAGAGGCTGTTGGAGGAAGCGTAGCTTGACGGGAACATGTCCAGAAGGTAGGCGGAGATGACGTGGGTGCGATGAAGCTGACTGGGAGCGCCAACCTTGTCGGAGGATGGCGGATTTGTCGACGACGTCCGACGGCCATAGCGCATGACGAAAACGATTACGGCTGCAGTGCGGCTCTATTCAACGATTCCCCCCGCGAGGTGGCTCACGGAATCGAGGTGGAGATTGAGGACATGCTTTCCAAATTTGGGGAGGCGGGAGCAGTGCTGGCGACGACGAGGTCTGAGGTGCGTTCATGGTGTCTTCGTGGGCGCGGGTTTGGGCGGGAGAGTAGCGGACGCACGCACGTGCAGCTAGCTGTGCTAGCACGCATGCCTCCCAGCCTAGCGCACGCACGCAGTAGTAGCAGCTTGCATGAATACTTGCACAGGCCGTGGCTTAGGAGTGCTAGAGCGCGGCTAGCCGAGCGGGAAAGGCCGACGTGAAGGAGCGGAAAAGGTGCCGGTGCGCGGAAGGCGTGGCCGAGTCTCGCGCGAGCGGGACGAGCAGGCGCGCACAAGCTGACTAAAGCAGGGCGGACGGTGAGCTGCTACAACTGCCGAGTCTTGCACGAGCGGGCTGAGGCACAGGGGCGCGGCGAACTGGGACACAGATCAGGTGACATGCGGCTTTTGCATGTCCCCGGGTGACATGCGGCCAAAATTCAAATTTAAACATTGCGAAAAAATCTGAAAAAAAATCATGCATGTTCACAGCACATATTAAGATAACCCCTAGAAATTTCAGATCAAAATTCGAAACATACATCAAGAAACAAAAAATTCGAAACATACATCGAGAAACAAAATTCGATGCATGTGAACACAAAGCGCCTCCCATTGTACGTGCCCTTGTCGCTCAAAAATAATTAGGGTGTGTTTGGTAGACTGGCGAACCCGCAGATTTTCACCTCAGCCTGGCTCAGCTACGTATCCGTTGTTTGATAGCCTGGGTCGGGCCGTCTCGGCAGTGGCGGCCTCATGCGAAAAACGCCCCTGGGCAGTGCCGGTTGGGAAGCTCGAATCGAGCTTCTCACCTCGCCCAGGCTCACCTCATCCCCGCAAAACACTGTACGCGTAACACGAAACGCAGGCGGCCCTCCACCCCGGGACGGACACTGTTCACTCCCCCCCCCCCCCCCCCCGCGCACGCGTTGGGAGCTCCACATCCAGCTCGTCCAGTGTCTCCTCACGCGCCGCCCCCCGGCCACGGAGACGACACACGCCCGGCACGGAGACGACCACCACGGCTGCCGCCGGCACTCTCCTCCTCTGTCTCCTTCCGCGCCGCCACCGGCCACGAAGACCAGCACGGCCGCTCACGCCGCCGCCGACCACGAAGACCGCCACGGCCGCCACGGAGACGACCACCACGGCCACGGAGACGACCACGGCCGGCACGGAGACGACCACCACGGCTGCCGCCGGCACTCTCCTCCTCTGCCGTCTCTGGCCCGCCACCGTCCCTCCCGTAGCTCCTCCACGCCGCGCCGCCTCCGGAACCGCGGCTTCTCCACGCCGCGCCGCCTCCTCCGCGCTGCCTCGCCGCCGGAGGACCACCACCGCCGCCGGAAACGAGCGCTGGAGACAAGCACCTCACCGGAGGACTTGATTGCTTTTTGTTTGGACCTGGTTGCTTTTTTTAATTTTTGTTCAAGGTTCTTTCTGTAAGAATGTGGATCTGTTTGTAATTCCAGTTACTCCCAGCGTGGTCCAATACATACAGGCTACCAAACAGACTCTCATCCCAACCCGGCCCAGTACATACAGGCCACCAAACACAGGTGTTTGTCTCAGCCCAACCCGGCCCAGATGAGCATGTGTGAGGTGAGATAGCTCTGCCCACCTCATACACCCTACCAAACACACCCTTAGCAGTTTGACATCTGTCGCTTTCCCTCTCTAGTCTAGTCTAGGAGAAAAAAAAACAATTGGCCTCCGGTAAACCTGAACGTCTGGTACATGGTTGGCATCCCTAGAGTGAGGGTACGGCACCAACTGCCCAAGCAATAGGAAATGCGTGGATCCCGTGTGAGCACGCATCGAGAGAGGGCGACAAGAGTGAATCTGAAGTCACACGTACGGCCTGCAGCAGCTTCATATTTTATTTGTCAACACTTTTGTTTCAAACGGGCGCATCGGAGACTCCTGATACAGCACGCACCGCAGTAGTAGTACATGCGAGCAGATAGATAATCGTGCACTCGTGCGCTCCAGCTCGCCGGCGGCGGTCCGGCCGATTCCTCGCCCTCCGCGGCCGCTCCGGCGGCGGGAGGACGGGGGATCGACGGATCCCGCCGTGTACATAGTCTAGGTGTGCGTGGGTGCTTGCCGGCGGCGCTTTGGAGTTGGAGGCGTGGTCGGAGAGGCTTTTGGCGGCGGCGGTTCCCTCCTCTGTTTCTTGCTTCTCCGGTGGAGGGCCTGGGCAGATCTGCCGTCTTGGGTGCGGCCGCTGCTCTCTGGAGCCGTGGCGTACTCTCCTTCGAGCTGGTGGCCATGGTGGTGGCGCCATCTCTAGATCTAGGGTTTCGGCGGCTCCCACTTCGGTGGGTGCTTGTGCTTTTGCTTAATCTCGCTGGGAGGTTGCAGGTGCAGTGTTCTTCTTCGTCGGTGTTCCTGGTGGGCTTGCGGAAGGTGGATGGAGCCGTCCTCTCCGTCTCCGGCGCGAGGCGGCGATGGTGGTCTGGCGGCGGCTCAGCGCCGATGCTCGTTCAGCGGCAAGATTCCGGCGCCTGCGTCGGATGGATCATGCGGCTCTCTCAACAAGGTTGGCTGAGCTTCTTCCTTAGGTGTGTGGTGTGCGTGGTGGTGCCAGGATCGTCGTCTGTGGCGAGGCCTGCAGTTGCGTTTGTGCGTGTGTGCTCTGTTCTTGCTTGATCTTGTACACGACTCCCTTTAAAAAAAAAAAAGATAATCGTGCACTAGCCCACTACTATGACCATGATACATATACAGTATATACATCATGCATGCTTGATTCCTACTCACTCCGTTTTTTAATATAAGATGTTTAACATTTGTCCACGTTCACATATATCTACATGTATGTAGACATATTTTAGTGTGTATGTACACTCATATTAGTATGTATGTAGACAACATGTTAGATAGCTAAAACTTCTTATATTTATGGACGGAGGGAGTACTACTTACTAGTACTATACATAGACAGATGATGCGACCATTGATTTATGATCATGGAAAGCGTAGCATCTTACCGGCATGCATGAGGATGAGGGGCATGCATCCTACAGTAATAAAATTCGTTGGTAATCATCACTCACGCCCTCTGCGTTACGTCCATCATATGATCTGAACTGAACCGAGTCGGTCGCTCGATCGGCGAGCAGCAGATTAACCACGGAAACACCTGTTCAAAAAAAAAAACCTGTTAAAAAAAAAAGAAGAGCCGAGGATGGATGGATCCATCCAGAACCGACACTGTAGGCCCGTGTCCGACCCCTGTTGCATGATGACCTGGGTGGCCCTGCCTCGTCACGGATCGGGGAGTTTGACCCATCATCGCTCCACGCCGAAGACGCCTGCACGACTTGTCGCCGATCCACTCACTTTCTCTCGCTCTCTCTTTCTCCTTTCCTGCCGCAGTGCCGGTGTCGGTCGACCCGCGCGCCACCACATCCATGCACCGACGACGCACGCGCGGAAATACAAGGCGGTGTCGTGTCGTGTCGTCTCCTATCATATGCACGCACCGACATGCACGCAGCGAGCTAGCTAGCTTGCTCCTGTCGGTGGTCACACCTGCACGTACACCTTTTCCTGTCCAATTTCCCCGATTTTCCTCTCCATTTTCTTTCGCGAGCTCCCTCTTTGACCGGGCCACCTCCTCCTGACGAGGCAGACACGAGACAAAACAAAACCAAAAGCCGCTCGCTACGCCGCTCGACGTGAACGTACACCCACCCACTTGTAGCACCACCAGTCCACATCTTGCGTTGCGATGTCTTCTATTCTATGGCCAAAGGACGAGGAGGCCGCCGGTTCGGTGATGGCGTCGCCGCCAACCTGCTCGACGAGATGACGTCTGTGAGGTGCATATTTCCAATGGTTTTATGCATGTGTGTTTTGAATGGATACGGCCCCATGCATGTGTAGTTTTACCATTTAATGAAGCTAGCAATGTGAATGTGTTCACTGAATGTTGTTGGCAATGTGATTTTTTCTCATTGAACGATGGTGGCTATGTGTATATGTTGGTGTATGTTCAGGCCGCTGCCGCCATGGTGGTGTCCATTCCATCGCCGTACGGGCTGGCCAGAATGGCTCGACCCTTGAAAATACACAAGAGGAAGAAGAAGAAGTGAACGATGTTGAATCCGACAAAAAAATTAAGAGGTTGAGAGCGCCGAGAAGAAAGTCGTAGAAGGTCAAGAAGGACGTGGTGTTGTGTGAGCCTTGGATTTGACAATAAGCAAAGACCCCATTCTCGGCAGACAACAAAATCGTGAATCATATGGAATATGATCCAAAAACACTTCGAAAGAAGGAAATATTACGTGCCACACACCAAGATCTAAATGCATCGCAACGAGAGTGTTGTCTCACGCCGGTGGGGTGCCATACAAGAGATTTGCAACAAGTTTCATCTGTGCCGTGATTAAAATCAAACAAGAAATGACAGTGGCACGACCCCCGCCGACAATGCAAGTAAAAACTCTGATCTATTGGCATGCTCTCAGATTTGTATCTTTGGCATCTACTCTTTTATCTTGTTGCGAGATGCTCTAGCTGTGTACGCAAGCATGTTTGTCAAGACCTTCCATTTGTTGTATTGTTGGTCCAAACTTCAAATTTGTCAAAGGGACAACACTTTGACCTCTATAAAGCGACAAGAGGCTGCGAGCAAGCATGAGGCGTCGATATAGAAAACAAACGGATGCCTGGTGCCAACTCAAAATGGCGAGTTGGCACGAACAGAGTAAGGGCGGCAAAGAAGGAGGGATCATCTTCCTCACTCCAAAATTAGCTCGCTGAGTACATGAAGGATGTCTCATACTTCTCGACTTGCAAAGAGTTGATGCATCAAGAGAAAAGAAAGGTGGCCCACCTACTTTGACGTGCAATGCCCAAAATCTCAAGAGGATGGACGAGGATAGAGAACTAAACTCATGTCCGTGTACACGCAAACATTAGCCTGAATTAGAAGAATTGGTTTACCGAGAAAGGCGAGCACATCTTTAAGGAGACGAAATCGAGGGCCAAAGAATGATTTTTATGCATTTTCGATGATGTATTGGTCCCAGACTTTATGTTTTCGATGGCCAGACTTGGTGTTGGCCGAGACTTTGAATTGGTTCTTATTGTGGTGTGGCTGTACTTTGGTTTTATCCATATTGTGGCCAGATTTTTTGTTGGCATTGGGTGGTTTAATTTTGTTCCAAATGCAAAAAAATAAAACTGGCAAAAAAGATAGGGCCAACCGTTTGGGTGTTGTTGGGCAGCTCCGCCATTTGGGTTGGACATGTGTCTGACACCCCATAGCAGACATATTTTGAAGTGTGTGTACTGATGGAGATGTGCTCTATATGTTACATCTGGCAGGTCCACAACGCCTTTGACCGGAGAGTCGTGTAGTCTGGCATGGCACACCAGCCACCAGGTCGTGGGAAAAGGTTAGATGGTACTGTATTTTTTAAAATTCAGATTCATTTTGTATTTAAATTTTAAATTCGTGGCAAATATGTCAAATTTCATGAAGTCCGGTGCATCGCATTCCCTTCGCACCCGAATCAGGTCCATGCCATGCATGCACCAGTATAGGACTGTACTCTGTACCCTCGTTTCCGCTCAGGTCCGTCGGTTCAGTCCTCCACCCCGCGCCGAACAAAGCTGCCGTTGCCTGCTGATCGCCTGCCTTTCCTTCCCCGCGACGCGTCCGTCCGAGCTACGCCACACGGCCCATCCCCACTGACGCCCTGGCCCGAGCTCTCCACGACCCCACCTGTCATCAACCTACCCACACTAAACCTTCTTTCTTCCTCGCGGCGCGTGCCGAGAGGGTAGCTAGCTGCCGTTGCGTGCCACCTACTACAACATCCTTGGCTTTTCGCCCCGAATCGAAGCACGGGTCGCCCAAAACAAGTACACAGTGCCACACTACCTCCACTGGCCTGCGAGCTTGCTTCCGGCAGACGGAGGAAGAACCCGAAGCCGCCATTGCGGTGGCCTGGGGTACGCTAGGATGGGCGGCGCCAGCCTGGCCATCGTGGAGAAGAAGCCGCAGTTCGGCTCCGGCGGCCGGGGGCGGATGCGCCGGCGGCGTCCTCTTCCACCTCCTCGACTGGCACCGCCGCCTCGCCCGCAAGCGCCGCCTCTTCTCCCCGCGCCGCCTGCTCCCCGCCGCCGTCCGCTCCTCCTCCTCCTCGTCCACCCGCAGGCTCCCGCCGCCGCCGCCGTCACCGGCCCAGCCGCCACGCCCCGCGCCGAGCAAGCCCGATGGGCCCGCCGCACCGGGCGTCGTCGCGCGGCTCATGGGCCTCGACCACTGGCCTTCCGGCGCCGCACCCGTCCCTGCGCCCAGGCCGCAGAAGCAGCGGAAAGTGGAGACCGCGCCGCCACCGCCGGAGGAAGAGGGAGGCACCGTGTCCGAGGTCGTGGTAATGGTGCCGCAGACCCGACTTCCTCCCGCGCATGCGCATGCGCGCAGCCACCACAGCGCCGACCTGCCGGCGAGGAGCCCGAGGCGGGCCCGCTTCGTCCACGCCGCGGCGGCGAGACTGCTGGACCCGGCGGGCGCGCGCGCGGGCTCCAGGGCCAGGCTCGCGTACGCCTGCTCCTCGCCGCAGCACCGCGGCCACTCCGGCGGCACGCTCGAGGACTTCCTGGCTCGCTCCGATAGCCCTGCTCCGGATGCGGGACGGGACAATGCCGTCAGTTCTCGGTGGCAACAGTCCATTGACACCATGAGCAGCACTGCAGGCGTGGAGATGAGTGGTGGTAGTGATACGATTGTGGTGCCAAGAACAGATTTTGGCGATGCTGACATGAGTACAGGCACTTCTGATGTGGATGCATTGCAGAAAGATTACAGGGCAAGAAATGGCGGGATGGGGAGTTGTGCCGGGGTCAGATCGAGCACTGCCTGCGGCGCAAGGGCTGGTGAACAGAGGCTGTTGCGCAAGCGGGGAACCTTGTCTAGGCCAGATGTTCAGAGGAGTGTTGGGTCCGGGAACTTGGCTAGTTTGACGCGCTCCATTGGCAATGCTCGTGAACTGGCACCCGGTGGTAGCAGTAGGAGGAGAGCAAATAATTCTGGTCCAGTGAGGGACTCGATGAGTTCGATCACTCTGCCGAGAAACAATCGCAGAGACCTGATCGACCGAAGCGGGTCAGCGTCCACGAGTAGGAATGCAAGCAACGCGTCTGCGCCGAGAAGAGGATCGACACACAAGAAGATCAACCGTGGTACTCCAGGCGGTAATAGTAGAGGAGACCGTAACGCAGCTGCATCTGCCTCTAGTTCATCCATGAGACCGGTGTCCAGGACATCATCACTTGGCAAAGATTCAGAGAAGAGGGAGTTCCGAGGTGCACGATCTGAAACCGGTTGTACAAGAACGCCAGTAGTGGATGCCAAATGTTTGGAAGCCGAACATTGCGTCGTGGGTGCTACATCTGAGAAAGAGGAATTTAGCAGGTTGTTGAAAGCAAAAATCGATGAGCTTGGCCTCTCTGATAAGATTGAGCCAAGTGAGTCTCATTCAGCAAACTTGACTGTGTCATTGCTCCAAGAGCTCATCTCTGCCCTCACTGATGACACAAACACCTCGGCCTCCCAAAGCAGTAACGGTTCCGATTCTGCAGCTCCTCTAAATAATGCCGAGACCGTATGCAATTCCAGTGATCAATCGCCTGAATTTCACAAGCGCTACGAGGTTAGTTTGGACGTTGCCTTGTGGCATCATGATGCCATGTTTTTAAAAGTCTTATCTTCGCTTAAAAAATATTTGTTTGATCAACAATGAAATGATGAAAATGCCGCTTTGATCACTACACATATGGTGAAATTCTACTGCTAATACATAACAATTTGTCTAATGATAGAAACTGCTAAGGAAGCATTTGCATGAATCCACGACTGGTACATTTTGTGAATATCGTAAAAAGTGTTGTTGGATGTTTCCAAGCCTTTACCAAACTAATTTTGTACTCGACCTGACATTCAATGTACTGCGCTCGCGCTATTTTTTTTCTTGCTTGCTATTGAAATTTGAAATCAATCTTCTGTTCTAGTTCCAGGGTGACCAAGAGGCTGTTTTTTCCGTTACATGCACGAACGGGGAGACCAATCAGCCAAGTCCAACATCAGTCCTTGAAGCCTGCTTCTCAAATGATGCTTCCTCCTTAGGCAGTCCAGTTGAAAAGAATGGTAACATTTTTTTGTCATCTTGAATGTTGAGCTAGAATAGAGGGATCTCGGTAGCTAGTAATCCCAGCTAAACTTAACTTTGTAATTTTCTATAAAGCTTGGTCGAATGACTTATTCTCGAAAAAATTGTTGAGCTAGAAATATAGTTTTCCCTTAATTAATTTACATAACTTCGGGCGCTGAACTTAAGTAAACATACATGTTGATAAAACCTCAAATGAATACATATATCTTGCACAAAATGGCGCTTCCTCCTCAGGAATTTCTGTTAAAAGGATTGGTGAATATATTTTTATAACCTTAAATGTGGAGCATAGAATGCAACTATGGAATGATACTTTGGTAGATAGTAATCCTAGCAAAACATGAATTTATAGCTCTCTACAAACGTGTGTCGAAAGACCTTTGTTTCCAGAAGATATTGAGCTAGAAAATTTTCTTTGTCCTTTAGTAATTTACTGGGCTTTAACTGAAGCAAACAATATGTTAATAAAACCTTAAATGAATAGCTATGTTTTGAATAAAATGCATTTGGCCACAAAATTGATTACTTTAGTGCACATCTTGACGCTGTACTGCAAGCAAATTGAAGGTCATGTAATCATGTATCATGACGAGTAGCAAAACAAAATCTGAAAAAAATGATGAGTAGCAAAAGCAGCAGGAAATGGTCTAAACGTATTTCTAATATTTTAACTATTATAAGACAGTGTGCTGTTACAATTGGATGTTTTTAAATCTAGTTAACTTCGCTCATCTTCAGATAATGCTCTTATATTAGAGAGAAGCTTCAAACGATTCCGAGTTACAAAATTGATGCGAGTAGTAGGTTTTGACGTTTGTACTGAATTAGATTATAATGATAACCTATGCTTTTTTTTTGCTCGCAGAGGGTAAAGAATTTTTTGTTTCAATGGAGAACAAGATGGAGGACCTCTTCAATTTAGAATCTGACATTGTAGATTTAGCCATGTCCATCGACGCCACGAAAACTGATGCTCGCGGTGGCAGCGGTGAAATGCCAGGCGTTGAGAGTATTGCGGCACATGAGTTCAAGTTCTTGGAATGCAGGCTCCACAGCATTGGAGAGGCTATTTCGAACGCTGAACTGCTATTGGATGGTAGCCTTTTCTGCGGCACACCCTCGAGCCTATCACTCCATTCTTTCATCGTTGAAATGCTGGAAACCGTCGATGGCGGGCTCTGTGGTGGACCGGAGATCCTAGGTTTCAAGGAAGAAAACAGGTACCAGCGCACCAACTTTGTGTTTGACTGCATCGTCGAGTCGCTGGATTCGAGGTTCGGCAACTTCGGCAAGTGTGGGTACAAGGCGTGGCTGAAACTCCCTCTGACCCTGAGCAAGGACCTGTTGAAGAGGGAGATATCCGAAGAGATCAGCAGCTGGAGGGACACCACCGGCGGGAATCCTTTGAACCGGGCCGCCGAGAAAGAGCTAGACCTGGTGGCTGTCGGGTGGGACGCGTGCCGAGTTGAAGCGTTCGACATCAGCGTCGCGATCGAGGACGACATACTCGAGGCTCTTGTGGGTGAATTTGCATTTGACCAATGCTGAAGGTGTTCTGGTTGACATTGGCATGACCACGTATAAGTTAGGCCCTATAAGTTACAGTCTGCAAATATGTACTTGTATTTTCTCAACGGGAAATTTTGTACAGAGTCATGTAAGATCAAAACGGCTTCTGGTTATCTGCCACATCTTGTACTATCTAACGGAAACTTGCTGCTGAAAGGGTCTGCACTGTACTCACCCTCCCAGGCATTCTGCCCTTCCACTGAATAATGTAAGAACTTTGAGGACAGTTTCCTTTTGGTTACTCTGCTTGCTGTACACCAAATGTACCGATTTATGCAGGAATCACTCTGTAATTGCTTCGTTTGTCGAAGGCCACTTTGTTTATGTCGTGATCCAGCAAAGGCTAATCACTCTGGAGAAACAAAACACCAATCTCGAACGCTTTATCGACCTTTTCGGCATCATGCCGTTGTGATTTGAGAAGGAGCTTCCCACTGAGGCAAAGCTGGAAGCCTGGAATTTGTTATTGCTGCATTTCCTGGGCTTGCTCTTGTCAAGCGGCGCAAAAAACTGGGCAGGAAACAGGCAAGCATCAGAGACAACCGGCGCCGGTTCTCGAAGCAGAGCATTGTTTCTCCACAGAGCAAAGCTGGAATTGTTAATACTACGTTTGCTTGACTTGTCCGGGGGCATAATTTAGCAGGAAACAGGCATGGATCAGAGAACAAAACAGTGCCGGTTCTCGAAGCGGAGCATTTGTCTGTCTGTGTCTGGAAAAGCATTCTTTCCTACGCGAGATAAAGGTCCCCTGCCTTGAAATGCTCTCATCACATTACTGTATTATAGTGATGAACTTACCCTGATTTGCTCAAGCTGGCTGGCCAGATTATGATAATGTGCTTGTATGACACAACGACATGTAATAGTAGCATTAAGCCAAGAATTTGAACTCGAAGAACGATAATCAACCACACCAGAGCCATATGACAGAACAACAACAACACTGCCCGAGGAATCGAATAACACATCTGAACCGAAGTGCAGCCCAGATTATAGCTAGCGAATTTTCTACCGAGTACAAGACGAAATGCAGAGTTGCCATCCAGCCGGCCGGCGGGCGAGCTCTGCCGCCTGGAGGAGGCGCCTTTGCATCCTCGTCTCGAATGGAAACCTTGAATTGCTCAACATACATACTTTTCCACGATTTGCAGGCAGAGAGAGCAAATCAAGGGAAGAGCTTTTCCACGATTTGCTGTAGAAAAGTTCCCCCCTTGATTTGCTCTCTCTGCTGCCACCTTCTGTAATGTTGCCGCTCCTTCAGATTTTGAATAATTAAGAAGTGAATTCGAACTTATACTGATCTGTGCCGCCACAGAAAATATACCATGGCACGAAGCCAAGAATTTGAACCCGAGAAACATGTCAACAACACTGATAAAAACATTAGTAATCAACACTGTGACGAGCTGGGTAAATGCAGGCATGACAGCACAGACACATAGCAACAACTGGGGCAGAAACGAAGAACGCGATTTGAACCGAACTGCAGCCAAGATAGCTAGCGACAATTCCACGAAGACGAAAACAAGACGCGCGCGGCCGGCCGAGTCCGTCGGTCCTGCGAGGTGAGGCGAGAGCTCAGCAGTCTTGAGGTTAGAGGAGGAGACGTCGGGTTTCCTGCATCCTCATCTCCTCGTAGAACCGCTCGATGAACCGCTCCGCGCGGCGATCCACCTCCTCGTCGTCGTCGTCCCCCTCGTCCTCAACCTCAATGTCGTACTCCTCCTCGCCGCCGTACACCTCGTCGTACCCTTCGTACGCGCCGTCGTCCTGGGGCAGAGGCCGTGGCGGCAGTCCGTCGAGCGCGGCGACGTCCCCGCCGGCGCAGCAGAAGATGGAAGCGAGGACGGCCCTGGCCCTGCTGCCCTTCCGGCGCTGCTTGGCACTGCGCCAGGCGGACGGGCGCGGGAGGAGGAGCGGGGAGCCGGAGGGGGAGAACTGGTACTCGCCGACGTAGGCGTAGCTGTAGTGGCGCAGCCTGCGTGCGCGCTTCTTGAAGAGGAGCAGGGTCCGGGCGGCCTTGGCCTTGGCGATGGGCGTGAGCGGGAGGGTGGTCAGGATGGCCATGGCCCTGCCGAGGATGCGCCGCCTGGCAGGGGCGGTGGAGGAGAACCTCGGCATTGCTTTGGTTTCCCTCTCTTTCTCACATTCAAATGTGGCCGAGGCGCGGTGGAGCGGAGTGGACTGACTGGTGGTTGCTGGCTGTAGGTGGGGTGGTTTTATGGTGCTCAGCAAATTCAGATCGTGCGTACAGGAAAAGTTGGCGTCGTCTTAAAGCGCCTTTACAGTCCACGTCGTGGAGTTTGGAACGAAATCTTTTGATTTCTCTTCGTACGGATACGGCGTGGCCCCCTTTTTCGCCGGTCGTCGTGTCAAGTGAAGAAAAACAGCGACCCCGTCCGTGTACGTACGGGGGCAAGGCTGATCTGCATTGCCGATTACGTGCGCCTGATTGGGCAACGGTGGCGCGAGTGGAGGGCACGCTCCGTGGAGCGGGAGACCGTAGCTGGAAAGCGCCGCCGAGTCCAGGCCGGTCGGTGGTCTCTGCTGCCGCTCTGAGCTGGCCCGCCGGCCGCCCATTTTCGAACCGAGCTATCTAGCCGTTGGCGCCTCTCGAACTCGAACGAACCCCATGCCGCCCACGTCACGTCTCTTCCCCTGTTGTTTTTCGTGTGTGTTTGGTAACCCCACGCTCGCACTGTCCCACGGTGACACCCACCTGACCAGACCGTACCTGACCTGACGGACGCCATTATTCCAGATCCAAGCACGCACGTAGGCACGCGCTGCTGCTTCGTCGCCGGTTCGCTCGATCCGCATTCAATTCCGGTCCGCCCCGTCCCGTCCGTGGATCTGGATGTCGAAAGCAGAGCAAAAATATTGCCGGTGAAGCACGGACGCGCAGCTGGGCTGGATTTTAAATATGATTTTTTCGTGGTTTTCACCGGTTTCCATTGAAACTGGGTTTCCACCGGATACTTTCTCGCTGCGGCTGATCACTGGACGGTCACCACGCCCTTTTGCCTCCGCTTCACACTCCTTCTCTCTCTCTCTCCCTCCCTCGCCGGGGTTACGCCAGCGGCCGATTCCTTTGGCGAGGCGTGTACCGGAGCGGTCGGACATGTTTGCTCCTGGCCGGTGAGCAGTAAACTCGTTGGGTGCTGTGCTATACAAGTTCGCCCCCATTTCCGGTGTCTTTTCTCTCGCGTTTGCATCCAGGTGCGAGCTACTCTGCTGGGAGCCACCAAATTCATGTCTGACATCCCAATTGAGACATCTTTGGGTGTCAGACACATGTCTAGCACAATGCCTGTTAGACTATATTACGTTTAGGTATATTTAGGACTTGGGAGTATAGAATTATAATCCAATCCTGTCTCTACTAGTTTTGTACCCTTTCTATACAGTCCATCGTTGTTCAAACACAATCAAGCAATACAATCAATATTCCACAATCTTACGTGGTATCAGAGCGTTTTGTTACTCAACATAGGGTTTAGCCACCACCACTTCCGCCACCGGGGAGATTCATCTCCACCGTGGACGCGCAAATAGTAGATTAGATATTGAGTCGTCGAAATTTTCTCGCCGGCCACTTGACCGACACCGACGTTTCTTCTTCTTTCGCCAATCATAGATCGGATTGCGTCGCCCACCGCCGCTTGTCGTCCTCGCGCGTCTCTACTCTAACACATTGATACGTCTCAAACATATCTATAATTTTTGATGTTCCATGTTGATATTATACCAATTGTTACATGTTTTGCATCCACTTCATATCGTTTTTATACATTTTTTTAGGACTAACCTATTAAAAGGATGCCACAGTGCCAGTTCCTGTTTTCTGCTGTTTTTGTATTCCAGAAAAGCTGTTCTGGAAATATTCTCGGAATTGGACGAAAATCAACGGAGGTCCCTATTTCACCGACCCGTACCCGTACAAGTAGGTGGTGTGCAAGCCAACATACACATACTTGATCTCAAGATAAGTAGAGAGCACACCACATACAAACACTAGTAAGGTACAAAACCAAACACATGCAAGGGTGCAAGCAACTTTCAATGTATATATGATATAAGCACAAGTTACCGCAAGGACAAACATTGGATATGAGATAGAACAATATAATCCAAATGACTTGAGAGAATATAATTGATAAAGATCGCTTAATTCTTCATAATGTAGCCAAGTCTCCAATGCCCTCCATCAACACCTATTGATCAAGTTTTAACTTGTTGGTCCCAAACCAAGTTGGGTCCTAAGAGGTTGGTCACAGTAGGCTTGGCAACCCAAATGGTTCTTTTCCTGACACCACTTTGAGTACCAACATATTTGACAAACACATTGCCAACCTTATCCATCCTAAGAGAATAAACATTATCAATTATGATAGGGTTAGATAAGGTACCACTAGTGCATAAATAAGCAAAGTGACCCTTCTCACGGCATAAGTAGCAACATTGGCTTTTCCCCTTCTTCTTAGTTGAAGTCTCAACTTGAGGAGGAATAGCTTGATTCTTCTTAAAAAGTGGCCGTTCTTCAACTCGAGAAACTTGAGTTTGAGCTTGAGGCCTCTTCCCTTGTTGCTTCTCACCAAGGGACTTCTTCTTCAAAGGGCAAGATCTAACATGGTGCCCTTCAACTTTGCACTTGAAGCCGAATCTTTAACTTGTTCTTGGACCTTTTCTTCTTGTTATACTTGGACTTGTTCTTGATATTGGAGTTGAATCCAAGTCCACTCTTGTCATTGGGGCGTCTTTGAACACTCAACACATTGTCAAGTGTACAATCCCCAACATGACGCTTTTCCAAGTCTTTCTTCAAAGAAGCGACTTGGGCCTTGAGCTCATTTAATTCCTCTACATGGTTAGTATCAACACAAATACTAGAGGAAGTAGATGCTTCATTGTTAGAGCAACAAGGCAAGGAAAGTAATTCATCACAAGATTTAGCAATAGTATGTGATGTAGAATTACTAGGACTAGCACAAGACAATAAAGCATTTAGTAGAAGTTGTGCCATTGTCCACATGAGGCTCACAAGATGTTACCTTTGTAGTGATAGCCTCATGAGCTAACTTTAGCTTCGCATGGGATGCTAGAAGATCCTCATTAGAGCTAGAGAGCTTTTCATGACTTTCTTCCAATTTCCCATACTTGCTAGTTAGCAACTCAAGTTGAGCCCTTAGCTCAACATTCTCCTTCAAAATAGATGCTTCACAAGAAGTGGAGTTAGTAGCACAAGCATCATTATATTAGAAATGGAAGAAGACAACTTGGCAAGCTCATCATTCAACCTAGCATTTTCCTCAATAATATTAGCATGATCACATGAGGGAGTAGAGGAACTAGGCACATCATTTTTAGATAGTTGAGTTTGGAGTTGATCATGAGACTTGATAAGGAGAGAGTGTTCACTTTCTAAAGCCTTTGAGCTTTGTCAAGTCTCTCTATATCCTCAATTAGTCTAGCATTGCCAACACCAAATTCAACTTTTCCTTTTTAAGCACTTTATATTTAGCAATAGCATGATCTCTTTCCTTAATGATTTTAGCAAAAATAGATCATTTGTTTCATCAAGAGATTCAAGTTTCTCCTCAAGAGACACTCGAAGCTCATGCTCTTCCTCAAGAGCATTTTCTAAGGATGCTTTTTCCATAGCATCCTCTCTTTCGATCCTTCCCTTTTCTTCAATGATTTCCTTGCACTTAATAGCAAAAGTCAAAATTTCACACAAATAAGAGCAAGCTTTACTACCTTTAGGGAGAGCACTAAAAACCATCTCACTCTTTCTTTTAAAGAGTCAATATCATCCTCTTTTAATCCATAATAATCCTCATCCTCATCATCACAAGATGTAGAGGGTTCCAAAGGTGGAGATACCTTTGAATCCCTAGCCATAAGGCAAAAGTGAGTAATGGACGATGATGATGAAGATTGCTTGAAGCACCATTGAGGTCCATGTCTTGTTCCAACAAGTTGGGTTTCCTCTACATTGTTAGCCACACAAGTACTAGAGGATATGGAAGCATTGTTTTCATGGCAACAAGACATAAAAGCATATCATCATGAGATTTAGTTAAGCAACTAATACATGATATGCAAGGACTATCAACACTAGCATGTAGGACATTTGAAGTGCTAGAGAGTTTAAGTCCAAAGATAGAACATTGCAATGAGATAGAGATGAAGTATAGTCAATAGAATATTCACCATCAACAAAGCAATTTCTATCACCACTCACCATATCATTACCTTGTGACAAATCACATGTTGGTGGAGTGGAAGAAGTTGTGAACTCATCACGGCCGGAGGTGGAAGGAGAACAATCATCCTCAATAATGTTGGACACTTCATATTTATCTTGAAGCTTGGTCCAAAGCTCGGCCGGAAAAGGCATGATTGATGCAAGAACTACATCGCTCAAAACACAAATGAGACCATTAGATACTTGAGTATCGAGATGAGAGTTTTCCTCATCCTCTAAAGATAATTCTTGGGAATCCTTTGGAGGAGAAAAACCCACATCTACAATACACTTATAAATTTGGACCCATGGCCCTAAAAAGATTAAGCATGCGAATTTTCCAAACATCATAATTTGTGCCATCGAATATAAAAGTGGGATCGTGCACTAATTCTCTAAACGACATATTTACTCTAGGCGGTAAAGCCCAAAAAGAGAGCCCAGGCTCTGATACCAATTGAAAGGACAAGGATGTCGCCTAGAGGGGGGTGAATAGGCGATTTAAAAACTTTTCCGGTTTAGGCTTGATAAATGCGGAATAAAACTAGGAGTTTAAATTAACAAGCCAACAACCTAAATATACTAGGCTCACCTATGTGCACCAACAACTTATGCTAAGCAAGACAAGCAACAAGGTGATAGCAAGATAAATACTTCAAGCACGAAGGCTATCACAATGTAAATTGCATAAGTAAAGAGCTCGGGTATAGAAATAACCGAGGCACGCGGAGACGATGATGTATTCCCGAGTTCCTCCTTTTTAGGGGAGTACGTCTCGTTGGAGGGGTGTGAGTTTCAAACTCAAACGCCACAAATGGCCTCACCCTATTCTCCGATGAACCTTGCCCAAAAGCTCGGTTCACCTTCCACTATTGATTTCCTTTTGGGCGGAAATCGAGTCCCTTACAACAATCTTGAGGCACAACCCACAAAAGGATTGGGAGCTCCCAAGTGGCCACAAAAGGCCTCAACCGCCACAAAAGGCGTCTAGGGTCCAAAGACCCAAGAGTAACAAGCTCACAAACTTTCACTTCCACGAATCCTCGTGGAGAGCACAAACCGATGCACAAAAGCAATGGCAAGAACACAAGAAGTGCTCAAGTCCTTCACTCTCAAATCCCACCAAAAGCAACTAATGCTTGTGGGGGGAGAAGAGAGGAAGAACAAAGAAGAACTCAACAAATGGAACTCCAAGATCAAGATCTACTAGGTTCCCCTCTTAGAGGAGGAATGGATTGGTGGAAATATAGATCTAGATCTGCTCTCTCAAATCCCTCAAAGATATGCAAGAATCATGGGAGGAATAGAGAGAGGCAAGCTTTCCAAGGTCAACAATGGAGGTGAGAGAGGGGAATTTTCGTGCTTGGAAGAGCTAGCTACCTGGAGGTAGGTGGAGGGTTTTTATACCCCTCCCAGCAAAGTAGCCGTTGCAGACAAGGGAGTCGGATAATCCGACACAAGTGAGCATCGGATAATCCGACAGTCGGATAATCCGATACAGATAGGATCGGATAATCCGACTACCTCCAGAGAGCCACAAAACATGTTTCCTCAAGTCCTTAGCAGAATTTTCGAAAATCTTGGGAATCGGATAATCTGACTCATCCTGGGTCGGATAATCCGACAACCTCCAGAGCGAAAACTGCAAACCCAATAACTTTTACGTTTGAACTCCAAATGAGGTGAAACCAATTTTGTTGGAAAGGTAATGACAAGAGCTTTCCTACAAAAAACCGATAATATTAAGAATTATAAATAGAATTAAGTTGACACACATGGGAAGGTGTGGAACTTTCCTCATGGATAAACCGATAATATTTCCAACACGAAAACACAACAAGTTTTCCATCCGGACTCCGATTCGATGATCTTGGGTTTGTCAGAATCGCAATGAAGAGCTTTACAAGATCATGCATAGAAACATCATAGTCCATCATGTGAGGAGGAGACCATAAGGAGAGAGTTTGACCTCTCTTAGAAAAGACGCACCGGTAAAACCTCCAACATAAAAAACGCAACAAGATATTCATCAAATCGGTTTTTGATGAACTAGAGCTTGGTATGGAGACGAACATAAGCTCTAAATCCTCACATGGATAAAAGCCAAATCAGTACCAAGAAAGATGATGATGCCAAGTATGCAAAGGTTTGAGCTCTCCACAAAGATGCGATCAAGTTACTCACTTGAGAGCCCCTCTTGATAGTACGCCGTCTATGCTATAACCCGGACTCCCACTAACACCATAAGACCGGTAAAATAGAAACCCTATCAAGATCATACATTTGCCTTGCGCGTTCCACTTGAGCTAGATGATGACGGTCTTGACTCCCTCAAGTTGGAACACCTTTCTTGATTGTGCTTGCTAGCACATGCTTGATGAAGAATTCTCCAAATACTCCCCCATACACCATTATGGGAGAGCCTTGCTAAGCTCCGTCTTCATGTATCCACTTGCACTTCATCTTCTTCTCTTGATGTATATGATGGCTTGGAGATAAACATGAAAGTTCACCCAATCTTCTTTCAAGCCATGCTTGCAATAAGCTCAACTCTACATGACCATTCTTCATATAAAACCTTGGATAGAACCTTGGTCATTATATAATTTTCTAGAGTCCAACACATGAACTCCAATCTTCTTCATGGACACGATCTATAAAGATATCTCAATGTAAACATTAGTCCATAGAGATTGTCATTAATTACCAAAACCACACATGAGGGCACATGCACTTTCAGCTTGTTGTTGGACGACCAAATTAAACTTTATGCGTTTCTTATGGGACGGTCATCTCCGACGGAGACTCTTGGTGAAATAATTGTCACGTTAGACAGAAGACATGCTTGCGTGGATGTACAGACAATTCTACCGTGCGCCATGTCACTTGTTCCATTTTGATGTTGCCACTTTAGATAACGGCATGACGTGAGATTTAACGCTGCTATCCACGTGGCAGTTAAGCGACAGTAAGCAGTTCGGGGTCACAAAAATCACATTAACCACGAAAGCGATTTCCGTTGCTGATGAAACCATCTACAGAAGATTTTTTTGAACGGTGTGGTAATTTTATCTACCATGCTACCCTTACCACAATTGACATTTCATCTGCCTCCGCCTCTCGCCGCTCGCCGAAGCCGACGCCGTAAGTCATGCCGCCATGGAAGCTCTTTCTAGTATCTCAAGTTATAACAAATAATTGAAGTCATCCACACGCCATATCTCATGAAAGATGGGGGTGCTATGTTGGATGAGTTCGGACTCACTAGATTTGGCTCAAGTGAGGTTTCACTGTTTCAGCGAGCCGGATTAGTCGTGGTGAGGTTTGCCGGCGATGTCGGTACTCCAAAACAAAGGTTAGTGATCCACGAATTTCGATGTTGCATGGGTCTCTCGACATGCTACAAACTCGTGTGCATTTTGATCCGAACAAACAAATGATATGCTACAACAATTATGGGCATTTGCACAAATATCGCTTTAATGATGCAAATGTTTTCATGGGTAGCTGAAAAGTTGTCCTACCATGTTGAATATATGTGTTGAATTTTTTCGTGGATTTACCATGGCAGTGGGGATTTACTGCCGCTAGCGGGGATTTGCTGCATATACATATATTTTTGTTGCAATGGTGTTCCCCAAAAGCAGCGATGTTTTTGTACGTTTTTAACCCACCGCAGGAAAAAATGCCGCAACGATGTTACAACAACACAAAATTTTCCTACCGCCGGATGGAAATTGACGCAATGATCTGATGACTGAGATTTCCGTGTTTTAGTGTGATTTGACGATTTTGGAGGATGAGATTTTGCCCAAAATATCTGGGGACACCTACTCGTCCAAAACTGCCCAATTGGAAACGGGTGTATGCACGCGCACCCGAGACTCGGGGGCTCGCACTTCGACATTAGCAACAAACAACAAACTTCGTCGCAGCACACGATCAGGCGATTCCGGTGCCTTCATTGACTCCACATCGTCAACTCTGCCTCATCGGCTTGACAAGGTGGACTCGGCTGAGTGTTGCAGCCGCCGTGTCGACCTGCTCCGCCGCACAACTCCGCCGCGTCAACTCTGGTCCGCCGTGTCGACTCCTTTCGACTGAACGCCTCATCGACTCCACTGCGTCGACTCCGATCCGCCGTATCTACTTCCTTTCGGCTGAACGCCACGCTACTCCGCCGCGTCGACTCCGGTCCGCCGCGTCGACTCCCTCCGTCGCACAACTCCGCGCGTCGACTCTGGTCCGCCGCGGACTCCCTTCACCGCACGACTCCGCCGCCTCGACTTCGGTCCGCCGCGTCGACTTCTTCTGACTGAACGCCGCAAGACTCTGCCGCGTCGACTCCGGTCGGCCAGGTCTTCAAACAACAAAGCATCTACATCAACTACCCGACACTCGGGTGCTACGCCGCGTAGGCCGCAACAAATTCGCCTTGGCCGCATCCGATACTCGGGGGCTGCGCCGCACAGGCCGTAACAAATTTTCCTCGGCCGCACCCGACACTCGGGAGTACACTTGCCGTCGGCTCGAGTGCCGCGCACCCGACAAATATCTACGCCAGTAGGCGCGAAGACTGGAGCACTCGCAAGGTACTCGACAACAACAAAAGAAAGGCAAATTGATCATATGACCAACTACAAATAGTTGCACATAGCCTCGGGGCTACTCCCATCGGGAGCGATGTCGCGCACCCGATAAAACTAAGATCAAGGACGTTAAGTTATCCAAAACAAGCAGTCGAATCTTACTCGACTCGGCTACTTAGCCCTATGTAAATTCCAATCATAATTCCCCCGAGTTGCGTCCGCCGCATATACCTCGGATGCTGCACACATGGTGCAAAGGTAAGACCCACCGATCCGTCGAGCTGGGCCGAGGCCCGCACATACAACGTTTGCCCTGAAGCTTTCCATGTCAACAGACATGAAAAAAAATCCTTACGGACGCGTTAGGTACCCGCAAAGTCATGCTGCAGGTCGGCTCTGTAAGACCTCCGCGGCCTGAGTCGAACCTGACCAGCCCGTTCCGGGTTCGAGTCTGGAGACTTGAACCTGAAGTAGGCTAGTAAGGTTTTGCCCAAAAGTGCAGTTAACTGGTCCCGATCCGTCGAGTGTACCGGGCCTACTATGTCACCATCCCTAAGACCTGTCAGACGGACAACAAAATTCATGCAAAGCATCAGTCGACGTATTACCGACTCAACAGGCACAATCGAGACAATCTCGACTCAAAAATACGTAGCAAAATGAACAAAGAACCAGACGATGCATTATCGGCCTGGGAGGTTCACGGCAAAGCAAGAAAGTTACGATGTACACCCGTAGATGAGTCCTTGCCCGATTCTTCGAGTCGACCAAGCACTCGGGGGTTACTCCCATCGGGAGCGCTAGGCGCGCACCCGACGTACTACCGAGTCAAAAGCACCAGACAACGCAGCAAGTGCGCGAAGACTGAGCCCAAGTTGAGCACCTCCTTGGCAGCTCAGATTTCATCGACTACTCCCATCGGGAGGGCATTCGCCGCCGGCTTGAGTGCTACACAATTCTCAAAGTCGTGTTCTCTATAGCCCGCATCGGTATACTCAAAGTCGGATTCTCTATAGCCCGCATCGGATTTCTCAAAGTCGGGTTCTCTATATCCCGCAACGGATTTCTCAAACTCGGGTTCTCTATAACCCGCAACGGATTTCTCAAAGTCGGTTTCTCTATAGCCCGCGCGGTATTATCAAAAGTCGGGTTCTCTATAGCCTGCACCGGATTTCTCAAAGTCGGGTTCTCTATAGCACGCAACGGATTTCTCAAAGTCGGTTTCTCTATAGACCGCATTGGATTTCTTAAAGTCGGGTTCCCTACACCCGCATCGGATTTATTATTATCCGTTTTATTACACCTGCATTGGATTTCTCATAAATAATTCCACTTTTAAAGCATGGTTAACACAGTCATCACATGGACATCAATGTACCCGACGCATCGACTACGCCTACTTGACATGCTGCTATGAGTCTCTGCCCGACTCTTCGAATCGACCAGACACTCGGGGACTACTGACGTGGACATACCCTCGGGCACCCCACCTTTGGCGTACCTGATGCGGCCCAGACGAAGACGTACCTGAGGCCCAAGCAAAGTCCAACAAAGCCCAAGAAGCCACAACTTGGAGTACAAGACAAAAACTCATGTAAACCCTACCTGGCCGAAAACCTCAATTGGAGGCCAGGCTACAGGTAGCCCGATATCTCTCCCAATTCGCTGTCGTTTGCGATCCGCGCCAAAGTTCTCCCTGCCTCGCGTATATAGCGGCCCAATTCCTTCCAATATCCGTATAACATGCCGTATTTGACGCAGCACAAGTTCACACCACCAGAGCCGCCCATACACCTCACAACTAACCTGGGCCTGTGGTGGTACGTTGGAATAAATTAATTACTACTACTGTGAACCGTCCTCTCCTCATCTCATCGTCTCCACCAAACCCCATGACCTCCCCTCGCGCTGCTTCCTTCCTCAGATCCGGCAAGCGCTAGCTTCGGCACAACGGATTCCGACACGCCGCCGCCGAGGAGGGAACTACGTGGTTTGATGCCCTGTGGACCGAGTCACACGGCCGTCGGGAACGGCGACTCGGATACGGCCGTGCCGCCGGCTGGAGTGGCCTCCCCTATCCTGTACATACGTATCCAGCCACGCCGCGGCTGGGTGCAGTCTCCCCCATTCTCCGCCCCACGGATCCGGCCAGGCCTTCACCAGAACCATCCTCCCCGGCCCTATGCGACGGTTCTTTGCATCGCGGATCCTCTGATTGGTGGTGTGGTGAAGATGTGGAGGCTCTCCCCTCCGAATCCAACGGCGCCGGCGACGTCCGATGCCAAAGGCAGGTGGGGAGGACGTTGCGTGCGTCTACGTCCTAGCCACAGATTTCATCATCTGCATATGATTTTGAAGATGATTTTTGGTTCACTCTGTTTCGTGTGTGTCACTGTATTTCGTGTTTGTCCAACATTTTCCAATTTACTTTCTTTGATTTTGTCAATCTGCAAGAGTTCTGTATATGAATGTTGGTGTGTTTCTGAAATATTGACTTGGGGTTGGTGTGTTTCTGAATTATTGATGGGCTACTGAAAATGATGCTATGCAAAATTGCCAATGCGCAAGTTTCTTATGGAATCGAATTAGTATTGCAAAAATTGTTTTTCAAGTTCTGCTAATCAAACTGTGACAGGGTAGATTTTCTTATGAATGAAGTACGATTTTTATTTGAGCTTGGCCCATCATGTTCTGCCTGGGCATGCCCATGTACTACTCCGTCGATATACACGTATCCATATCATGGCCCAGCTGAATATTTATTCTGTGATTCGCTGACACATTTTCTGGACTCTGCGCCCAGCCGCACAGATACGAAGCGCCAATGTCGGAGATACCGGGCTACCTGTAGCCCGGCCTCCAAAAGGCCGCTCTCCTACCTGGCTCAGTTTATAAAGTTAGGCTGGGGCACTCTTTAGAGGGGAGACGAGATACACGGATAGGCATAGGCAGATCTAATCTGCACCACCATCGCCCTCGCGGCCACCAGGTAACCTCATATCATTATAATCAGACAATCATGAGTAGGTCTTTACCTCACAATGAGGCGCCGAAGCTGGGTAAATCCCTGCTTTTCAGCCGTCCGATACCATCAGCGCGCCATCTTCTCTCCCTATATGAAATCCTAGGTATCGCACCTTGGGATTTGCCGTGGTACCCCACGTCAGGTGATGTAGTTCTAAACGCATCCTGGGACACGATGTTTTAGTCTAGATGCACCCATTATGAAAATAAGCCTTAAACTTATTAAAAATGTCAAAATATTACAAACACAAATTTCGGGTGTATATCTGTACATTTGATTTCCGCACAAAAAATTCACAAAAAAACATTTTTTGTAGTCTGTATAAAAAGAAAAAAATGGCTCGTGAAAAATATTTTTTTGAACACCGAATTTGTCTTTTTACATAAGCCACATAAAAATCTTTTTTTTGTGCATACATAAATGTCTATATGTACGTCCGAAATTTTTGTTTTAATTTTCTTGACATTTTAAAATGCGGTTTTTAAATACATTACACCGAGTCAAACCAGATTTCCCAAAATCCTACAGCTACGATGCTTCCTTTAAATCGGAAGTCGATTCGTGCCCAAATTGAAATTGCGAACGAACAATTTAGTCTGTCAGGTTTTCTACGGGACACGTCGCCGACGCCGAGTGCCATCGCAGAGAACGAGCCTGCTGTCCCGCCGCACCCTCCCGGAAAGCTCCAGCCGGATCCCACCCCATTGTTTCCGATCTAAATCCCCGTCCTGTTGCCGGAATCCTAGAGATCGCCGCCGCCCCCAAAGGAATCCCCCTCGGTGCCCCCAAGCTCTTCTCTCCGCGCCGGACGCCGACGGAGACGTGGACCACCAGCAGCTGCAGATTGTTCGCTCGTCCGCCGCCGTCGCCCCCTCGAAGCCCGAGCCCGCGCCGGCGGTTGCCACGCACACGCCCACCATCGGCATCACCCACCCTAGTATCATGGTGACCGGTGACGACGAGCCACCTATGAGAATCATCAAGAACTACAAGAGGCCCGAGGATAGGATGCCCGCGGCGGAGAGGGATCCGACCAAGTTTGCTGTCTCACCGATAACCGGGGAGCTCGTCCCGGCCAGCGAGATGGAGGAACACATGCGCATCTCGCTCATCGACCCGAGGTACAAGGAACAGCAAGAAAGAAAGCTGGGCAAGACCAAGGTGACCACGCTTGCTCCTGACGACGAGATCTCCCGTAACATCCTGGGTCTTGCGCGTACGAGGCCGGACATCTTCGGAACGACCGATGAGGAGTTTTGCAATGCTGTAGTCAATGTCAAGGCCAGGCAATTCGATGCTTCCAGTGTTCCATGTCCAGCTCCAGCTCCACTTCCTCGGACTGGCATGAATATGCCCGGCCTCCGCTTAGTGTTCCCCGATTTACTATGCCAAATCCAACGCCTTATCATGTCCAACACCCAGCTCATCATACGCAAGGAGTTCGGCAGATGATGCCGAACATGTATCAACCTCCGCCACCAGGTCATCATCAGCAGATGATTTGGATGTCTGGTCCAATGGGTCCAATGCCTCCACCTCCAGGCCATCCTGCTCACTTCATGCGTGGTGCACCTCTACCTTATTATGAACCAGAACCCAAGAGGCCGAGAACAGATGATGCTTCTCTGATTCCAGCTGAGCAGTTCCTTGCTCAGCATCCGGTAATGTCTCTTTTCATCTATTTCTGCACCAATTACCTGCTTCTCTTTTTTATTATCTGGCGCTGTAATGCTAATATATCTGTTTCGTGCAGGGCCCTGCTTGCATCTCGATTTCTGTACCCAACCTTGATGAAGGAAACTTGCGAGGCCAAGTTTTGGAGATCTCCGTCCAAACGCTCTCAGATACAGTCGGCAGCTTGAAGGAGAGATTGCTGGAGAGCTGCAGCTTCCTGCTAATAAGCTGAAGCTGAGTGTGAGGACTAGTTTCCTCAAGGACAACCTTTCTCTTGCCTATTACAATGTTGGACCTGGGGTGGTGATCAATCTAGCTCTGAGGGAGCGTGGTGGGAGAAAAAGATGAACTTTTCTTATCCCGATTTGCCTACGGGGTAATTCTTACAACAAGCTTTAGTGGCCATCATGGAGAACCTTTTTGTTGGTTCCTGCCTTGTGGATTCTTGTACTATGTTTTCTATAAGTTCAGCACTATAATTTGCACTATTTATTTTTTCAGACTTGCCTATGTTTTTTTAAATATGATTACAGATTGTGGAGGTGTTTATCCATTATAATATCATTATGTTACTTGAGGGAGCTATGCTTTATATTAGACCAGAGCTCAGGTGCCCGCCATAGCTTCTCCAGTTTGGTCTTCTAAGATCTTCTTGATATCTTGAAAGTGCACAATGCTTCTTCTCATGCTACCAGATGTTCTCATAAATGAATACTGTGTAATTGTAGATTCTGCTGCACTGCATCAGTAAAGGCACCGAATCTTCGAAATGCTTCTAAAAAAAGGTCTGTGTAAAGCTTATGATTGTAGTTCTTATGAAATTATAACTGCGGATGATGTCTCTGATGTTCAAAATTTTGTTGACAGAACAGCATGTCATCCATCAGAGATCACTGCTGCTGGTATCTTTTAACAAATAGGATACCTTCTTGTTGAGGACTTAATTTTGTATGCACTGATGGCCATGTTCTTATCTTGATTTTGACTGGTTCTATGCATTAGTATTTTTGTTTGAATGTGTTATGTTTTGAACAAATTATTGTGTGCATAATAATAATAATAAATCGTAACCAATCCATTCTATAAAATTTTAGAAGTGCTTCTGGAATATATTGCATGGAATTTTAAAACAATGTGTAAGCTAATACCAGTAAATAACATTGGATGTTTTTCTGCGCAGTTGTACATATACTGAAGTCCCCTTGATTTAGTTAGTCCGACTTCATCTGAAGCATATGCACATCTTGTGAAGTTTTATGGTACTAACTACGAGGGGCAGTCGTGATTACGCAATCTGGTGCCGAAACTCGAACAGACTAGCCACGTACTTATAGCAAGGATGATATTACCAAGAGCTAATACGATTTCGCTACAAAGAATTCCAACATGGATTAGACATAAAACTATGTATATATTTTGTATACAATATAGTATCGACCATCATGTATATTCAAAAGTTTCACCAGGAGAGGGGAAATATAAATTTCACTAATGAAGGCATGTCCGTGGAATCCTGGATCACGTATCAAGAACCGGATAAAAAGCAGGTTCCGTGAAAATACCTAAGACACCTCTCTCGTCCGCGATGTGCCTGCGAATCCTCCCAAACCCACCCTCTCCCCAAGTGTCACCCCATGAATTCTTGAAGCGCCAGTACTTGACACCATCATCAGTTGTGCCATAACCAACAATCAAGACAAAATGTGCTGGGACGTCATCGCCTTCATCTGGCTCTGGCAAGGCTTGGTATTCCATGATGCCCCCTTTATAGCTCCTCAGATCAGGTCCAGAGTGCAAACGGACGATCACGGGTTGCTTCGCTACCGCCTCCTCAAGGGCATCCTCAGTAGGGTCGACAAACATAAAGTCTGATATCCTTGCTGCTACTTTTTTATCCACTTTGCTGCAACCCTGGATACTAGTCCGAGCAATGTATGGGTAGGATGATTCAGACGAGATTCCATTTTTCATTATGTACCTCATAGCACTCCGACAGTAACCAGGCTCGCAGCCATTGTTCCCCGTGTCGCAATCGATGAGCTCTTGAACCGACAGTGCGATGGACTGCTTGGTGTCTAGGTAGTGCAATGCCTCGACGGAGGCTACAGCAGCCATGGCCTAACAACAGCCTGCAAGCAACGTCAAGGAAACACAAACACACTTGTGGTGAACGTACTGTAGTATATATAAAAGGGTTCATGAGTAAAATAGATACACACAAATCTGAAACAAGAGCTAGCAGCAGAGAACAAGCTCAAGAAATTTACCACAGCCGTTTTGCTTCCTCACAACCGGAGAGACAACACCAGCTTCAACCCAGTCAATCTCTGATGGACGCAGGTCATCGCCAGCTTCAACCGAGCCAATCTCTGACGGATGGAGGTTCTCTCCAGCATCAACGAGTCATTCTCTGACGGAGGAGCTTCTCGCCAGTTTCAACCGATTCAATCTCTGACGGATGGAGCTTCTCGCCAGCATCAATCGAGTCAATCTCTGACGGATGGAGCTTCTTGCCAGCTTCAACCGAGTCAATCTCTGACGGATGGAGCTTCTCGCCAGCTTCAACCGAGTCAATCTCTGACAGGAGGAGGTTCTTGGAGATAACACAAGCTTCAACCGATTCAATCTCTGACGGGAGGAGGTTCATGGAGATAACACAAGCTTCAAACGATTCAATCTCTGACGGGAGGAGGTTCTTGCTCATATACCCAAGTCCGACACCAACAGTAGTGGACAATGCAGCTATTGCCATAGCTTGTGATCTGTGGTTTCTGCAACAGGTTTCCGCACTAAACTCTTAATACCGGCAAAGCTCAGGCATACTCTACGACCAAAGAGTTACTAGATAAAGTGTTTTGCTATTTGTGGACTAAGATTGAAGTGCCAGAAGGTTACCTGCGTAAGAAACCGAAGTTGCGGCCAGCAGCCCCAACATTGCTTCGAAACTGCAATATCATCATCACCAAAAATATTCAGTTTGATCACACACCAGACACGCACACATTGACAGAAAGGAAGATGTAAAGAATCGGTGTTGGCTTCAAGAGGTGTACATGTTGGTGTAGCAGTCTAGCTCCGGCCTGCTTCGACTGCGATCCGGCCGCCGCGGTCTGGCTGAACCGGCGCAGCAGAAACCTCTCCATGACGCCAAACGCGGGGCGAAACATTGCGCCAACTGAGTACACACAGCAGGCGTCTCCGTCGCTCCCTCGACCATGCATCGATCGCATATATATAGACGAGGAGGTAGTGGTGGTGTCGGATCATATCAAATTAACGGCTCATAAATGGTAAGAGTAATATTGGAAGGTATGGAATTCTCTATATTGGAAGGACAGACAACGTCAAATCTGTTATAATTGTTTCCTTTCTAACTTGCCATATTTAGTATTTGGTCTAGCCGTATGTATTTTTCAAGGAGAGGCAATGTCAAATCTGTCACAATTATTTCCTTTCTAAATTGCCATGCTTCTTTTTAGTAGAGCATGCAGAACTTTAGACAAAGAAGGTTTCTATTAAAAAAATGAACTCGGGTTACATATAATTAGAAAGACGGTTCTTACAATCTTGGTCGGCAAACTTCATCACGCAGGATGGAACACCTGACACTTTAAGCCCGGCCTAGTCTACCAAGTTCATGAGCTACCTCGTTCTTTTCCTGTTGACTTTTGAGACAGAACACAAAGGAAAACAAGATACTCCCTCCGTTCTAAATTAATTGACATACATTTGTCCAAATTCGGATGTATCTACACACTAAAACATGTCTACATACATCTGTTTTTAGACAAATGTATGTCTACTAATTTGGAACGGAGGGAGTAGAAGCTATCTGATCGAGAGGGGATTTCTTGCTCCCGGGTTCCAATGCTCCTATCATTTAAAAAAATTCGAAAGTCATATTTACGAGTTTCAAAAAATTCTGAAAAAAAAATCGGATGTTGTCAAAGGTGTATCCTACAAACGTGCAAACTAATTTGAAATACTTTGTATTCTGAGCTACACAAAAATGACAAAAGTGTGTATCTTAGTATTAGTATGCATAGTTTTAAATCTCTAAATTTATTAAATTTTGTTATTTTTATGTAGCCATAATACAAACTATTTGGAAATTGATATTTTACACGTTTGTGGAATACACCTTTGACAACATCCGAATTTTTGTTACTTCTTTTGCTTTTATATCTTTATATTGTGTTCTATTTTTTATTTTTATGTACTTTTTATTTTATTAATTAACTTCTAAAAAATACATTTTTTGTTATAACACATGAGAGCATTTATTTTTTCATACCATGAAAGCGGTTTATCATATATAGGAGAATCTTATGGCTAGAACATAAACATTTATTTATAAATACATAAACATTTATTTATAAATACACAAATAATTATTTATGCTTGAACATTTATTAAGATGCATGTGAATAATTATTTACATATATAGAGAGTATTATTTAATCGATTTACAAAAGATAAGTTAATTATTCTGATACTTCTAACATAAAAATAAATTAACTACATGTTAATGGGGAGCGACAGATACGGCCCATATGGGAGAGGTTTAGGTAGTGTGCCCGTATTTGATCAGAGGTTTTAATAGGTACCACTAGAGTTAAGAGCAAACTAATTAAACTCCACCAGAGATAAACTGCTTTTCATTTCTCTCTATTTTTTCACTCCCCAACTCTAGCTCCGTGTTAGATGATTAAGGAGTAGTGGATCATGAAGTTTGTGAATCGTATTCGAAACAAATTTTCGATCGAGGCTGTTTTTTTCTGTCAGCCGTCTGACCGCTTCTTCGAAATTGGCATGTTGTTGTTGTAGCAATGGAGGCCCCTATCCAAACATGATGATCATGTAGTTCTGGACCTGATGATAGCGGAGCTACGCCATCTATATCGTTCTACTTGCCAGTCTTCTGAAGATCAACAACATCCACCATCTTAGGGCTCCTTTGATTCATAGGATAGGAAAATTGTAGGAATAGGAATACTACAAGAATGAGATGACATGTCTAAGTTAATCCTATAGGAAGAGCAAGTTTATTTGATTGTGGTGAAGGAATTTTCCATGAGGTTGGAGCTCATGTTATTTTCCTATGGGATTTGTATTACAAGATTCCTATGGGGAAAGATCTTATAGGATTTGATCCTATGAATCAAACAGCTTCTGTAGAAAAAATTTCCAATAGGATTAAATCCTACAAGAATCCTATGATATCCATTTAAATCAAAGGGGCCCTAGCTTTTGCTAGTATTAGAGCATCTCTAGCAGTACCCGCAAAACGGCCGAACCCACAAAATTCCGGCGAGTTTGCGGGTTTGGGGCCAGACCAGCGCCTGCATATTTGCGTCGGCCCGCAAACGTTTTGCGGTGGCCCGTGAATCCGCACCGCCTACCCCTATTTATTTGGCTTCCCACCGCATTTGCGGATTGCAATCCCCAATCCCACACCTCCTCCGGCGAGCAATCCGCCGTGCGCTCCGCCGTCTCCGACGAGCAATCTCGCCTCCTCGTCAACAGATCTGGCGACGCCGAGCCAAGGCGCCGAAGCGGGAACCAGAGGCGGCGCTCCCCGGCGACGACCGGTTCGGCCGAGCCATGGCACGGAAGCGCCGCGCACGGAAGTACAGGCACGGCGGGTCGGTGCGCTGCGACTTGCCGGAGTTTGACCTGCTCCGGAGGGAGCGGGAGCGGGAGATCTACCGGCTCCGGAGGGAGCGGGAGCGGGAGATCATCAGCCAGCTCCCGCCCGTCATCGACCTCGTCTCCGACGAGGAGTGAAGCTCCTCCACCGCTGCGTCGCCGCCGCGCCCGTGGCTCCGGTGAGGAGCAAATTTTGTGTAGTTCTAGGGTTTGGGCGGCGACGTGTAGTTCTAGGCTAGTATCTAGGGTTTGCATTTTGTGTAGAAACAACGTTGAAATCTATCTGTAGCGAAGAACATCTATCTAGTATGAACTGAACTTTGTTCCCGCGAAAATCTGCATGTTGAAATTCAGATTTGCAGTTTCGTTTGCGGGCTCTGTTCTTCGCGGCCCAATTTCTCGCGCAAGAACACGAAAAACCCGACCCTTAAAATTGTTTTGCGGGTTCGAGTTTTGCGGGTACTGCTAGAGATGCTCTTAGTGCTATGTCTGTCTTTCCAACTTGAACTTATGGTTCCTTGGCAGTGTGCCATGTTTCATCCTATGTAAGCTGATAATCCCAGCATGGTTTATAATCTGCATACTTTCATGTGAACTCGGCAGGATTTATTAATTTAAGTTTGCGCGGTGCCTTATATCTATATGGTCATCGGAGGAAACTTGACGATGACACAAGGTGAAGCTGGTAGGTGCAGTAAACGAGGCACGTAATTCTGGTCAATCTGTACGAGTTTAACTGAAGTATAGTGTGAGCGCAAAAGTCTTGGGCTGTTCACCGGTGGAAGCATTCGTTGAGTAGGTGCGTACGTAGTTGTATACGTGAAGGAGTAGTACCAATTGCATCAAACTTGTTACTTTGTAAACTTCACAGAGTCATATCTTTTTTTAGAACCATGCAGGAGCGCTGCATATATTATATTAGAAAGGAGAGAAAGCCGAAGAGGAATGGCTGAAAGTTTTACAGAGACGGCGAAAAGCCAAAAGAAAGAAAGGAACAATTACAACTACCACGGCTGGCTAAAAGCTTAAAACCTACTGTACTCAGGACCACCAGCTAAAAAAAGAAGGATAGCGACCTAGAACGACCTAGAACTAGTCCCGTTGAAGAGCAAAACGACCTGGCAATCTTCCATTGCTTAGACAGAGTAATATCAAGGAATCACAAATATTGGGATGAATACTTAGACAATATTTATCTGCAAAAAGTGGATCACAGGTTTTGAATTACCCGTCAATTCTTAGGGACCGGTTTGCTCACCTAATTGATCACGTACGGTTCTTTCCGAGCATTCATTCATGCAGAAACAATAAGATCACAAGAGTCAGAAGACGTGCATGCATCTGGATTAACCAAAGCCCATAACCTTGGGAGCCAAGTCGAGCAAGGGCTGGAGCGCGTCCGGCTTGAACTTGCGCGCGAACAAGGCGCAGAACTCCGCCGCCCCGCCGTTGTAGCTGCAGTGCCCGTTTTGCACTCCTCGCCTCATCTCCTTGATAAGATCCTCCGTCAACACGCTGCCGTTGTAGCTCTTGGGGTGTGGCCCCTCCGGATGCCGCCAGTCCGAGTACATGACCGATCGGTTTGAGTTGCGGATGCCGAGCCCCAGCAGGTTCACCAGCGTCGGGATGTAGTGCTCCTCCATGTGCCCCACGCCGTGCCTGCCGTCCCGGAACACGGGGCCGTAGTAGGTCTCGTCGGTGATGACCTCCAGTGCGAACACGCGGTCCATCACGAACCACTGGTCGCCCTTGCGCCACTGCGCGAGGCTGATGTTGTGCTCGGCGAAGTATGGCCTGTGGCGCACGCGGCTGTCCGGGCGGTCGACGCTGTCGACGAAGTTGGTGTCGGAGCCGGTGATGTAGGCGTGCACCCTGGGTAAGTCCAGGAGGGGGATGCACGCCTCCGAGAAGAGCGCAAAGTGCGCGTTTGAGAGGTCCAGCAGCGCGTTCCCTAGGAGACGCCGCTCCGCATCCAGCAGGTTTATGTTTCCCCAGCTCGTTCTCTAGCTAGCACAGTGATATTTGTAAACGGATGAGCTTCTTGTGCATGCAATTTCAGGACAGCAAGAACTAATACTTCCTTCGTTTGTAAATTTCTTGCATTCTAGGTTTAGTGAAAGTACCTGGCTTGGAATCATGCGGCCATAGAACGGTGAGTCTGGCGGCGGCGAGCCGGTGTAGCCAGGGCTCGCGTGCACGTAGATGGAGTACAGCTCCTCGTGGCCCTCGAAGAACTTGTCCCAAAGAGGACGCAGCGGCAGGTTACCCCTCACGAGGAACAGGAAGGCGATCTTGGGCGTGATGACGTGCTTCGGCATGCTTTTCATCCTCGGCGCCATGGACGCCCTCCAGAGCAGCTCCTCGTCGGTCATGTTGTGCATGACGCCGGCGCTCGGCGACAGGAAGTCCGTGAACGCCATGCGCCGTACCTCTAATGGCGTCGTCGACGGTGCAGGCGACGGCGGCGGCGGCTCAGCAAGAGGCGATGGTGGCATGATGCAAGGTGCGGTTTCCGGCGGCGGCGGCGATTGTGGTGGCGACTGCAACGGAGACGCAGCAGGCAGCAATTGCGGCAAGATATTGTGGATGTAGATATGCTGGAAGGTGCCGCTGGACATCAAGCCCAGCACATATGCTAAGCAGAAGACGAGCAGCAAAGATACCACGCCGACGCTGCCGGAACGAGGCACGGGCATGGGCTTCTTCATGGCCTAATTGCTAGCTAACTAGCCTCCTCGAGCATGCCATGTAATTAACGTTCTGCCTTGGTTTATATGCATGCTAGCACTAGTAGCTTGCTCTGGAAAAAGTTAGCCATGGCTGCATATAGGTTAATTTCACAAGCACTGATTACTGACTAGTGCTACTCCGTCGATAGCAAGCAATCTGTTAGTGCTTGGTTCCATCTAATGTGCTCTTTCAGGAATAACAAACTACTAAGTATTTGTTTTCCAATAAAAAAAAGTATTAGTCTAATACACCTTGCACGCATGGATAGTACGGAGAAAATGCAACTAATTAAATATGACGAAATTGTGAAAATGATTTGCGCAAGTCTCCAAAAGTTTGTAAATACACACTGCAGCGATATGTTCTGCATCCACCACGAGGAACAGGAAGGCAATCTTGGGCGTGATGACGTGCTTCGGCATGCTTTTCATCCTCGGCGCCATGGACGCCCTCCAGAGCAGCTCCTCGTCGGTCATGTTGTGCATGACGCCGGCGCTCGGCGACAGGAAGTCCGTGAACGCCATGCGCCGCCCCTCGGATGGCGTCGACGGTGCAGGCGGTGGTGGCAGCGGCTCAGCCGGAGGCGATGGTGCATGATGCATGGTGCGGTTTCCGGCGGCGGCGGCGATTGTGGTGGCGACTGCAAGGGAGACGCAGCAGGCAGCAATTGTGGGAAGATATTGTGGATGTAGATATGCTGGAAGGTGCCGCTGGACATCAAGCCCAGCACATATGCTAAGCAGAACACGAGCAGCAAAGGTACCACGCCGACGCTGCCGGAACGAGGCACGGCCATGGGCTTCTTCATGGCCTAATTGCTAGTAGCTAACTAGCCTCCTCGAGCAAGCCATGCAATTAACGTTCTGCCTTGGTTTATATGCATGCTAGCACTAGCTTGCTCTGGAAAAAGTTAGCCATGACTGCATGCATATTGGTCAATTTCACAAGCACTGACTACTGACTAGTACTACTACTCCGGCCGTAGATAGCAAGCAAGCTGTTAGTGCTAGGTTCCATCTAATGTGCTCTATCAGGAATAACAAACTACTAAGTATTTGTTTTCCAATAAAAATGAGTATTAGTCTAATACACCATGCACGCATGGATAGTATATGCGGAGAAATTGTGAAAACGATTTGCGCAAGTCTCGAAAAATTCTTAAACACACATTGCAGCGATAGGTTCTGCATCCACAAGGAACTTCAATTTGAAACTTGAAAGTACTACTTCGGATGGAGTACATGAATATTGGAGGGCTAGATAGCAACGTCACGTTGCATTTTACAAACTCAGCACCTCCAATAATTAGAAATTCTGCACATTTGCAATGTGTGCGATCAATGCCACTTAGATGGAGTAACCGAGATTAGACGTTGCTTAATTATGACACCTGTGATAGCTCAAAGTCAATGGAGGAAACTTACAGTGGGAATGACGACACAGGCACACAAAGACGAGACGGGAGATCACAGTAAAGGTGGTTGCATGTATAATTAAATCGCGGCAGTGGCTATCCGTAGCTGACTAAATATGTTGTGGCTATTAGTGCTATTCTTAATACTCCTTCCGACCATCTGATACAAATCGGCCCCAAACTGCCACACTGATTATATGTTTGAGCGACCACGGAAAAGAAGAATTGATCCACTTTTTAACGCATGATGGGGTATTCGCAAAACAAAACAAAAAATAGCGCATGATGGAGCAGAGGCAAATCCAGCCCATTTTGCTAGTGCGGGGCAGAGCTGAATTGGGTTTTGGCCTTTTTTTTTCTTTCCTTTTTCTTCTCTATATAACTTATATATTTACGGAGCAGGACAAATATTTGCGTCAAAACCATCCCACCCTTAAACCCTGCTGGATTCACCACTGTGATGGAGCCCCGAAAACCAAATAATTTCCAATGTCAAATGACATTTGGAACTGTAAGGGAGGCTATTCTGATTAATCCAACACAAGTTCATTAGATATATGAGTGTAAATTCCGTTATTTTGTGTGACACCAAAATCAATTACTCACCTAATTAGTTAAAGAAATTAGCTGGTGAAGAAAGTACGTGGCTCCATTACGGATATCAGGTTGTCTTATGTTGGGAACAAATGCTGACATATATGTTTTGATTGAGTATAAGTCAGGTGATGTTGCGTGAGGAAAAAATCCAAACAAAGGTGGTATATGGGCATGCTCAAATTGAAGTCATATATAGCTTTGTTGCAGAATATACACAAGTGTTGCAATAAATATGACGGAGACGTGGTTATTGGTGGTGATTTTAATACCATCAGGACAATAGTGAAAAACCAAACGACTGTGTCGTGCCTAAATGGAGTCATATTTTGTAGTTCTGTTAATGAGATTAATCGTTAAAGGAAATGAAACTACATGGCAGACTGCAATACATGGGCAAACAATTTGTAAAATACCACTTCTGAAAAATAAGACAACACACTAGCTTCTACATAATCTGATCTTTCTCACCCCTTGGCAATAGTAATAGGTTTCAGCAGAGAGCTCAAACCTAGATGGAGTACAGCCCCTCGTGGCCCTCAAAGAACTTGTCCCAAAGAGGACGTAGCGGCATGTCACTCCATTGTTTGAAGAACTTGGACCTTACCTTGTAGCCGATGAAAACACATTGTTTGAAAGTAACGCAGTTTTAGTAAATCCTTGGAATTGGTGGCTTGAGGGTGGGTTGGGCCACTCCATCCACACACTGGATCTTCTGTGACCGTAGAAAAAGATTATTTATTGTATCTCTATCTCTACTCTTATAAAAACCACAGTTGGTGATGATGGTGTGCCTGCCATCTTTCATCCACATCCGTTCGATTCATATCCAACGAACCTGAGCAGCCTGTGGAAATTTTACGAAAAGACACCACCTTTCCGGTACATATTTACATATGACCCCCTATCTCTCCCACCTCTCCCAATCAATAGAGCCGCCGTGCGAACCAGCAGATCGCCGTCCGGCAACGTCGGAGCTGATATGGCGTCGTGGACGCCGTCGGTGCCATACGCTCTCAGAGCCTCTCCTGCCTCCCTTAGATCCATCGCCCACCACAACCCCCACCTCGCCGTATCTTGCGCCACCTTCCCCATCTCCTCCATTGCCGAGCTCGGCAACCACGCCGTCGCCGCCGGCCGTGGGCTCTGCTTGCCGGCGCGCTGATCCCCGCAGCGGAACCTTTCACCGGCGCGCCCCACCCCGTCTGTGGGCTCTGCTTGCCGGCGTGCTCCGCGTCCTTGTCAGGCCTGGATGGTCCTGGACATTGGCACGATCGAAGGAGGGAGAAGGGGAGCTCGGGTACTCAGATCGACTCTACTGCTAAACTAAGAAATTGATAAAAGACATGATAAAATTTGGTTTTTTGGATTGCTTGATCCTCCCAACCTCCCCACCTGCTCTTTATATCGAAGAGCAGGCTCAAGCATGATTACAAATTAGCACTTGTCTGATAGCAATAAGCAGAAGAACCCTAGGGGTAAAATAGTAAAACGGATACTTTGATCTGGGACCGTTGGATCTCATGTCTGAAACTCCAACAGTGATAGACAGCAGTGAACAGAGCAGAGTAGGGGTCCTGACAGTCCTCCACCCCGCCCTAGCACGTTCACCGGCGCGCCCCACCCCGGCCCTGGGCCCTGCTCGCCGGCGTGCTCCACCATGCCCCAGCACATCCCTGATAGCCGGATAGCTCCGTGACGATCCGTTTCTCGCCGGCCGGCTCGCTAGGCGCCGCTACGTCCCTGGTCGCTTTCCGGCCCGCTCCGCCGCAGTCTGTAGAACGCCAAGTCCTTCCCAAGTTGCTCCGGTAGATGCAATTCGCTTCCTCACATGCTCCAAGTCACCTGCGGCCATGGCTTTGCCTCCGCCTCTTCTGCTTTGAAGCAGCTGTCGTTGCCTTGCCCTATGGAAGGGGATGCATTCTGAAGGTGGCACGATGGCTTGGTTGATGTTCCACCATTCCATCCTGCAGCAGCAACAGTGAGGTTGATCCCCATGGGACACGGGGGAAAAGACGGCTCAGAGCTAGCTCCAATGGGGATTTGGCCTATTCAATTTGAGATACAGCAGCAGGGGACGTTCAAGGAGAGAGCAAATTTTGGAATTTAATACGGAGGTGAGGAGGTCTTAAAATGGGGGATAAATACACCGATTTATGATCATAAGGATGGATCTGGGCAAGAAATCAACGGATTAGGGCAATAGGTGTAAACTTTTAATCAGTTGGTTGGTATCGTTCTTCTATGTCTCTCAGCTCGGTGGTTCTCCTTTCTGCTCTGCTCTGCTCTTGTACTTCACCAGGTTGTCATTGCTAGCTCAAGCTCAAGAACAAGACAGGTAGCTCTTAGGAGGACGCCTTGAAGGTGATCATACTTGATCGTGCTGGGCTGATATTGCGGCGCCTCCAGTCTGTTGTTTTATGATGATCCAAATTCTATACTGATGAAGGCCAACTTGTGACGAAGGAGAGCGGAGCGCCCCGGTACGGATCGTTTCCGGGTCGGACTGCAGCCGACCTAGCGTTTTATGCCACCATATATTCCTCTTGTAAGCCGCCGGTTGGGATAAGTCGCATTGTGTAAATCCCGGCGTTTGTAACCTTACCCGATTATAGTGAAGTATTGCTGGCTGGCGCCCGTGGTTTTTTCCTCTCCTTTGTTTGGAGAGGTTTTCCACGTTAAAATCTCGTGTCCCCTTTGATTTTATCGTTCCGCTATTCGTCGTTTCTTTGCTATCGTTTATAACACAGTCGAGTCGTGCAGGCAAGGCCGTCATAGCTGTGTTTCACTTGTTCTAGCTGAGGAGAAGGTTGTGGAGCTGAACAGAGAGCCAGCGCTGCGGTCCATCGGCGTTTGCTGCTGGTATTCCTCCGTTCAGTTTACAACCCTAAACTCTTATTTGTTCCAACCTTTTGGCCTCGTTTTGACCTGGTTTTTTCACCACGTCATCGTTTTACTAGTAAATTGATAAATAATGGATGAGTGTGTTTGCCAAAGGATCAATCATGCGTGCAGTGCGCTCGCATCAGATCTCGTACCTCTCTACACTTTGTATGGTCAAAGTTAGTATTGCAAGTAGCGTCGAAGAATCAGATATTTACAACGTGTTGCTACTTGTCATAGAGAGATTAGGATAGGGTGACTGCTATGCAGCTTATTTCCTGGAGCGTGTGTCCACAAAATCAATCTTTCCTCTATATGGTGTATCAGCATCAACAGACTGCCATGTAGTATTTAGTAACCTGGACAGAGGCGGGTCAGGGTAGGGCGGTGATCGAGGTAGGGGTCGGTGGTTAAAAAAAAAAGTTTGAACGGTTTTTATAATTTAGGGTTGAAGACTGAACCAAATAATAATTTAGGGTTGTAAACTGAACTTTAGGACATGTTCAGGGGTTAAATTGGACTTCTCTCTATAGAAAATCCTCCCAACAGATCGGCCACACACTACAGAGGGTGGCATGTGGGCCGGTCCAATGTGGTGGGCATGTCTGGTTTGCCAGACAATTTTGGGGGCCATTCGGACCGATGGGGGCGTTGTTGGAGTCTTTTTCGTGTCCATGGCCCCGTTAGGCCGATGGGGTGGCTTATTGGTGGCGCTGATGCCACAAATGCACATATTTCTTGAATCACACTTTTTTGTAAGTATTTTTCCAGTTGTATCGCCCAAACAAAGATGTTTGGTCAGTGCTTTTATGGGTGTTTTAGTCGCATTCAACGTACACTTCCCCTAGTCCAGCGGTTAGCATCCACGACGTGAGCTGAAATGATCGAGCCGTGCACATATGTATGCCGTCGATCATCAGACCAACCAAAGCTTGGGCGTCAGCTGGAGCAGATTTGCGAGCGCGTCCTTGGCAAACTTGCGCGCGAACAGGTGGCAGAACTCCACCACCCCATCGTCGTGGTTGTACTTGTACCCACACTTGCCGTCTCCTCGTCTCATCTCCTCCAGCAGTTCCGCCGAGAGACCATTCCCGACGAAGCTCCTTGGGTGCGCTCCCAAGGTGCTCCAGTCCACGTACGTCAGCGTCCGGTTCTCACATCGCGCGCCCCAGCCCGGCAGCAGGGTCACCAGCGTCGGCAGGTAGTGCTCCTCCATGTTCATCTCGCTCTGGTTTCCCCGGAACACGTCGTACCACGCCTCCTCGGCGACGAGCTCCACTGCGGTCCGCCGGTCCATCTCGAACCACTGGGACCCCTTGCGCCACTCCGTGAGGCTGATGTTGTGTTCCTCGAAGAAGGGGCCGTGCCGCGAGACGTTGTAGAAGCTCTCGACGTGGAATCTATCGCCGGAGCCGGTGAGGTGGGCGTACACGGCCGGGAAGCCCAGCAGCGGGATGCACGACTCCGAGAAGAGCGCGAACCGCGCGTTGCCGAGGTCCAACAGCGCTGTCGCCAGGAGCCGCCGCTCCGCGTCCACCAGGTTCATGTCGCCCCAGCTGGTGTCCTGGCTCGGTATCAGGCGGCCGTAGAAGACGGACTCCGTAGGCGCCAAGTCGGCGTAGCCGGGGCTCGCGTGCACGTAGATGGAGTAGAGCTCCTCGTCTTGCGCGTTGAAGAATAACTCCCACAGTGGCCACAGCGGCAGGGCCCCCTGCGTGAGGAAGAGGAAGGCGACCTTGGGAACGATCGACACGTGGGGGACCCGCCTCGGCTCCATGGACGCCCTCCAGAGGAGCTCCTCGTCGATCATGTTGTGCACCAGACCGCCGCCGCTTGGCGCCAGGAAGTCCACGAACTCCATCTGCGCCAGCGGGGCGGACGCTGTTTCCGGCGACACAGCGGCGCGGAGAGGAGGGAGGTAGGATTCTGGGGAGAAGCTGGCGTTGCTGATCTTGCCCAGGGCAAAGCCGAAGGTGACGAGGATCAGCACAGGAACCAGATTGAGGATGCTGCTCCCTGAATAGAAGCCCTGCGTGCCCTTGGCTGCGCTGCTGGCCATGCTGCTAGAAGCCTAGAACCTATGATGCTTAGGGGAGAAATGCGGATGATGGTTATAACTGGGATCTACCACGGGTACGCAGACACGCCATGTGCAAATTAACATCGCTTGCTCTTACTAAAGTTAGCAAGTGCAACTAAAAAATTGACAACGATGATGCTAGATTGTGTGGCCAGAGCAGGTTTTGGAAATGCATGGTAGCGTCAGTTCTGCAAAAGTTTCTGTATCCGACCCACAGCAATGCAAGTGGCATCTTGGTCAAAAGTAGTATAGCTTGGGAAGAACACAACGTACAACATGAACTTATCTTTGTGTATAGATGGAGCAAAGTTCCCCGATGCAATATGAATAATGTTAGAATTACAATTTGACTTGCTATTGTTTAGAAAAACAATTTGACTCGGGCCGAATAACAGAATCTCAGGACAGATATGTCTCCACCAGTGGGGATTACCGTCTCGAGAATCCTAGGGCTGGCCTCCATGGCTCCTTCTGAGAGCGTAAGCAATCGCCAAACCCCCAGCAATGGCACCTGCCGCAATGAGGGCCGGCGAACTCCTGGATTGGGCATATGCCACAGCCCACCGGAATATGAACTGCATGCCACAGCTTGATTCAAACTTTTCTGTGGAGAATTCCTGCATATATTGAATGAGGCTGTTAATCTTTTCTTTTTTTTAACTGATGAGGCTGTTAATCTGGCATCGCTTGAAGTAGTAAAAGGTGCTACCTTCTTACAAATACACAAGCCACTATCAATGTACCCATACATCATCTTAGCATCCAGCATGGCATATCAATGAGGCATCTGGATATGTATACAATTGATAGCTAACAAGGTTTGGTTCATTAAATAAGATAAGATGCCCCTTAAATAAGATAGCTAACAAGGTTTGGTTCATTAAATAAGATAATGCCCCTTAAATAAGATAGCTAACACGTTGTTTAATTTCGTTCAAAAATATTAAGAGAATTTTACAAAGCAGCCTAGATGGAATACAAACTCAGAAGGAGCATTTGATTTGTCTTCTCACAATCGCGGTCACTGCAGGCTAGAAACAAATTCATCGCAACTTCGATCGAACATTTCTAAGGAGAAATCCTGCATAATGATCCCAAGAAAATTAAACAAAATCAACATAAAAGTCATTGAATAATTTTCTCAAATATGATAAAAGGATTCACAGATTATTGTAAAATAAGTCTGTGGCTTTTTCCTTCTCAATTATTGTTAACATAAATCGTTTATCCTGTATCCACGATGTCTAGTTAGCTCCCCAGTCCAAATAGCGCAGCTCTAGATCAACAACATTCAGGTACCTGCTAAATGTTTATCCCACCGCACTTCCTCTAGGGGCTCCACTAATATAGCTTATGTAAATTTTTACAAGAATCAAATAGAACATTTTTCAGAAATTTATTATGTCATGTTTGTTTGAACTTTCAAGGCAAACTAGATGATTTCAAAATGGTAAATAATACCACGCGCTTTAGGTATTCTTTTTAAAGCAGATAGGCCTCACAGACCTTTCTGGACTAATAATGGAACATGTAGAAGATGAGTACAATTTCACTCACCTTAGGAAGTTTATGTTGAGAGTTCAAATGTTCAACATGAAGGCGGACATTAAAGGAAGCAGGAATCCAGAATTTCCTGTCTACATCGGCATAAGTCCTTGAAACTATGTCAAACAGAGTTCGAGCCCCATTCTCTATGGATTGCAGAATAGAGGCTTCTCTAGCCCTTCGATTCCTGAAAAATCAGTAAAACACACATTACATCAGAATAACATACGGTATTAAGAAATGTATAAGCAAATCATCTATAAAAAATATAGATAGTTGTATGTTGGCATCTGCGATCATGGAAACAAAAAAACAATGAGCCACTTGTATAGAACGAAGAGAAAGGAGGAAGAAGGAAATATACTGCATTTGAGTTGATTAGACAAATCCAAATGTATAACGTGTCTAGCCATAAATTTTTAGTGTAGACAAAGTTTGCAGTAGGGATTGGTTGCATACCTGAGGTATCCACAAAGCATATGCTTGGGCCATAGGTTGATTCTTCCATGCATTGGAACTAACACGTGCGGGGACATATCCAAGAATTTGTATGTGCTTTCGAAGTAGTCCTGCATATTTCAGAACAACCTAATGTTAATCTACTCTGATTTAGACAACATAGTTCTAGAGGCAGGAACACCAGAAAAGGTGAAGCACAGAAACAACGTACAAGATGAGAAAAAGAGAGAATTTTCCCACGATTTGAAAAAATTGTGATGTATTACAACAATGACCGTAAAAAAAATGCAATTACCTTCATGTTGCCGCCAGCCCTAATGTCCAATGCTGCACTCCCATGCCTGCAAACGCAAAAAATATTAAAATATGCATGTTTACTTCTCAGTTCTTAAGCATCACTTGCATCTTTAGTGTGTGATCATTTTCCTTATTGATTTTGAGGAAAATTCTTCAGTACTTTAAATCTTGTCGTATGTTTTAGTAGTAACAAAAAAATAAACAATGATGAGTCTCTAATAGTTGCCTTAGACACAAGCCTATTCTGCCATAGCCTACCTAGGATAACCTTATAGTTTCTAAATTCTTCTCAAATAAATTGGGAAAAACTAGCAGAGATGGATATGCACACGATTCAGAGGTTTCCATTTTGGAGATGATGCACAACTGCTTTGAGTATTGCCAACCATTTATCTTGATGTGACAATTGGCAGAATTAAATTTTATTGCCACTCACTCTAGTAATTAAGGCCAAGTTCGGAAACTGAGCATGGCGTACTCCTGAAAACCTGGCCGTTCTGTTTGTGTTCTTGTCTGCTTGCCTTATATACTTTCTTTTATTAACAAGTTAAACAATTTAGATGTGGCACTTCAGTTCGGTAATTAGTAATTGCATATAAGAGGTAAACCATATGCTGATCCACGATCATAGAGTATCTGCAAGCTCTGCCGATCATTTTTTTTTTCAAGAATGATGCTTACCCTACACAATGATCTCCAACAATTAGTGCATTGGTATTGACATGGAGAACCCCCATGTGACCATCTGTATGACCCTGGGATTAAAAACATTGAGAAAGTTTCAATCAATTAATCCAGTGTATGTTCTGCTCTAGCTAAAACAACTTGATTCACCGATGCAGTTGATATTGTGGACAATTGAATTCCATACCAGCAAACTACATCAGTCCCCAAGAAGATTCACTCAGGATTGCAAGATAAAAGTTCAGTACAGAACAGATGGTGTATATTTAACATAAATAACAGAATGTATGATTTAGATCAGATCACATCAGAAAATGGATGGACTCGAAACTCTACAAGGACCAATCATCCACAATAACTGCTTTATAAGATCACGTGTAGTGTCGATTCAATTTGCCGTGAACAACATCAGGAAGGCTACATTCTACAATTTTTGTCCTGAATTGTAACTGGTAACTGTAGTTAGTGCCAACCATAATGACACCATCTTTTGTTAAAACAATACAACACACAACAATAACCATTGGAAATAAATCTGTGGTTAGTGTAGTCATTCTGTACGAACTATGGCATGCACCTATATTTGAACTGTAAGAAGCAAAATGTTTATACCCTGTAATGCATATTGGACTGTCAATTGCTTCCAGTCCTTATGTCTAGGGTAATGTTACTGTGTTAGCCTTTTTAGAGCTCGGTACATAAATAAAGTTTGTATGATTGGACAATTCAAATGAATTATCATGTAAGGTAAAAACATTGGCATGTGCTGAGATGGGAGAATAATTCTCAAAATAAATCACTGGCTTACAGGGGCAAAAACAACTTGTAGTTCTTGGTCACCTATGCATATGTTTTCACCGCCGGTCACTGCAGTATAGCCACTTGACCAATTCCCTATACAACATGCACGTTGCAGACGCAATATAAGTGTGTATGGAAAAATAATTTAATGAGTATGAAGTATGAGCCAAATCGCACAGACACACATGGTACATAGCGTTGAAGCCTTGAAGGTAGCGAATGGTCTAGCTTAATTACATAACTGAACTATTATCGATTACCATCATTCAAAGCAAATCAGACCTAAAATAAACTATAGCTTGTTTGACATTCAACAATAAACGATGATCCAACAATACAGCACCTTAGTAATGCCTAATATACCAGGACAGAGTGGAAATTACTATGAGGACCATGTAGAAAGGTATGAATCTTCATCATCTAGTGAATAGTCTGCTTGCATCATATTTGTTAAGGATGTGAATGTAAATTACAGACATATGTACTGTAGAAGGAGCCTCTTGATTTTTCAGATGATCAAAACAAGGTCCAATGATACGTTTTTACTTGCTCAATACCAGTTGAATTATCCAAGCACCATATTCCTGACTACTTTTGATACTCAAAAGAAGGGAAGATGGATAGGCTTTGGCTAAGTGGATGATAACTTTAAAATTTTAGTACAAAGGGATGCAGGTAGTTACCTTTCCCTATTCGCTTCATGGTGTTTTGGTGTGTCAAAAGAACAGCATCAGGATTGCATCTCTGAACAACCGAAAGACCTGCATTATTAAACCACGCAGCCAGTAAATTTATGAACATGGGAGTACATGTTTCCAGCCTCTTTAGTTTTGGGATTTTTTCCAGATAGGGTCTTAATTTTCAATATAATAACTAAGTAGTGCTACGGAAAGCATTTGTAACCATACCATCAATATGATCATTATGATGATGTGTAACAAGGACTACTAACTTCTTTGGAAGGGAATTGACAAGATCTGCAAGCTGAACATGACAGGATGTTGTCATTTGTTTGAATTGAATAGATAGCCTCTGTTTAAACTGGAAATTAACATAAGCAATTAAAGGTGTAGGCCACTACGCATAGCTGTGCATATAACATCCTCTATTAAGCAAAGCCTATAGTAAAAGCACAATTTGATGTGCAAAAAAAAAACACGCTAGGCACACAGCACACTTCTGAAATTCCTCTACTTATGTATAACTTTGAAATAAATAAAAAATCCACACTGAGAGTAACAACGAGAAAATTCTGACTCACATTGTTCACGGGAGACTTATACTAATCTTCTGACATACTTTGAGTTTAAAGTTCACGTTCTGAAGGATGATACAACCAGCATAAATCATATCTACTCTTTTTCAGAAAACTTTGAGTTGATTCTTTCACAAACCAAAAGTTGTGCGGCTGTGCACAAAATTATGCTTTTGCAATATAGCCCCAACTTGGAAAAGGTAAAAGTTTTTGCATGAAGTCTTGTAATGCTTTTTGTCCCTTGTGTCATTATTTGGTAGTCCTAGCAGATTCTACTCTGATATAAAAACATTCGGAACAAGTTATTTCCGCCATATAGCCTAAGGGTGATTTTGAGGCCTTCTAGAAATAAGGTGATGAAGAAGATGATTTCAGTACTGCGGCTCCCAAGAGGAACCAAAGCAAATGAATAGATAAGGGAGAAGGTGCACAGTTGCACTTCTCTGAAATCTACAACAGCACATTAGGATACTTCAAAAAAAAAAACAGGCCCAAGGAGGAAACAGCATTTAAAAGATAGTGAAATAAGAGATACACCATGTGTCATTGTATGTGGAGTAACAAGAATATAATCTTAGGTGTTGCTCTTACCTCTGTATGAACCTGGGTGCAACATCCAGGATCTATCAGTAGAGCATCACCACAAGCAAAAAAATCAGAGCGTTTTGATCCACATGTACCACCGTTTGCTTGTACTACCACGAGATTAGTCGTACGGAAAGGAGATAAGGTCCTACTCTTCATTGGTACAAGCATTAATCCAGGAGGATATTCCTATCAATGAAACATTGCATTTCAGGAAAAGGGACCAGCATATTTACTACAAACTGAAATTTGATCCAAGTAAAATACAGACCTGGGAGGCCAATGCAGAGGCAGCGGTCCGATTTGAGGATGGTTCCGACTTCGGAAACCCAATGTACACACACGGCCCAATTCGAGTACCACCGGGCTTCACTCCAGAAAGCAGTTCCCAGGCACCCTCCTTGGACATCCATTTACAGGAATCTACAACGCACAACTCAGCTTAGGGTGTCCAATCAAATTCCTAGACACAGAATCCCTGGTAAGAAACTGAGTACCACACCTTGCAACACATCCGGTTTCGACTCCAGCGCCCCGACGAGGAGCACCGTGTTGACGCCCGCGTCCGGGCCGAACTCCGGTTCCTCGACGTACTTGTGGAGTCTCCACTCCCCGCACATCGCGTTCGTCAGGCCCAATTGGTTCAGAATCTGGTTAGTGTGAAGCCATGGCTCAGATCAGTTGTCATTTGTGAAATTATGGTTCTAAGACACAATTAAACCATGCTTGCAATTAGTAATCCGTAGTTTCCACACACACACTGTAATCCCAGCGACACACACCGAAATATATCACTGGATTTGGCGAGCTACATCGAGATAGATCCATCTGAGGGCAGTTGCTAGTGTTTTGCTAAGTAAGTCGCGTTTCACACTGGACCAGCAGCAGAGCGACCGAATTTTACTCCACTAATAGGAATGATGGATCCATGGATCACCTGGTCGAGGGCGGCGGGGACGTCGAGGCGCGAGAGGTCGAGGCGGCCGGAGTCCTCCGCGCCGCCGACGGCCACGCCGGGCCGGGCAGGCTCCTCGTCCGCCGCGAGGCGCCGTAGGGGCGCGGACGGGAGGTCGTAGAGGTCGCTGTCGACGTAGCGGCCGTAGTCCTCCTCCTCGGATGGCGTGGACGTTGGGGACGGCGGGGGCTGCTGCCGGACGACGAGGAACTCGGCGGTCGAGGGAGCCGTGACCGCCGCCGCGAGCCGGTACGAGAGGGTGGCCATCTCCGGTGGAGCTGCGGCGGTGTTGAACTCGACTGGGGATTAGCGATTCTTCCGAAAAAGAGAAGAGCTTAGTTTCGTCCGTACGCTTAATGAGTAGTTGGTGATGATCCAACGACGAGATTTGTTCTCGGAGAATTCAATTCAAATCTGAGTTGGTGATCTACTTTTGCGGCTAAGAGTAATAATTGGCGCTGCCTGCATAATTCAGACCTGCAATTTGTTTCGGACATTCCGAATTTCTCTGAATACTTGTATACCCGCTGTAAAATTCAAAAACACGTTCTAAATGTTGCAGGCAGTGGGTGCGCAATTTGTGGCGCCCCGTCTGAAACCTCTGATCACATCATGTTCAACTGCTACGAGTGTGAATGGATAGGATAATTTCCACACCGTATTCGATTTCCAAACTGTTTTAAAGAATCAATATCCGGTTTGAAAAATCCGATGGATAAGGATATCCGATTCAAATTTGACATACGGATATGGTATGTCAAATAGCCCATAATATGGATTATCTGAAAATTAAATATGATTATGCATTGGTTTTAATCCGAATAATCCTATTTTTTTACCGAAATGTCTAATCTAATAGATCTTATTTTGCGGTTAGTGAGTTGCTGAGTTCGTCCGTTTAATAACAACTCACTTAAGTAGTCATTATAGAGTCTATGGAGTACAACTTTATTAGTGAATCGGTTATTCAACAATTACTTTTGGTTGTATGGTTTAACAATGTATTTATGTACGTATCAATCAGATTAATTTTGTTTCGCTCCGAATCTGCTGTGTTACCATTCCGAATCCGCGACCACATATATCCGACTCCGAATCCGCAACCCGCTATTATCCGATCTGCTCTGAATTCGATGAAAACATGTGGTAGAGTATATGATAGAGGAAAAATCCGATCATTTTACATCCCTATCAATTGCCCCTTCGCGCGCCGTTTCTGGGCTGCCCTAGGCTCCCCCACCTCGCGTGTGGGCCAACTGAAAGGATCGGTATGACACCTAGAGAGGGGGGGGGGGGGTGAATAGGTGCTACTCCAATTTTAGTCTTTTTCAATTTAGGCTTGACACAAAAGGTAAATTCTCTAGATATGCAACTACGGTGAATTTACCTATATGACAAGCTAGCAACTAGGCACGATATAATAAGGCGGTAAACAAGGATAGATGTAACCGAAGTCAAAGCACGCGGAGACACGGATGTAATCCCGAGTTCCTCCTTTTTAGGGGAGTACGTCTCGTTGGAGAGGTGTGAACCAACACAATGGTTCAACGGCCACAAAGGCCTCACCCTCTTCTCCGGTGAACCGCACCACAAAGGTTTGGTTCACTTCAACTATCGGAAACCTTCAAGGCGGAGTCCGGAGCCTTTACAACTACGACTTGGGGCACAACCCACAAAGGATTGGGGGCTCCCAAATAGCTACAACCTGTCACAAAGACAATCAAGTGAGTACAATAGGGGGCTAGGTTTTCCTAGTGGAAACCCTAGCAAATGGTCCCTCAAGTGAATGAGGGGGAAATGACAAACGGCTCGGTGAAGATGTAGATCGGGGCCTTCTCCTTCAATCCTCCAAAGATCAACAAGTTTGGGTGGAGGGATTGGGAGATCTAGTGATTCTTGAGCTTGCAACAATGGTGTCTTCAAATCTGGGCGAGCTAGCTGGCTGGAGGAAGGAGGAGGGGTATTTATACCCCTCCCAGAAAAGTAGCCGTTGCAGACAAGAATCACACCGGAGACTCCGGTCCTAGTGACCGGAAACTCCGGCCTGTGGCGGAAACTCCGGCCAGCAGGGGCCGGAAACTCCGCCCCACACCAGGAGCTGAGCAACTTCTTCACAGCAGAGACTCGGGCCAAAACTCAGGGGCGGAAACTCCGGCCTTGGGGGCCGGAAACTCCGCCCCACACCAGGGGCTGAGCAACAATCCAGCAGCTGAGACTTGGGCAAAGACTCCGGTGCCCTGGGGCCGGAAAGTTTGGCCAGGGGCGGAAACTCCGGTCCTGAGGACCGGAAACTCCGCCCCACACCAGGGGCTGAGCAACACTTCAGCAGCTTTGCTGTTTCTTCGAGGATAAGTCCAGGGACCGGAAACTCCGGCCTTGGAGGCCGGAAACTCCGGCCTGAAATGCTCCAGAAACTCTTTTCTCTTTTTGGTGTTGATGCACATGTTGTATACAATAAAACCTGCATCACTTAGCACCAGATTAGACATCCTAAGTGTTGTTAACTAACACACAAAACAGAGATCACAAAATGTCCTTTCAATCTCCCCCTTTTTGGTGTTAGATGACAACACACGGATTTGCAATAACGTTCACCATACTATCATGTTTAACACAAGGAAAAGCTCCCCCTAGATGTGTGCATATAACTCATTTGCTTTGGAATGCAAATGCACACATATAGAGAAACAAGTTCCACAAAAAGGTGACATGATATGTAAACGATACATTTCATAAACAAGACATATCACAAAGTAGGTTGAGCCTAGAGATAAAAACCATACCTTGTGCATATAAATGTAGATAAAACATCCATATAACCATAGCACAACAATGTAGGTTCAACCATACATAATAGAAATCCACATGTCTTACACTCACATAGTTCACAACACAAGATGCAAAAAAGTTCCAAATAACATAAAAGGGACACAAGCGCAATAAAATGATAAACGCACATGCTTGTGTCCAACCCATGCAAATGATAAACACTCACATAGCTCTGATACCAAAGTAGTTCTATTAGGTTCTCTCCGGGATTTGCATGGGTTGGACACAAGCATGTGCGTTTATCATTTTATTGCGCTTGTGTCCCTTTTATGTTATTTGGAACTTTTTTGCATCTTGTGTTGTGAACTATGTGAGTGTAAGACATATGGATTTCTATTATGTATGGTTGAACCTACATTGTTGTGCTATGGTTATATGGATGTTTTATCTACATTTATATGCACAAGGTATGGTTTTTATCTCTAGGCTCAACCTACTTTGTGATATGTCTTGTTTATGAAATGTATCGTTTACATATCATGTCACCTTTTTGTGGAACTTGTTTTCTTGTGGTGACCTTGTTCTTGACATTAACAATGATATTCTCTAGATGAAGACTCTTTCTTCTCCAATCCTTTTTGACTCTTGCTATACGACGGGTTTCGATATCCTCATTGATGCGAGGAATTTCGGCTTGATCATCTTGATCATTTGAGTCCCCGTCTTGACCGGATTGTTGACCTTGATCATCTTGAAGCTCATCTTCAAAAAGAAGGAGAGGGTTGATCTTGGTCTTGACCTTGGCTAGTGTTGACAATAGGAGAACTTGGTTCTTGAATAGCCTCTTGGTCAACTTGAGGAGGGCCTTGAACTTGTTCTTGGATAGGTGCATCATTTGCTTCCATAGAAGGTGCAACTTCAACTTGTGATGATGGATTCTCCACATGAGTGGAGCTAGGACTTGCTTGAGGAGGCTCATGACGGATTTCAATGGGGCGATGGAAACCAACCCCCATTCTTCTTATTGCTTCTTGAGGTTCCTCATTATCTACATCACAAACATGAAATTGCGCCACTTGGGAGCCGTCATTCTCATCGAACCTCACATCACAAGATTCTATGACTTTCCCAACGGTCTTGTCATAGACTCTATAGGTGTGAGATTCGGCACCGTAACCAACAAAAACACCCTCTAAAGCTTTAGATTCAAATTTAGACAAACGAACACTTTTGTTCTTATAGAAACACTTACAACCAAAAACTCGGTAGTAGGAGACATTGGGCTTGTTGCCGGTGAGCATCTCATAAGATGTAAACTTCTTGCCAACACGAAAGAATAACCGGTTAGATGAGTGACACGCCGTGGAGATAGCCTCGGCCCATAAGAATAGCGGAGACTTAAACTCCGCCAACATAGACCTTGCCATATCCATGAGAGTCCGGTTCTTCCTTTCGGCTACACCATTTTGTTGAGGGGTATATGCAGCGGAATATTGATGACGAATCCCCTCTTCACTAAGAAACTCATTTAAGGTGTAGTTCTTGAACTCGGAGCCATTATCACTCCTAATGACCAAAATAGGGACATTGTATTGGCGTTGAACAATATTGGAAAAGTCGATGATGGTTTGTTGGGTTTCATCCTTCGTCTTGAAGAAATAAACCCAAGTAAATCTTGAATAGTCATCAACAATCACCAAACAATATTTCTTCCCACCAAGACTAGGTTGAGGCACGGCACCAAAGAGATCAACATGAAGAAGTTCCAAAATCCTCGTTGATGAAATAATGGTCTTGCCCGGATGGGGAGAATCATGCATCTTTCCTTCAACACAAGCCCTACAAAGACGATCTCTGGAAAAAGAAACATTGTCTTTTAGTCCAAGAATGTGGCCACCCTTGTGAAGACTTTGCAAAGTTCTCATGTTGACATGGGACAAGCGGCGATGCCACAACCACCCCACGTCGGCCTTTCCGAATAGGCATATTGCTTGAGTGTTGGTAGACCCCGAAAAGTCTACCACAAACAACTCATTTTCAACATACCCAACGAACATGACCTTTAGAGTCTTGCTCCTCAAGAGTACCACCATATCAATAGTAAAATGGACATCAAAGTTCATCTTATTAAGAGCACGAACGGACATAAGATTGTAACCTAGAGACTCAACAAGCATGACATTTACAAGGGTGATATCCCTTGCAACTACCACCTTGCCGAGACTCTTTACCTCAGCTTTTGAATTATCACCATAAGAGACGGTTATTGTATAATCTAGATTTGGTCTCAAGTCCGTCATAATCTCCTTGCTTCCGGTCATATGACTAGTGCATCCACTATCAACCACCCATTTAGATCCACCGGAAGCATAGTCCTACAAGAAATCATTGCTTGGATTTAGGTACCCATTTCTCAATGGGTCCTCTTTGGTTAGCAACAAGGGTCTTAGGAACCCAAATAGAGTAATCAATGTAACCATCATATGGACCAACATATTGAGCATAAACATCCCCATAATAATCAACATAAAGAATATAGTTGGGGTTGTTATGCCCCGCAAAGTCACTACGAGTGGTCTTGCCCCTTGTGGCACTACCACCGCAATGGAAGTCTGGCTTGTGCGGGCTTGGTCTTGATCTTCTTGTTGTTGCCCACTTTCTTCTTGGGCTCGGCTACATAACCAAGACCCTCCTTCCCTTTGTGTGGTTTTTGCTCAAATAAGTAAGCAATACCCTTATCTTTACCTTTGGGAATAGAGGTCTTGGCACTAACATTTTCATGAACACGAGGAAGAATAGATATGCTAGTTGAGCTAGATTTAGAAAGTTGAGTTTGAAGTTGCTCATGAGACTTGACTAAAAGGGAGTGAGTTGTTTCCAAGGCCTTGTGAGCCTTGTCAAGCTTCTCCATATCCTCAAGAAGTCTAGCATTAGCAACCCCAAGTTCAACTTTCTCCTTTTTAAGCACTTTATATTTAGCAACGACATGATCTCTATCCTTAATGATTTTATTAATGATATCATCATTTTTAGCATCAAGAGACTCAAGTCTTTCCTCAAGAGAACATCTTTCTTCACTCTCTTCATCAAGAGAGGCATTCAAGGATGCTACGGAAGCATTCAAAGAGGCAATGGTGAGAGAATCCTCTCTCTCAATCTTACTCTTTTCTTGAAGAAGTTCTTCGGCCGCACATAGTTGTCTCATGAGAGACTCAACATGTTCCTTAGCTTCACCTTGCAAGTTAGTCATGAAGTATCGAAAGCAACAAGTTCTTTCTTAATCACAAGACTAGATTGATCACTCATTTCATGCATAGTCTTGGGAGAAGGAGATGATACCTCGGTGACATTAGCCATGAGGCAACGAGCGTTGTTGGTGGAGAAGTTCTCATTGGGGGATTCAAAGAGAGAAGATGATGAAGTTGATACAATAGCCAATGCGGCTACCTCTTTAGTAGGTGCATCTTCATCTTCGGAATCACTTGTGGCATATTCTTCTTGTGCCACCAACACAATTCTTGGTGCCTTCTTGAAGAAAGGCTTCCTTGGTCTTGCGGGCTTCTTTTGGATCAACTTTGAATGGTCCTTGGGGATGAGCTTCCCACCATTTTGCTCTCGGTTCTCATAAGGACACTCTCTTATGTAGTGGTTCTTGTCATGACAATTATAGCACGTCTTCCACTTTGAGGCTAGCTCTTTCTTCCCACTTGAGTTGTTCTCTCTATCGAACTTTGGAGGATCATTGAAGATGGGTACAAGGTTGCGGATCCAAGCAATGTGACAAGAAGAGACTTTGGCATCGAGACGCCAAAAAGGGAAAAGAGCATAACTACACGAAACCCATGGAGATCACCCGGAGCTTTCTTCCATGTCATCATCACCTTCCCCTTCTCCATTGTAGTCCTCATCGGAAAGGTTCATGGGAGCCTTGCCGGTGTTGTGAGAAGTGGAGGGCAATGAAGTCACATCCGCATAATCCGACCAAGGAAAGATGTCTTCGTTCCATCTCTCAAGAGGGATAGTATCGGCCGACGAGGAGGAGATAATAGGATTGCCATCTTCATCTTCTTCCGGAGGAGGAGTGATACTACCATTGTTGAGCTTGCGCAACTCCTTGATCATGATTTGTTGGTTGTCAATGATGTGCTTCTCTCTCACATATGAGGCATGGTTCTCCTTGTGAAGTGCAACATCCATGCAAAGCAACTTTCTCTTCCACCAAGAGAGTTTACTCACTTCCGAGTTCACTTGAGCCCTTCCTTGAAGATAGGAGGGAGGGTCGGCATTCTTGCTTCTCCTTCTAGGCATTGGGGCCTCGGTCTCCGCTTCCTCACTACTAGATTGCGGAGGAGGTGCACGAGAGGAAGACGGTTGCTTGGTGTGCTTGCTAAGTTGGTGGAGAGTCCCCTTGGCATGCTTGGTGAGGCGAGAGGTATCGATGTTGGAGACCTTGGAGAGGATGAGCTTCATCACATAAGGTGCATAGAGAGGGTTCTTGTGCTCAAAAATGGCCCAAAGCAATTCACACTTGATGAAATCCATGACATCAACTTCTTGTCCTTCACAATCCGGACCGGCTTGGAGCACCTTGTAAGCATGGTATAAGAGGTTGACAAGCCCTCCTCGAATGGCATCCACATTTCCAGCTTGAGGAGCAAGATTGAGCCGAACCATGCGAAGGAAAATGTTGAAGGTGGGGAGGAGGTCTTGATTGGTGCCAACGGATTTTGCAACTGAATATAAAGGGCGCAAGCGGCGTTTGTTGTAGGCTACTCCTTCCACATGCATCCTCTTCCCAACACAAGTAGTGGCACCCTTGAACTTGTATCCCAAACATCTTCCAAACTCCACAAAGTTAGAGGTGCACTTTTGAGAACCGGTCATCCAAGTCATGGTGATATCTTCATCACTATCAAACACCACTGTGGCAAAGAATTGATGCACAAGCTGAATATCATAATCTTCATGAACATGAGAGATGAGCCTCTCAAGTCCAAGCTTCCGAGCAATCCACACGGCCTCTTGAAAATAAGGTTTCTTGTCCAAGCTCTCAAGGCTCAACACTTTTTGCTCACACACCATGTGCTTCTCAATGCGGGCATAAATCTCATTCATGATCAGCTGCTGCTCTCTCCTTGGAAACCTAGGATCATCGGTGTTGGATGGCAAGTCATAGAACTCCTGAGATCTCATCCGACGAAACTCGAGCTTCCCCATGCCCAAAACAGTGGTCAAGGAGTCAAAGTGAGCCCTCTCGGCCTCTTCTTCATTATCAAACCCACCTAGGGCAGCATGTCTTGTGGCTTCTTCATCTATGGTACCCTGCTGTCTCAGACGGCCAGCGCTGCTGTCAAAAAGAAGCTTGTCCCTTGTTTGAGCACGGATGGCTTTTCTTGGTGACTTTTCAGGATGTTTCATGGAAGCCTTTGTCCTCTGCCCACCTGTGAAATAATCAGAATAGGAGAAAAGCATGGGGATAAGCTTGCATGTCCAGGAATCAAAAGAAGAAGTAACCAAAGAATTCTGGGCACAAAGTGACTGATCTACACCGGAGTTTCCGGCCTCAGGGGGCGGAGATTCCGGCCCTGACCGGAGTTTCCGGCCTGGAAGACCGGAGTCTCCGGCCCTGAGATGGGGAACCTCGATTTAGTTCAAGAAACTTTGTGCTGAGAGTTCTAGGGTTAAATCTAGGATACACCTTGCCATCTAGAAGATTCTACACCATGAAAAACTAGGGGAACTACTCTCCAAACTTAGATCGAGGTAAAAACCCTAAGGAGAGAGAGGAGGTACCCTTTTTGTCCATGGTGCAGCCCAAACGAAGGAGAGGAAGGTCTCCCGCGTTGGTGAGGAGGAGTAGGCCGGAGGCACGGCGGATTCCGGCGGCGGGGAGCAGCCGGAGTGGCACCTTGAGACGGCGGCGGCTGCAGGGGAGAGGTTGGGGGTCGGGGGTGTGTGGGAGTTGTGAAGTCAACTCCCACCCCGATCCCCTTTTGGACCCCTGCGAGACTGCCCAGACCGGAGTTTCCGGCCTAAACACCGGAGTCTCCGGCCTAAGCCAGAGTTTCCGGGTTTAGGGCGGAAACTTCAGTAAGACCGGATATTCCGGCCCAAAGGACCGGAGTTTCCGGCCCCACCAACTCAAAAATGCCAGGTTTTGTTGTTGAACATGCAAGATGCACGAGGAGCAAGTTTTCAGAAGGGAGAGGCCTGGGATGGGACACAAAGTCACTGGAAATGGTACTTCACACTCAAACTTGGTAAGAGGCATAAAGAAAACATTAAGACGCATCATTTGAGTGTGTTTTCCATAAAAACCAACGGATAGGCAAAAAAAAAAGGCCATAAGGCTCCAACAAGATCAAATCTTCACAAAGAAGATGGCGGTGGCCAAAGCCACCATGTATGAGTGTATGTGGTGTGACACCGCGAAGATATATCTTGGGTTCACCGCCACTACTCGTCATTTAAGCTCACAATTCATAAAATGAACAATATAGAGACAAAATGAGTTCTTTCTATCGGCATAATGGGGGGAGGGATAGTCCAATGGATTAGGACCGCACTCCCCCTATGTCCATGCCTACACCTAAACCAAACAAATAGCTAAGATAGGTGTGTATGCAAGATATTCAAGCGACGCTCCCCGAATCGATGATATTTAGCTCATGCCTCAAATAAGTGAACCTTGCTTCATCAAGTGGCTTCGTGAACATATCGGCAAGTTGGATCTTCGTGGGAATATAACCAAGCTCAATATCACCCCGGATGATGTGATCACGGATGAAGTGATAGCGAATCTCAATATGCTTCGTTCTTGAGTGCTCTACCGGGTTGTGGCCAATCTTGATAGCACTTTCATTGTCACATAAAAGAGGCACTTTTAATATGAGATTTCATTGAGCGTTGCCAACTAGCAAAGGCTAATGCATTAAGCTTAGGTGGAGGACCAATGGGGTTTATGCGGGTGGTGATAGGTGGGTCGATAGGGTACCATCCCGGAACGTTATGGTACTCTTCCTTCCCATCTTCATGCTTGGTAGGAGGAGTTGGTTTAGATTCGGAGGTGGTTTCCACCCCCTTCTCATTTTTCTTTTTACCCTCCTCGGAATCACCTTCATCGGAGTTAGAGATGCCCTCTAGTGGGATGGTTTCCGAAACCTTGGCATTTGTGAGTTTCATGAGCATGTCACGCAACTCACCAAATTTGACATTCATGTCATTCATGGACGATGTCAATGTTGTTTCCAACTTTTTGATATCGGCCATGGATGCCATGGTCTCTTTGGCCTTGGCAAGATCGGCCTCATCCTCACTTAGTGTCATACTTCTCTTAGGCGGTTAAACCCAAAACAAGAGAGCCAAAGCTCTGATACCAATTGAAAGGATCGGTATGACACCTAGAGGGGGGGGGGTGAATAGGTGCTACTCCAATTTTAGTCTTTTTCAATTTAGGCTTGACACAAAAGGTAAATTCTCTAGATATGCAACTACGGTGAATTTACCTATATGACAAGCTAGCAACTAGGCACGATATAATAAGGCGGTAAACAAGGATAGATGTAACCGAAGTCAAAGCACGCGGAGACACGGATGTAATCCCGAGTTCCTCCTTTTTAGGGGAGTACGTCTCGTTGGAGAGGTGTGAACCAACACAATGGTTCAACGGCCACAAAGGCCTCACCCTCTTCTCCGGTGAACCGCACCACAAAGGTTTGGTTCACTTCAACTATCGGAAACCTTCAAGGCGGAGTCCGGAGCCTTTACAACTACGACTTGGGGCACAACCCACAAAGGATTGGGGGCTCCCAAATAGCTACAACCTGTCACAAAGACAATCAAGTGAGTACAATAGGGGGCTAGGTTTTCCTAGTGGAAACCCTAGCAAATGGTCCCTCAAGTGAATGAGGGGGAAATGACAAACGGCTCGGTGAAGATGTAGATCGGGGCCTTCTCCTTCAATCCTCCAAAGATCAACAAGTTTGGGTGGAGGGATTGGGAGATCTAGTGATTCTTGAGCTTGCAACAATGGTGTCTTCAAATCTGGGCGAGCTAGCTGGCTGGAGGAAGGAGGAGGGGTATTTATACCCCTCCCAGAAAAGTAGCCGTTGCAGACAAGAATCACACCGGAGACTCCGGTCCTAGTGACCGGAAACTCCGGCCTGTGGCGGAAACTCCGGCCAGCAGGGGCCGGAAACTCCGCCCCACACCAGGAGCTGAGCAACTTCTTCACAGCAGAGACTCGGGCCAAAACTCAGGGGCGGAAACTCCGGCCTTGGGGGCCGGAAACTCCGCCCCACACCAGGGGCTGAGCAACAATCCAGCAGCTGAGACTTGGGCAAAGACTCCGGTGCCCTGGGGCCGGAAAGTTTGGCCAGGGGCGGAAACTCCGGTCCTGAGGACCGGAAACTCCGCCCCACACCAGGGGCTGAGCAACACTTCAGCAGCTTTGCTGTTTCTTCGAGGATAAGTCCAGGGACCGGAAACTCCGGCCTTGGAGGCCGGAAACTCCGGCCTGAAATGCTCCAGAAACTCTTTTCTCTTTTTGGTGTTGATGCACATGTTGTATACAATAAAACCTGCATCACTTAGCACCAGATTAGACATCCTAAGTGTTGTTAACTAACACACAAAACAGAGATCACAAAATGTCCTTTCACCAACTGAACAAGATCACCAAATGCTTTCCCCCTACCTCGGCCCCGCCCGCTCTGCATCGACACTGCGGTTGCTATGCTTTTGGCACCTCTGGAAGCATCGAAATGGCGTCGCTTTCAATGGCCTCGCCCCCTTCATCTCCCTATCCCGGAAGAATTGCCGAGACGATGGCATCCTTTGGCGAGCTCACATGCCGCTAGACCACCGTCAAGACGTGGACCTCTGGCTCACCTACCTCCTGCCTGTCCAACCTTAAAAATGTCGGCGTGTTCACGATGAATGAAAAGAGATCTCCTCGAAAAAAATCGCGTGGTTGTTTTCTTTTTGGAAAAGAAATAAAAGTAGGAGTGAAATGCATGTATGGTCCCTGAACTTGTCGGCCATGTCTAACTCAGTCCCTAAACTCACGAAATGCACAATTATGGTCCCTATAGTCGTTCTACATGTCCATATACGGTCCAACTTACAACTACCGGAGCTCGTCGGAAGGCATACGGCGGCTGCCGGAGCTCGTCGGCATTACCAACGCGAAGTCGAACAGGGAAGGCGTGTGAGCAGGTCAGGGAGCATGCAGTGCCGGTGGAAGGCGTGCGAGCAGGGCGGGTTCACCGGCCCCGACTTGCCGCCGTTCCTGAACCCGTCTAGGCAGATCCCGTACTCCTGGTCGAACCCGGCGCGACGGTCTGCATCGCCACCTCGAGGCACCGCTACACACCGTCCTGGGATCGTTGAAGACCAGCTTCACCTGCAGCCGCGCCTCCACCTCGAACCGGCAGCGCCGCGGCTCGCCAGGGCTGTTGAGCCACCAGGACCGCTGCTCGTGCAGCCACGCCGCAGCGTCTACTCGCCGTCCGAGTTGGCCGGTGAGAGGTCGACATCGCGCAGCCGTGGCCTGGCGGCGAGCATGTCCTGCACGCCTAGGAGGGTGTCGTCGTGGCGGAGGAAGATACAGGGGTCGTGCAGGGGCGCACCTCGTCGGATGTCCACGGCTGCTGCTGCAGCTCAGGCTTCAAATGGTCAGGGACGGCGCCGCCGCTGCCGTGGAGCCGCCAGGAAGCGTGCTCGAAGGTTACCGTGCAGCGAAGGTGCACGGACGAGACGGCGCCACGCTCGTCGTGGAACTTGTTAAACCTGGAAGCGCCGGCGCGGATCGTCGTCTTCACCACCATGGCTGTCACGAGCTTTTCTTCGGCGTACATCTCGACGGCGCGCGTAGCAAAAGGGAAAAGCAACGAGCCCCTGGCCACCCACGTTGAAACGCACAAGCGGGTCTGCACATAGAATCGAGGAGCCCTAGCACGGTGGCAGCGTCGCTGAGCCACCACTGGACTCAGTAGAGAAGACCAGGGCGTTAGGAATTTCGACAGTGAGGAACGGCGCCATGGGGCCAATCCGACGCCACGTCAGCAAAATACGGTGGTCAATCCTAGCGAGGACCGTATGTGGACGTATAGAACAAGATTAAGGATCGTATTGGTGTGTTTCTTGAGTTTTTAGACATGGTGAAAAGTTCAGGGACTGTAGATGCATTTCACTATAAAAGTAGGCTCATCTTGTATACTATGGGTGTGAGTCTCCCCGTGGCGCCCGCGCCTCTATTGCGAGCTCGTGGAATAGTGAGCAAACATGTCGTCTGAATACTTGGAAGTTGGAACGGGTGCAAACAAACATAATTATGCGCACTTTTTTCGCAGAGGGTCCCTTCTCCTGTGAAAAAGAAAACTTGCAAACAGAACAACTTGCGAGAATGCATAAACAAACAAAATGATGCACATAGAAATACAACACGTCCGCTCATTTTTATATATCTTGCATGGAATTGATTAAACATGCATTACCAGAAGATACATCGGTGAAGATTTACGTGGTGTGACCAAAGCAAACAGGGCGAAACGCATGGAATCAATTACATAATCCGGATTTAAATGATGTGCCTTGTATTCGATGTGCTATTTTCTGGAAACTGTGATATATTTAGCATCGTCTGATACACTACCATATCATTTTGATACTAACACGATCCTATGACGCCGATACGATTGCAAGATCTGATCCTGCGGTACTGATACGATCCGATTCAGATATACCGACAACATTGGCACTGACAAAACTTGCCAAAAACATCCAGAAAACTACATGGACTCTTGGGCCTAATGCTCAACTGCCTTGGGTTACAGCCCAACTGAGCTATCTTCTCCTACCTCTATAAATAAATCCAGAGAAATCCTCGAAGGAGTGAATGCAAACCGGCGACCACACTCAGCCGCCGCCGACGATGCCTCCGGCGGCGTCCACCTCCGCCGTGACCACGGCCTCCTCCATGTCCTCCTCCTCCTCCGACATCAGCCTCCCGTCATCCCCGTCCCCCTCACCTCCCCACGACCCCTACGCGTTCGCCTCCTCGGACGAGATCAGTGCCGCCCCGCCGGCCAAGAAGAGGCGGCCGTTCAGGAGGCTCGGTACCGAGGTGTGGCCGCGGACCTGGCCGGCTGCCGACGAGCTGGCCCTCCTGGAGGCGGTGGCCGCTCACAAGGAGCGGCACGGCCGGCTGCCCACCCGCGCCGAACTCGCCGGCATCCTCCCGCACGTGAGCGCCGAGCAGGCCGGAAAGCGCGTGGGTCTCCTGCGCCAGCGCTACGACGCGTCCGTCCGGCGGCTCAGGCGCGGCACCGTCCCCGTCACCGACGACGACGTCCTGATCTTCCGCCTATCGAAGCGCATCTGGGAGGGCGCGCCGAAGAGGGGTCGCCGGCCCCGCGCGGAGCCGCACCACGAGCGGAGGAGCTTCGAGGAGCTGCAGGGGATGTACCCGTGCCTCGCCTCCATGGTGGAGGCGATCGACGCCGGGTCAGGGCACCCCGGGATGATGAGACGCGCGTTCGGGATGATGGGGGACGAGCAGGCGGCGGTGCTGGAGGCCAAGGTGAGGAAGCAGCGGGTAGCGCAGATGAAGGCCGAGGTGCGGCGTTCCGAGCTCAGGAGCACGGTGATGGATGCGATGCTCGGCGCCATGGATTGATGTGATTTCTCTGAACGAATAAGCAATCTCTCATTGTTGATGACGTGGAATCTGCCATGAATAATCTCGCGTTTTCTCTTCCATAAAGTGTGTGATCTCATCTGAGCAAGGCAATTGATAAACCACGCTGAAGCTTTTTCTTTCAGAATCAGCCAGAACTGTCTTTGTTACATGCATAATAGTGTCTGTCCACCATTTTTTACATCAGTAGAGTGTCAGCGAAATCGCTCCCCAATTGACATTCGCTCTGTTAAAACTAGAAAATACTCCGCACGTTGCTGCGGAATTTGTAATAATTATTGTTTTGTGATCAAATATCAGTAGGTTCAGTCAAGCGGAAGTACAAAAATGAATCAAATAAAGTGGCTGAAAAAAGAATATCCATTTAACTGAATTGGTGTATCAAACAGTCTAAATCATGCATTTGCTACAACCACCCAACGGAAATAAACTGTTGAAAAAAGTTAGTATTGTAGACAAATCATACCAAGAGGCAAGAGATCCATCATGAATGACCTCCCATGCACACTCTTCAATTCAGTATTGATCGAGACTAACCTGAAAGAAATGAAGGGGCATCAAATAATTCTGTTATACTTTGTCAGCCTAGATGAATATGCATTTGAAAATAAAATACTTCCATGATACTACTATGGGTCATATAGTTAGTGGCACTTCCGCACTTGTGTCAGCAATCAGCAGGTAGAGACATGATCCCTCGATGGACTGGAAATAAGCAGGGGCATGGGGTTAGTGGCACTTGTGTCAGCAATCGGCAATGGAAAATCTCAGTAAACAAAAAAATGGCGCTGTATGGGAACTTGTATCGGTTGTATCTGCATGTGCAATGGGAACACTGACTCACCTCGGCAAGGAAAACAGAACCGCATTCAGGCCTCATCCTGCTGCGGCCTTCCATCCAGACCAGAGCACAAGTCCCGGCTGCTGACGTGGCATAATGAAGTCGCCGTCGCTGTAGTAGTAGTATGTGCGGCGATGGGTAGAGACAATATGGTGCCGTCGTGGTGATCTCTACCCATTCGCTGTCAGGTTTACCCATCGCTAGCTGTGACTCCTGCTTTCACCGGCCGGCGACAGACGCGGATGAAAACATCAACATAATCGAGCTTGGGTGGCTATGCTGAAGACGTGAGAGGAAGAAATTGTGATTAAGGAGGTTGAACTACATTTACTGATTAAGAAGAACATCTCCTCCTATGAGAACTTAATCTCACGCGTCCAGAATTCTCCCCCTCATGCTCTCATATGGGGACACAAGTGGTTTATTAGGTACCTCCACTCGTTCTGGTACTTTATTTCAATGACACCTTTGTCACCAGTAAATGTATATGGCAGATTATTTGCAGAACATTGCAAATTTCTCATAACCTAAACCTGTGGTTCAGATACTTAAGTACGTGGACAAAATGTTTACTACATTTCTTATGCATTTCCTGGCATTCTATGTGGTACATTTCTCCCCCTAATGCCAGAAAATGTCCTTATTGCAAAAGCAATCAACGCACGGGCTGCAAATGACTCCCTTGCTAGGGTTAAGGTATTTGACGAATTAACAATCATACCACAGTCATTCCTCACATAGATCCCAAATATATGTGAAGGCCCTTTATGTACGCCGGGGTGGTGATATCGGTATGCAACCGAATTACTGCAGATGGGAAATACTTCATTGATTTCCACGTACAAACTGCAAGGGGATGTAGTATAATATGCATTTGATCTCATTTAGACCAAATATGCGGCGTGTGAGACCACATATTACCACCAACGAATGTTGACTAATCACAATTCTGTAACAATGGCCATTCAATTTGACTCTCTTCTATAAGAGATCTAGCCACGCCATTTTGGGAAGGTACACAACATACTGAATATGACCATTGAATGTTCGTGAATAAAATACAACGACATTTCCATTCATATGGAACTATCCCATATTTAGGATAATTTGCTCCAAATTCGTCAATTTGAGCAATTAATTCAGTAAACACATGGTTTTGTGCGGATGATCCGCACCTAAGACCACCTTCTAGATGCGTCTATGAACACCATGAAGTACCAACATAACCCAAACAATGGTTGAATATTCTGCATTATTCAATGCATTCAGAATAATGAGTGGCTCATTTCAAATTTTTAAGGTGAGAGTGTCTTAAAATTAATTCCCCTATGCCACGTGTGGTGTACATAAAATCTAATGATTGTCGGGAATATTCCATTTTTATTGTGGCCAACAGAATCAACAATAATTTTTTTGAATCGTCCTATACCCGATTGGTAAAGGATGAAATATTATTGTGTACGCAACAATATTGAGTATGAATTGATTCATACACTCAATTTTTTTTTCTCAACTATCATGTCCCATGGACAAGATGTTACAAATTATACTACATTTAGTAGTATAATGACCTTAGATGATCCATTCCCTTTTGAGATGTACACTCCATTTCTGTATGTCATATCTCACTTTACGTTCAAATCCGCATGGTTCTTTAACCACAAACTTGCTTATTACTATAAGCACCAACATGAATTTCAGATAATGGTATAGCACCCTTTGGCTGTACCCGATGATTCTTCATATTCATACTGACATAAAGATGATATTTCTTTTACCATCATAGGAGAACATAAAGTGCAGTAAGGTCATACAATCAGATCAAGATCTGAGACTGCCTTATCACATGCTATCAACTTCATGTTGATTTATAGATAACATAATTATAAGCCTCAACGGACTTAAAATTCTGAATACGAATGAATAGCCATTCGTATGATTCTTATGACAACATATCTATCTTGAATGGAGTGTCAAGAGGAAAACAACTTTCATCATCTGTTAAATACTCAGTTTAATAAGTGAGTCATTGCGATGCCACATAAAATTCTCTACAGGTGGAGTTTCAGTGGCGTCAAAGCACGGGTCGACAAAACCATTAGTGTCCATGACCCATGTTCAAAAATTACTCCTACCTTGTGTATTCACATCGCATTTCCTTTTGAAAAATGGTCAGCCATATGTTGCATGACATGTTCATGCATGAATTTACCTTTAGTAAATCAAGTACGATGAAAATGCTATGGCTAAGCATAATCATGATCATGGTGATTCTAAGTGACGCATAGGGAAACCTTCCACTAAAAGATAATCACCACAATGTGGTGTAGATCTTCAGATTAAAGGTAGTCTCTATAAAACGACAAACCTTTAATTCTCCTAAAACACATAGAGGTAGTCAACCACCTAGTGGTGCCTCATACTTATGGAGGGTTTCAACCGATCATAGTCCCACAACCTTATGTTATTTATAACACATGAAGGTAAACACCTCAAAATGTCATTAACCTCTCAGTTGTGCATGAAATTTAATTCACTTCTATGATTACACCTCATAAGTTGTGTATGCATGGAAGGTAATCACCAAATTGTGCAAGTATTTTGCATAATTCTCTTCACGGCATAATGTGCGATATACTCGCCACCAATGTCTTGGATTCTGCTCCCGAGTATGTGACCCAAGAGTCACAACCAATGACAAATGCTTTGACATTTCCAAGTACTTGGAAAAGCATCATGAAGGTAGTCACCAATGGTGTAGACATCATAGTTCCGAACGAAAATTATTCCGTTCCTATGACACTATGTCGAAAGTTTTGTGCCTTCATCTTTGCTCATATAATTATTATAATATCGTATGTCTCATGACATAATAATATTACAACACACAATATATCTTTCCTGGATATGTCACTCATATCCTGCATGAAAAATCATACGTAGATCTTTCCTGTGTGTGCAATAACATGCTTGATTCAAATACAAAGGTCTAGGATGAACCTAAATGACCCAAAATATGACTTTTCACAAAAAGATAATCACCATAACATGGCGTATATCTTCGTTTTGTAGAACACGGTCGAGGTGATTTCCACAAGTGGCTTACACCTCACTCGTATGGCTATCTTCATGCCATAACCCGTGTGCTTTCGCTTTTTGCTCTGAACACATGGAGGTAATCACTACTTGGTAGTGTAGACCTTCCCTCGTGTTACTTTGCACAACCTTGTGTTTATTAAAACACATTCTAGGTAGTCACCAAATTATGGTGTAGACCTTTAGTTGTGAACAAAGTTATGCAAAAATTGAAAGAAGTCATATTATTTTCAAGCACTGTCAACATACAACAATTAACATTCCACTCATAGAAATGTTGACATAAAAATTTCGGACATTACATAGCCACATGTTAGAAACAACTAACAAGCGCATATGTATACAAAAACTGTAAAAGCTGGGGGTTAATCAGAAAAAAAATACGAACAATAAATGGTAATTGGCCTAAACTAGGCAGGCCACTACCGTGGCTTACGCCACTCCTCTTTTTTTCGTATTTTTTTTTCTGCTCGTACAGAGCATGCCGCCCCAGATTGGATAAGGGAAAGGGATGGTTTCGTTTCGTGTCCAGAGCTACCGCTCGCTGCCTCCCCCGATCCCCTTTTTCTGGCGGTGGCCAAAAACCAGTACAACCACCGCACTCCGCCGCCGCTGGATGATTCTACGGCGAGATGCGGAGAGTCCCGGTGCGCCGTCCTCCTCTAAATAAGATTCGCCGGTAAGAAGCGTCCCGGGCGCGACGCCGTTGGGGTAGCCATTCGCGAGCCCGAGGCTCGCCGGCCTCCACTCTCCAAATCGGCGGCCGGTCGACGAGGGCAGCCGCAGCCCCGGCCGGCGTCCACATGCGCGACGCTCGGCTCGGTGAGGCATCGCGCGAAGGCGACGCTCGGTGAAGCAGCCCAGTGTCCAGCGGTTCGTGCGCCGCCGGCGCGGCAAGCAGCACGGACGGCTCAGGTACGACCGGCGACCTTCTTTGCGAAGCACTTGAAGGAAAATTTCAGAAAACCTGCACGCATCTTACCGATTGTTCTTTTCCCCTTCTGTTCTTCTTTTTCCGACGAGTTTGCCGGCGTGTTCGCCGGCGAGTTCGGCCAATTCGCTCTCTTGGCAGAGTCGAAGTGCTGATAATCGTGTTGCGAGTCAATTCCTAGAACGAGAAACAAATGAATCGAACTCTTGTCTATTCCATTGATGATCAACATATTTATACAAGGGGAACGGACGTGAGAGAGGGACGCGTCCGATCGAGAGCGAGGGAAACCGTCGCGACGGTTGCCTCAGAGGGCATCCGTACGTGCGGTTATTACAAGAGAGGATTATCCCTAATTACAGATTAATTAAATCCTAACAGAAATATAGGCACTCGAGAGATAGTGGGGATTAATGAACGGGAAAGGAAAGGATGCATAAGAGGAAGGTGAATGACATGCAGTGAATAACCGCAGTAGCCTTGTGCTGAATCTAATAGCTGCAATTAAGAGCTGAAACGTCAGAAATGCATGCCATGCTGATGTGGAGTTGCACGACATGGCACGCTGGTATTGGTCAGAAATGGTTGGTGAGGTGGACATATTGCATGTTGAGAGAAATACCCTTAGTGGGTTACTCTCATTTAGATACTATAGATAACAATCGGCGCGCGTCAAGACTGCTATACCCAGCTCAGGCCTTGTTTGGTAGTACTAGAATATTTTAGGGGATTGGTGGGGATTATCCTCTAGTGGATTGGGTGAAACCTAGATAAGGGTAGTGGATTGAGTATTGAGAAAAATACACTAGAGTTTGAGAATTTGTAGAAAAATGTGGGGATAATACATGTCCAATACACTAGAACCAAACAATGTTTTGTGATATGTGGGGATTCATGGATTTGACCGGGATAATCTCCACCAATCCCCTAAAATAAAATATTAGTACCAAACAAGGCCTCAAGAGTCAGCAGCACACTGCCACAGCTGATACCTTGTTTGAAATTTACATTTCTGCAAGATAGGCCCTCTCAGAGTATGAAAGCACTCACAGCCCGTTTGTTCAACTGCTAGGCGTAATCCGCATCATGTGAATCGAACATCAGAAGCTAATCTACAGCAACGAGCGTTAGATGGGAAAATACATAGTAACACGGTTCGCTTGAAATTCGACAAATTCAACTTTTATTTCCAACACTTCAAAAAGAGTTCATCTATACAGTAAAAAAACCTAAATCTTCCGCCTTCGGCCACTGCAGCTCTTCAATTCTGAGGTTTGACAGAATGAACAGCCGATCTCATGGCATCGGGTGATCTTGCAGCTCGTTTATTTCTGTAACCACATAAAGGTCAGAACTTCGCGACTGGCGTCGGCTTTACTGGGCGAGGGCCAGGGCCCGCTCGATCTCTTCCAGAGATCGCCCCTTGGTCTCGACCACGTTTCCAGCTATGTAGAGGACCGCGAGAGCACATACAGATGCGAATCCCAAGTACACGGTGCTGATTCCAAACTTGTTAACGACGCTCAGGAAGTACAGGCCAATAAAGAAGTTGCATATCTGCAAAGAGAAATAAAAACATATAATGATTCACTCATGCCGGCATATATGTCCACACGAAAACATTTTAATTATCCCACGACACTGATCATCTTAGCAAGCAGAAGAGATAAACTGTGTTCCTGTTCCAAAATGAAGCACAATGCAACCTCTTTTCCAATTTCAACAATCTACCAAAGTAGAAAGCAATGTATTGTATCTATAAATAAATCAGACTTCACCTTGTATTTGACAATAAATAAGACATGTTGCTATAGAATATTGCTATAGAAGCAATATAAAATACGAATGAGTGGCGCAAATATCTGCATGTCAAAATATAACCACTAGAGACTTACCCAGTGCATGCCCAGCGATAATGCAACAGCCTTGGCCCTTATTCGTGAGGCAAATATTTCAGGAAGGAGCAGTGCTGGAACAGGGCCAGCTCCAAGAGCAAAAGACAGCACATACCTTAATAAAATCATATTCAGAAGATTTCAAGTCAAAAAGACTCGAATTAACAAAAGGATCAGCACAGGGCCACATTAGGTGAATGTAAACCACTTACAGGACAGTGCCAACAACAGCAAGTGTACCCGAATAAGGTGCCAAAGCCTTCCAGGTGAAGGACAATGACAAGAGTAACATCGATGCAGCCTTCACGAGAAAAGAAGAAGAAGTAAATTTGCAAGTCATTTCTATGTTGAGAAACGCCAACACACATGGTTTACTGTAGGTGAAGGCAATACCATTCCAGAAAAGCTTGTTATCAGAAGGCTCTTCCTTCCTTGCTTGTCCATCAGTGAAGATGCAATCATGGTGCCTAGGAGAAGTACACATACACCTCAGGAAAAGCGTTGAAAGTTACAACTGAAATACTATTGACAACATTGAACTAACCAAAAACATTGGCTGCGCTGACAAGAGCACTCGCTGCAACATCAGATGCAATGCCAGCACTGCGGAACACGGATGTAGAGTAGTATACAACAGCATTTATGCCAGCAAGTTGCTGGAACAAAAACAGCGCCGCTCCCATGCTGACAACTACAACATGAGGAATATATGAGGACATATGTAGCAGATTTTCATCATAATCATCAGTTATGATACAGACATTAATAAGAGAACCAAAAGATGCTCATACAGTGCTAGCCAAGTTATGTAGCCTCTACAGAATCAACTTCCAGACTGAGTACATGATATTCATGAGATTGTGGACTGTAAAGAACATGGTGGTAGCAACAGTTCGCTATGAAAAGTTCGAAGCTCCTGAGTTTGTAGTTTAGATCGTGCAACTATGCAAATGTAAGCATAAAAACCATTATAATATCTTTAACACTCGTGTGCATTTCTTTTGTTTTCATAGATGATAGACCGAAGTTGCTCTGCCCAAACCACTTGCATCTACAAATTCAGGACTTCTAAGATACATCTAACTTTATCAGTAAGTTTTTGGCTACCAAGTCATTGAGTTGATGAAATGTCAGATGCTAACAGTAAAAGCGTATCAGAAAATATTTAGTGGTGACGCGGCACAAAACTTAGAAACCAAAAGAAGTCAAGTCTGATACAGACTAGCAAAAATACCTTTCCAATAGCGTTTGCTAAAAAGATCAAACCAACTGGCATCAGCCTCATTAGATGATCCTTGCCCACTAGATTTTAGGTCATACATAACTTCAGTAACCTTTTCCTTCCCATACAATTTTTTTATGGCTGCTTCCGCTTGAGAAAGCTTTCCTTGCTGTAGTTACATCACACAAAAGTTATTCTAAGTGCTGTGTTGCCACCGAGTACGAAATACGGTGAAAGAATTTGCACAACACAAACCTGGAATAGCCAGCGAGGGCTTTCAGGTGAAACAGCCATTCCTAGAGCCAGCAAAATAGATGGAACTACTGAAATTCCAAACATTGTCCTCCACCTTATTACACACAACCACAAACAGATAAAACAAAGTGAATAATTCATCTGTTTATCATGCCAAATTTCTTCTGATTTGTATATCTAGTCCTTTCCTATATATTAAATGGGTACAAAACATGATTGTCGTTTCAAACTTCCTTAAAATTGCATTTGTTCGCAAACAAATCAAGAAGTAGGTCCCCCCTTGTTATTACGAAAAAAGTTGCTCTAAATGCATCCATGACTTCACAAAAAGAAGTTTTGAGAGTTCAGAAGTGGTTAAATAACATGAATTTTTGCGCAAGCACAAGAAAGTCCAAAAGGCAACAATGGAGTAAAACAAAAGAAATAGGACAGGAGAAAACTCACCATGCAGGATTGTGTGCCAGTGGCAATCCAGCTATCAAAGCTGCGAGAATTCCAATGCAGATAAAAAGCTGATTAATCGAACCAAGTGCTCCTCGTATTTCAGTTGGTGAAATCTGCAAGGTGCAAATAGCTCAGCTGGGGAAGTTCCACATCACAGATGGTAGTTGCTGAACAGTGATTGCAATAACTTTGATGTATCATAATACCTCAGATATGTAAAGGGGCACAAGAGCAGAAGAGATCCAATGCCAATACCAGCAAGTAATCGTCCAATAATCATTGTGCGAACATCTTGAGCTGTTGCGCTACAAATGTTTTACGCGTTAGGTTTATCATAGCAATAGTATGCCTTGAACATAAAATTGTTATAGCTGTGATTTGAGCTCAAAACACACCTCAAGAATGCACCTACAGCAAGAGGGATTGCATCCAGGATAAATGTCCGTGTTCTCCCTAATTTATCAGCCAAAGCACCTCCAGTAAAAGAACCTACTGTAGCGCCAGCAAGGGTTGAGCTAACCACCCATCCTGAGTGAAAGGCAGATGCATTGTCAAGCATAAGGCAAAATAATATCTGATGGAACCATGCTATGAAGTCCTTGGCTCCTTGCGTATATATTATTCTTACCCATTCAAAAATTAGTATGCAAACAGTCTGTTGCAAAGGAAAAGGTTATATATTTGATCTGAAATTTCATGCCCCTATTGCAGACACGAAGAGAAGGCTATGTACTAAAAAGGTTAAAAAACTATGGTACAATTACTGAAGCATGGCTTATATGTTGAGCAGGTAAAAGAATGTCATACCTTGTAAGACAGCATTTTCAGCAATCCCAAGATCTTTCGAAAGATATTCAAGTGCTCCATTGACCACACTAAAGCACATAGATTCAAAGAAGATATTCAATTTTGCTGGGCATTGGTATTTCTCAAGTAAAATTCAGAGTAGGAAACTGTGCTTCATCCCTTCTACTCTACAGTACAGTAGAAAAAAGAACATACCCAAGATGGTAGCCAAACAAAATTGCCCCCAAGCAAGCAACCCCAACATATGGCAGAACATTTCCAGAAGATTTAGCTTGAACCTTGTCAGGCAGAATATCCTCAGGGTCAACTGGATAAGGTAGTACATAAGTCGAGATTAGCTGACATGTTTTAAAACGTATTCGAGTTTCAACTTGAAGAAACGAAGCTACGAACAACACATCACATCTTACTTTACGGATCTCACAAAATCGCTAAAACACTAAAAAAATGCGTGTTGCCCATTTTCCACTTATGATAACACATTATACTTCAATAACCCCTAAAAGAGGAACCGTACAAATAAATTCGGGTGATACACTGTCATGGTCACTATCTATAACTAACTAACTAGAGGCTGGGTGCACACAACCCCGCAGCGGTGACAGCTCTTTTACCAACGAACGGCGTGTATAATTCAGAGCTTACTATGCAACACAACACAAGGACACTCCCATGAAAGTACATGAGAAGCTGGATCACAAGCTGAATATGGGGCAGACAATAAGCATGTCAAAGCCCGGTGCCAACCACCACCCAGGACGATGACACCTGCTTTTTTGACATTAACCAGCAGGAGCTCTGCTTATTCATTATTAGAAGAGAGAGAAATACAACAGTAGTTCAAGGAACTACACCCAGCCACACCCAAGAACACAACACTCATGTACAGAAAGAAACTATCTCACACTATGAGCTAACTCAACCAACTCTATATCAGCGCGAATTAAACCTGCAAGCGCTGACGGTTGTAACTCTTGGTTCTGAAAAATCCTTCTCCCCCTCTCCTTCCAGATATGCCAAAGGACATACACCGAGAAGGTAGATGACAATTGACACCTGCTAGGCTGGTAGTACTATCTATGCAGTGCAAACGCATCCGTGCTTCCAACAACAATCCCACAACGAAATCCACACCAAAATTGCCGTTCGAGTCCGACACAGCACGCGTGACGCTCCGTCACACATTCCGTATCCAATATTCACAGACCCCCACGGAATCTAGCTTGCAGCAAGCCAAGCCCTAACAACCAGCCCCAGATGGCAGAAGCCCCCAATCACGAGTGACGGGAGTAAGGAACGACGCACCTCCGGCGGTGGCGCTCACGCGGCCGTAGCGCGGGCTCCGGAAGACGGCGCCGGCGGCGTGCGGCCGGCCCATCTCGAGCCCCGCGAGATCCGCCGCCCGCGACCTGACGCCGCAGCAGGACACGCGGCCCTCCGGCATCCGCACGACGACGCTCCTGCTACCAGGCGACGACCTCCGCTCGACACCGACGACGCCGACGCCCTTCACGGCGCACCGCATCATCATGTTAACGGCGCGATGGGGCCTGCCTGTACGTTCCTGCGATCGCACACATCAGTATTACTTTTCCGTAAAAAAATAGGGTGGAAAAAAAGTCGCGGTAAATCGGGGAGTTGACTACGGGAGTAGAGTGGAGTACGTGGGAGTGGAAAACGACCTCGTACCTTGGAGTGGGATCAATGGCCTCCCGATTGGCCGGCGTCCCCTGCTATGCTCGCGAGTGGATGATGGGGGGAGGAAGACGATGACGATGGTGGGGAAGACGACGAGTGGGAGCCAGCGAGGATATCGTCGTCTCGAGATCCGATAGTTCCGAGGGGAATCCCGCTGGAATTCTTCTTCTTTCCCTCTTTTCGAGGTTTTTTTTTCTCCTTGTTATTCTTTGGCGCGAGCGAGCGATACACGCGACGTGCCGTGCTGGCGACGACGTGTGCATTGGATAAGGATCCTGTCAGCAAACCGATGATGGGTCTGGATCTCGAGGATATACAGTAGTCGTATCGTCGCTTGGATAGGCTGGTCCAGGCCTTGTTTGGCTAGCTTTGCTTTCTACTCTACATAACTCGGCCCGTATGGCTGTAGAATCAGCTAGGCCCGAATCTCTTACTTCGGTGTTTGGTTCCTCACTTTCATTTTTTTTTTCTCTCCCCAACATCACCGGTTTACATTTTGTGCCTGGCTAAAGATTTAGGAATGCGACTTGGCACCCAATACACTGACTCTCATATCGGTTTACATTTTGTATAACGTTGATATAAAATAGGTGACAAAATAATAATAATGTGTGTTTTTTGCACACCTTAGTATAAAACCAACATGTTTTGTTTTTACAATACATGTAAAGAATGACGTAGAATAGATAAAGGCCAGCATAGATTTGTGGAACACAATAGTAGCATACAAAATATAAAGTGGACATCAGAAATTTAACTCTATGTATCGTATGGAACACCCATGAACTCACTACCGTTGTTGTATTGCCTAACTGTTGGAGGTTCCATCATCGAGGAATAAGACTCGATGATGGAAACATTTTTAGTAGAAAAGTGATATAAAAGAGTAATATTTCTAAGCTAAAAGAGATGGTACAAATGTAACTATTACCTTTTTGACAAACCACCTGTTTTAATAGGATAGTGAAGTCCCAATGAAGTTATAGGTAATTACTGACTCAGGATGCATTGTGTCGGTCATAAGCAATCAGATAAACCAATAAAAGGGACATATTAATGTATTTCTTGTGTATACCTCAGTTACAACGGTGTGATCTGGAGGTGTTGACTAGTCTTCACATAATACGTTGTAACTCTTCTTTGTCCTTGTTTGTGTGCACGTTTGATAAGTATCAAGAAGATAAGAAGATTCAGAAGTTTTGCTTAGGTTTTTTCCTTTGTAATTTATGTAATGTATTGTTTGTAAAATTCCAATGTAATAACCTTGTAAAAAATATTTGAGATAAGTAATAAAGATATAAAAAATTATACTTGTGAATTCTCCTTTAATTTGCATGTGTTTGAATGAATGTGACCCTTGTCAAGAATTTGAGTTCAAATATTAAAATTTGAATTATGATTTGTAAATTATGAATTTGAGTTATGTTTTGGAGAATGAGATAAGTGATAAGATGTAATCGTCTACTGATGATCACTTCATATTTGAAATAATTTGACCAAAATATAGAGTCTAAATTTATCTCAACCCCTCTCGACTAACCCTAGTCGAGTGTTGATCACTTCGACTCCTTTCTTCACAAAAGAGGAAAAACATTATACCATTCCAAATGCATTTTGGTAGAGATGTGCAAATCAAAATTCTACGCCTCGAGATGCTAAAACTACGGGTTCTTACACATATGTGGTCCACTCCTCCTCCCATTAGAATAATGTGAACTCATGGATTTCGTATGTATTCGGTTTATGGCGGTCGTTCGTGTTATATTCAACCAGGGTGGCTGGCAGCATGATAAACGGATTCAAGATGCCTAGTTTCTTAGTGGTTGATCCATGTAGCCACTTTGGCCATTGAGCGAGTTGTAATTTTCCTTTTTTTTCTTGATACTCTTAAATTTTGTAATAAAATGAGTCTGTGTGCATGTTCACGATGCAGAGGTCAGGACTATGTTCCCATTAAAAAAATAAAGACAACAAAGGCAGGTATATATTTTATGACCAATCAGACTTATCTAACTCTAACATGGAAGTTAACCCAGCTAGCTAGATATGTTTGAATTATTTTCTAAACATTGACATAACTAAAGGTGATGTTAAACCTCCCATCTAGCCACCACTAGGTGGAGAGATAAAAAATTCATGTTAGCCTCCGTTAGAGAAGAAAAAAACCAAGAGAGAAGTGGATGAGAAGAAGTTGAAGTAGGAGTTTGCAAACAAATACCGAATGATTCCCACAAAATTGTTACGTCTAGATCCACTATCGAGTCTCGTTTAATCTGTGGTTTTACCATCTTTGATAAGATTGTTCCGATCACCATTTGAAAGGGCATGTGTTGCCCCATGCGTGGTTTTGGTAATTAATGACAATCCTTATGGACTAATGTTTGCATTGAGATATCTTTATAGATCTTGTCCATGAAGAAGATTGGAGTTCATGTGTTGGACTCTAGCAGATTACATGATGATCAATGCTCTATTCAAGGGTTTATATGAAGAATGGTCATGTGAAGAGTGGAGCATTTTGCAAGTATGTCTTGAAGGATTCAAGACATCGTCTTTGTGAAACGGAGCTTAGCGAGGCTCTCCCATAATGGTGTACGGGGGAGTATTTGGAGAAGTCTTCATCAAGCATGTGCTAGCAAGCAAAATCAAGAAAGGTGTTCCAACTTGAGAGAGTCAAGATCGTCATCATTGAGCTCAAGTGGAATGCGCAAGGCAAAGGTATGATCTTGATAGGGTTTCTATTTTACCGGTCTCATGTTGTTAGTTTGGAGACCGGGTTATAGGATAGACGGCGTACTATCAAGAGGGGCTCTCAAGTGAGTAACTTGATCGTATCTTTGTGGAGAGCTCAAACCTTTGCATACTTGGCATATCATCTTTCTTGGTTCTTATTTGACTTTTATTCATGAGAGAATTTAGAGCTTGTGTTCATCTCCATACCAAGCTCTAGTTCACCGAAAACGGATTTCGTATTGAAAACTTGTTGCGTTTTCGTTTTGGAGGTTTTGTCGGTTCATCTTTTTATAGAGAGGTTTACCTCTCTACATTTGATTTCCTCCTCACATGATGGACTATGATGTTTCTCTGCATGATCTTGTAAAGCTCTTCGTTGCGATTCCAACGAGCCCAAGAATGTCGAAAACGGAGTCCGGATGTTCAAGTTATGATCGTTTCCGTGTCGGGTTCTGGGTGGCCAGCCCCCAGGCCAGCCTAGGCCGGCTCCAGGGCTGGCCGGCTCAGCTGGGTGGCCAGCCCCCAGGCCAGCCAAGGCCGGCTCCAGGGCTGGCCGGCTCTGCCAGGCCGCCAGCTCCCAGGCCAGCCAAGGCTGGCCCCCTGGCTGGTTCACTCAGCCGCGCGGCCAGCTCCCAGGCCAGCCAGGGCCGCCCCCCTGGCTGGTTCTCTCAGCCACTCGGCCAGCTCCCAGGCCAGCCAAGGCCGGCCCACTCTGCAGCTCGGCCGGCTCCTTTCCAATGGTTATTTTTTCACAGAACATATAAAAAGGAGTCTTCTTCCCCATTTGTTCTTCACACAACACTAGAGCAAGTTTTCCTCTCCTCTCTCCTCCATTGTTGCTCTTTGAAAGCTTGCTCTTCCTCTCAATCCCTCCCATGGTTTTTGCTCATATTTGAGGGATAGTGAGAGGTGATCTTGATCTACGTTTTCACCGATCGATCTCTCCTCTAAGTGAGGGGAACCTAGTAGATCTTGATCTTGGAGTTCTTGGTGCATCTCCTCTTTGTTCTTCCTCTCTTATTCCCCCATAAGCATTTGTTGCTTTGTTGGAATTTGAGAGTGAAGGATTTGAGCACTTGTGCTCTTGCCTTTTGCATTTGGTGCATCGGTGTGCTCTCCACGAGGATTCGTGGAAGTTGAAAGCTTGTGAACTTGTTACTCTTGGGTCTTCGGGCCCTAGACGCCTTTGTGGTGGTTGGACCCTTGTGTGGTCACTTGAAGCCGTTCGGGAGCCCCCAATCCCATTGTGGGTTGTGCCTCGGATTGTTGTTGAAAGCCGTTCGGGAGCCCCCAATCCCTTGTGGGTTGTGCCCCGGATTGTTGTTGAAAGGCTCCGGATTCCGCCTCGAAGGAATACCGATAGTGGAAGGTGAACCAAACCTTTGTGGTGCGGTTCATCGGAGAAGAGGTGAAACCTTTGTGGTTGTTGAACCGTTGTGTCGGTTCACACCTCTCCAACGAGACGTACTCCCTTAACAAGGAGGAACTCGGGAATACATCCTCGTCTCCGCGTGCCTCGGTTATTTCTATACCCGAGCTTTTACTTATGCACTTTACATTGTGATAGCCTTCGTGCTTGAAGTATTCTATATTGCTATCACCTTGTTGCTTGTCTTGCTTAGCATAAGTTGTTGGTGCACATAGGTGAGCCTAGTTTATTTAGGTTGTTGGCTTGTTAATTTAAACACCTAGTTTTATTCCGCAATTAGCAAGCCTAAACCGGAAAAGTTTTAATCGCCTATTCACCCCCCCCCTCTAGGCGACATCCTTGTCCTTTCAATTGGTATCAGAGCCTGGGCTCTCTTTTTGGGCTTTACCGCCTAGAGAGTAAAGATGTCGTTTAGAGAATTAGTGCACGATCCCACTCTTATATTCGATGGCACAAATTATGATGTTTGGAAAATTCGCATGCTTAATCTTCTTAGGGACATAAACCCAAATTTTAAGAGAATTGTAGATATGGGTTTTTCTCCTCCAAAGGATTCCCAAAAGTTATCTTTAGAGGATGAGGAAAACTCTTATCTCGATACTCGTGTATCTAATTGTCTTATGTGTGTTTTGAGCGATGTAGTTCTTGCATCAATCATGCCTTTTCGGAACGCTCATGAGCTATGGACCAAGCTTCAAGATAAATATGAAGTGTCCAATATTATTGAGGATGATTGTTCTCCCTCCACCTCCGGCCGTGATGAGTTCACAACTTCTTCCACTTCACCAACATGTGATTTGTCACAAGGTAATGATATGGTGAGTGGTGATAGAAATTGCTTTGTTGATGGTGAATATTCTATTGACTATACTTCATCTCTATCTCATTGCAATGTTCTATCTTTGGACTTAAACACTTCTAGCACTCCAAATGTTTACATGCTAGTGTTGATAGTCCTTGCATATCATGTAATAGTTGTTTAACTAAATCTCATGATGATATGCTTCATTGTCTTGTTGCCATGAAAACAATACTTCCATATCCTCTATTTCTTGTGTGGCTAACAATGTAGAGGAATCCAACATTTGTTGGAACAAGACGTGGATCTCAATGGTGCTTCAAGTATCTCTTCACCATCTTTCCCACTACTCATTTTTGCCTTATGGCTAAGGATTCAAAGGTTCTCCACCTTTGGAATCTACATCTTGTGATGATGTGGATGAGGATTCTCATGGAGCGCTTATGGATGTTGAATCCATAACAAAGAAGGGTGAGATGGTATTTGGTGCTCTCCCCAAAGGTAGCAAAGCTATCCCTCCTCTAAGTGAAATCATTGTTTATGCTATTAAGAGTAGGGAAATCATTGAGGACTTGGAAACTCAATTTCTCGAGAAATGTCAAATTGAGAGAGAGGATGCCGATGAAAAGGCATCCTTAATGAATGCCCTTGAGGAAGAGCAAGAGCTTCGAGTGTCTCTTGAGGAGAAACTTGAATCTCTTGATGAATCAAATGATCTTATTATTGCTAAAATCATTAAGGAAAGAGATCATGCTATTGCTAAATATAAAGTGCTTAAAAAGGAAAAAGTTGAATTTGGTGTTGGCAATGCTAGACTAAGTGAGGACATAGAGAGACTTGACAAAGCCACAAGGCTTTAGAAAGTGAACACTCTCTCCTTATCAAGTCTCATGATCAACTCCAAACTCAACTATCTAAAATGATGAGCTTGCCAAGTTGTCTTCTTCCATTTCTAATGTTAATGATGCTTGTGCTACTAACTCCACTTCTTGTGAAGCATCTATTTTGAAGGAGAATGTTGAGCTAAGGGCTCAACTTGAGTTGCTAACTAGCAAGTATGGAAATTGGAAGAAAGTCATGAAAAGCTATCTAGCTCTAATGATGATCTTCTAGCATCCTATGCTAGGCTAAAGTTAGCTCATGAGGCTATCACTACAAAGGTAACATCTTGTGAGCCTCATGTGGACAAAGGCACAACTTTACTAAAAATGCTTTATTGCCATGTGCTAGTCCTAGTGATTCATCCACTCACAATATTGCTACATCTTGTGATGAATTACTTTCCATGCCTTGTTGCTCTAACAATGAAGCTCTACTTCCTCTAGTGTTTGTGTTGATACTAACCATGTAGAGGAATTAAATGAGCTCAAGGCCCAAGTCACTTCTTTGAAGAAAGACTTGGAAAAGCGTCATGTTGGGGATTCTACACTTGACAATATGTTGAGTGTTCAAAGACGCCCCAATGACAAGAGTGGACTTGGATTCAACTCCAATATCAAGAACAAGTCCAAGTATAACAAGAAGAAAAAGGGCCAAGAACAAGTTAAAGATTCGGCCAAGATTGTTTGCTTCAAGTGCAAAGTTGAAGGGCACCATGTTAGATCTTGCCCTTTGAAGAAGAAGGCTCTTAGTGAGAAGCAACAAGGGAAGAAGCCTCAAGTTCAAACTCAAGTTCCTCAAGTTGAAGAACCTCTTCCCAAGAAGAATCAAGCTACCCCTCCTCAAGTCAAGACTCCAACTAAGAAGAGAGGAGGAAGTAGATGTTGCTACCTATGCCGTGAGAAGGGTCACTTGCTTCTTCATGCACAAATGGTACCTTATCCAACCCCATTATTATTAATGATGATTATTCTCTTCGGAAGGATAAGGTTGGCAATGTGTTTGCCAAATATGTTGGTACTCAAAGTGGTGTCAAGAAAAGAACCATTTGGGTTGCCAAACCTATTGTGACTAACCTCTTAGGACCCAACTTGGTTGGGGACCAACAAGCTAAAACTTGATCAATAGGTGTTGTTGGAGGGCATTGGAGACTTGGCTACATCATGAAGAATTAAGGGATCTTCATCAATTATATTCTCTCAAGCCAAGTCATTTGGATTATATTGTTCTATCTCATATCCAATGTTCCTCCTTGCGGTAACTTTTATTTAAATCATATATACATTGAAAGTTGCTTGCACCCTTGCATGTGTTAGGTTTTGTACCTTGCTAGTGTTGTATGTGTTGTGCTCTCTACTTACTTATCTTGAGTAATCAAGTATGTGTATGTTGGTTTGCACACCATTTACTTGTGTTGAGCCTTATTGCTTTTATTTGATATCTTATCTTGTTGGCTCTCTTTTTGAGAGATTAATGGACTATCCATTTTGGGGAGTGATATGCTTCGTGCACTTCACAATCCTAAAATGTGTGTACATGAGGAATACCACTTAGTGATGATATATCAATATTATCTATTCTCTATGTGGTATGTCATTCTCATGAGAAATTCAAATTCTATAATGTCCATTAATTTCTCTAGTTGGTTTTGTTTGCCTCTTGTTAAGAAATTGGATTATCACATTATGGGGGAGTAATAAGCTATGTGCATATTACAAACCTAGAAAATGTGAACATGTGAGGTATTGCCACCTAGAATTGATTTGTTATTAATCTTATTCCTATGTGGCATGTTGCTCAAACAAGTTCCATCTTTGGTAAAATGATTTTGTTTAATCACTCTTTTGGATCTTGTTTGTGATGGACATTCTTGGTACGGTTTTCCCCAAATATGTTCGCATATCCTTTTGGGAAATCGATTGCTTCAAGCTACTCTTTGAGTGGCTTTGCATGATCGCGTGAATACTTGAAGCTATCAAGAATATCTATCTTTTAAGCTTTGGCCTTTAAATCTTATCTTTTGCCATATGCTTATTTGTTGTGAAATTGGTCTTCAATATCATTCTATATACCACCGAGAAATATCTCTATATACTCCTTGTCCTTGACAAGTGATACTCATATGTGGTGAAATTTGTGGACCATCTTCACTTTGTCTTTGCTTTGAATTGCCTTATTTTATTGCCAAGGATTTTTTTGATCTAACTCTCTTTTGTCTTCCTTGTATCTTTTGGATCCTTTTTGCTCTACTCAAAATTTGTTTTGTGCTTTCTTGAGTTGGAAAAGCAATGATCCAATTCTTGTGCATTGACATTCAAAAGTCATACTTCTTGATAATGCACTATTCTTGGGAAGCTATCCTACTTTGAGTAAACACCGTTCTTTAAATTGGTATTGCAATTTCTTGCCTTTCTTGAACATGACTAGTGTTTGAATATATATATATATGGAGAGTGATGATCTCATTTGTGTGCATTTTGTATTCAAATGCAAATCATAAATAATGCACACATCTTGGGGGAGCAATCCTATATGCTTTTGAACATTAGTTGTCTTCATTGGTATTTGATCCCGATGACGTGTCTCTTTGGAAGACAAACATTTCTCGTCTTGGTACTTTGTGCCATCATGAGAAGTGTAGAGGGTTTGGTTTATTCCTTGATGATATTTTCATCAATTGGTATCTTACTTTCATTTGGCATCTTTTCAAAGTGGTATCTTCAATCATGTGTTGATTTGGGTTTTTGATATAATTTGGACAATTCTTTTCTTGTCACACTGTGTGTGCTTTCTTGATATAATTTGGACAATTCTTTTTCTTGTCACACTTGTGAGTGCTTTCTTGATTTAAATTGGTGTTTTGTCCAAATTGTATCTCTTTTGGTTCTTGAAAGTCTTGTGCATGCATATTTACTTTATATATATCTTTTGGCATGCTCACTTTCGTTGATCCAATATATAGGATAAACTCCATCAAATCCGAAATGGCTAAGATGTGCATGAAATTCAATTTCATATCAATATGCACATATTTATGTGGAGTTTGTCCTATGTATTGTAGTTGCTCTAACTACTTTGGACCCAATGAGTTTGGGTACCATGTTGTACTTGAATTTGTTTTAGGTACATCGGAGATGCATTGGAAGCTTGTCTCACTTACAAAGAAGGTGTTATCACCATGTGCTTATTAGAGCCAAGCTCGGATGATCGTTAACTCTTATCTTCTACATCACCAATGCTATCTCGGTAACAAGTATCTACCTCATGCATACATTTTCATTTCTATGATTCATCGATCCCAATTATGTCAATCTAGCACTTTCTACTTGAAGTCTCTCATGTGCAACATTGATGATTTTTCAAAATCATTTGCCTTTTGTGATACTTGTTATCTTACTCGGAGCATCCCCTTGTTAACCTTTATCCTTTGTGATAAATTTTTGATGCTATGATGAGTGTGTTGGGAGTTCATCTATATTCCTTTAAGATAAAATTGGGCTTTGTGCTATGCTTTTAAGCAAAGATCTTTGGTGTATTTATGACTTCCTCTTGGATATCATGATCTTTACCCTTGTATCTATCTTGTGTGTACATGTTTATTTGTAGACCCATATCTTAGTGATTCGTGTCTACTTAGAAACTTATACACATGAGAATAGTTACATCTTTAATTGATATTCCAATTCTTTAGTGGCCACCTCTTATTGCTTTTGATTCTTTTGTGGTTTCTAAAAGGGCACAAGCTTTATTTTTCATGGGTTATGCTTTTTGCATCTTACTAAGCTTGTGGAGCTATTTGCTTTATCTCCTTTGGTGTGTGGGTATGGGAAAGACATGATATGCACTATGTGCAACTCTTCTTGAAAGACTACGTTGATGCTCTCATCCTTGTATTAGTCTCCTATAATGTCTTTTTATCTCACACCCATTCTTTTTTTGCCGCTCCTTGCTCTTGTTGCAAAACATTTTTGTTGCAAGTTGTTTTGCCTCACTTCTCATTTATATTCTCTTGCATGTGTTTGTGTTCAAATTTATCTAGGAGGGAGTGAGGATTCCATGTTATGCACACTATATTGAAATACAAATCCTATTTGTGCACGTACCTTGGGGAGTTCCCTCTTGATATTTAGAACATTTTTCGGATCCTCTTTGATTGCTTGCTTCTTTCGTTGAAGTATCTTTCAATTTGATATTCTTTTACAATCTTTGGATCCTCAATATAGTTTGATCTCCCTCCATCTATTCTTCATTGGATATGTGCATGTGATTTCACTCACATTATGAGAAATGCACACCTTATGGGGGAGCTCTTATTATATTGGCCTTCTTACTTTTCACCCATTTCGGCAATCGATGCCAATGGGGGAGAAGTTTAGAGGGTTTAAGGGAGTTGGTTTTATGCTTGAGCTTCGTTCTTAAGCATTTGCCTTTCTTGCTCTTGTATCCTTGCTCTTTGTGTTGCATGGTTACTTAATTCATTATATAAACCCTCGTAAAGGGATTGTCATCAATTACCAAAATGGGGGAGATTGAAAGGGCATGTGTTGCCCCATGCGTGGTTTTGGTAATTAATGACAATCCTTATGGACTAATGTTTGTATTGAGATATCTTTATAGATCTTGTCCATGAAAAAGATTGGAGTTCATGTGTTGGACTCTAGCAGATTACATGATGATCAATGCTCTATTCAAGGGTTTATATGAAGAATGGTCATGTGTAGAGTGGAGCATTTTGCAAGTATGTCTTGAAGGATTCAAGACATCATCTTTGTGAAACGGAGCTTAGCGAGGCTCTCCCATAATGGTGTATGGGGGAGTATTTGGAGAAGTCTTCATCAAGCATGTGCTAGCAAGCACAATCAAGAAAGGTGTTCCAACTTGAGAGAGTCAAGATCGTCATCATTGAGCTCAAGTGGAATGCGCAAGGCAAAGGTATGATCTTGATAGGGTTTCTATTTTACCGGTCTCATGTTGTTAGTTTGGAGACCGGGTTATAGGATAGACGGCGTACTATCAAGAGGGGCTCTCAAGTGAGTAACTTGATCGTATCTTTGTGGAGAGCTCAAACCTTTGCATACTTGGCATATCATCTTTCTTGGTTCTTATTTGACTTTTATTCATGAGAGAATTTAGAGCTTGTGTTCATCTCCATACCAAGCTCTAGTTCACCGAAAACGGATTTCGTATTGAAAACTTGTTGCGTTTTCGGTTTTGGAGGTTTTGTCGGTTCATCTTTTTATAGAGAGGTTTACCTCTCTACATTTGATTTCCTCCTCACATGATGGACTATGATGTTTCTCTGCATGATCTTGTAAAGCTCTTCGTTGCGATTCCAACGAGCCCAAGAATGTCGAAAACGGAGTCCGGATGTTCAAGTTATGATCGTTTCCGTGTCGGGTTCTGGGTGGCCAGCCCCCAGGCCAGCCTAGGCCGGCTCCAGGGCTGGCCGGCTCAGCTGGGTGGCCAGCCCCCAGGCCAGCCAAGGCCGGCTCCAGGGCTGGCCGGCTCTGCCAGGCCGCCAGCTCCCAGGCCAGCCAAGGCTGGCCCCCTGGCTGGTTCACTCAGCCGCGCGGCCAGCTCCCAGGCCAGCCAGGGCCGCCCCCCTGGCTGGTTCTCTCAGCCACTCGGCCAGCTCCCAGGCCAGCCAAGGCCGGCCCACTCTGCAGCTCGGCCGGCTCCTTTCCAATGGTTATTTTTTCACAGAACATATAAAAAGGAGTCTTCTTCCCCATTTGTTCTTCACACAACACTAGAGCAAGTTTTCCTCTCCTCTCTCCTCCATTGTTGCTCTTTGAAAGCTTGCTCTTCCTCTCAATCCCTCCCATGGTTTTTGCTCATATTTGAGGGATAGTGAGAGGTGATCTTGATCTACGTTTTCACCGATCGATCTCTCCTCTAAGTGAGGGGAACCTAGTAGATCTTGATCTTGGAGTTCTTGGTGCATCTCCTCTTTGTTCTTCCTCTCTTATTCCCCCATAAGCATTTGTTGCTTTGTTGGAATTTGAGAGTGAAGGATTTGAGCACTTGTGTTCTTGCCTTTTGCATTTGGTGCATCGGTGTGCTCTCCACGAGGATTCGTGGAAGTTGAAAGCTTGTGAACTTGTTACTCTTGGGTCTTCGGGCCCTAGACGCCTTTGTGGTGGTTGGACCCTTGTGTGGTCACTCGAAGCCGTTCGGGAGCCCCCAATCCCATTGTGGGTTGTGCCTCGGATTGTTGTTGAAAGCCGTTCGGGAGCCCCCAATCCCTTTGTGGGTTGTGCCCCGGATTGTTGTTGAAAGGCTCCGGATTCCGCCTCGAAGGAATACCGATAGTGGAAGGTGAACCAAACCTTTGTGGTGCGGTTCATCGGAGAAGAGGGTGAAACCTTTGTGGTTGTTGAACCGTTGTGTCGGTTCACACCTCTCCAACGAGACGTACTCCCTTAACAAGGAGGAACTCGGGAATACATCCTCGTCTTCGCGTGCCTCGGTTATTTCTATACCCGAGCTATTTACTTATGCACTTTACATTGTGATAGCCTTCGTGCTTGAAGTATTCTATATTGCTATCACCTTGTTGCTTGTCTTGCTTAGCATAAGTTGTTGGTGCACATAGGTGAACCTAGTTTATTTAAGTTGTTGGCTTGTTAATTTAAACACCTAGTTTTATTCCGCAATTAGCAAGCCTAAATCGAAAAAGTTTTAAATCGCCTATTCACCCCCCCCCCTCTAGGCGACATCATTGTCCTTTCACCATTTCTTGTGACACAAATCTTGTTGTTGCATCCAAGATGTATGATATCTTAATGTATGAGATTCTCTCGTGCTCTCTCAAGAGAGGAATTGTTCTATGTCAGTTTTGATGATAGCGGAAAAAAAAATTCCATGTACAAAATCTGGTGTGTATTTGTGTTGATTTGCTACTATAGTTTTAAGTCCGGAGAACTTATTTGTTGGATCAGTTATTGGCTCTGTGGGCTCTCACCCGTTGAGTTCATATTTTCTCCATATATGTTGATATATATATATGTTTCCTTACTTCAAGAGCAATGATCCTTAAAGATACTTTATAATTAAGTGGTGTCGTAGTTATTCTTTAATTTCGCTGCGTATTTTTCTGATCACTTAGAAATGTGCTAATTCTGCTATTGGAAGGAGAGGGATCCAATGGGAAAGTCACCTGACTTGAGCATCGCATTCCTGAGGGAGGGGACCAATGGGAAAAGTCACCTGAGCCCTGAGGGAGGAGGCATGGAGCATCCATGGAGAGCGACTACTCAGCAATGGATATATTATTAGCTTCGATGTGTAAACAACGTGTGCCTTTGGTGATTCCTTGCCAAAAGTAGACGCCTACTGCCAAACATTTCGGGAACGAACGAACACAGCGCATGGTGGCCGGCCGGCCGGACCGGAGCAGTATATATGTTGTGTACTACACCGATCCGTATACATTAATAAATACGGCTCCACCGCCGGAATAGTCATGACGGTGGCGACCAAAGAGGACATCGAGTTCCTGTGGAAGTGGCGCGAGTACCTGCTGCTGCTCGCCACGCAGGTCGCCAGCTTCACCTACGTGGCCGGGCTCAACCCGCCGGGCGTCGACCAGCCCGTGCCGTCGGTGGTGTCCACCGACTCGATCCGGTACGCTGTCTTCTTTTACTGCAACGACGCCGCCTTCATGGCGTCCCTGGTCGTCATCATGTTCCTGTTGGACCGGCGCATCATTGGCAACGTCGTCGGCCTCACGGTGCTCCGCCTCGCCACGCTGCTCGACCTGCTCGCCCTTATGGCTGCCTTCGCCGCAGGGAGCTGTCGCGACGTGTTCGCCACCATCTACGTCTCGGCGCTCTTCGCCATCGTCTTCGCCTACTACGTCGCCGTCCACGTCAGCGTCGCCAGGCTCGCGAGCAGACCATTTCAGCAAAGACACGGTAAAAACACTATGTGGTTCGTATCAATAACTAATTTGTTGTTCTTCTTTCTCTTTTTTTTTTACCTTTGTAATTTATACTCCCTGGGGACGAGCTTGTCCCGGTCGATGTTGTCGAAGACGACCCGTCGTGGCGGCGACGTGTGGAGGTTGCAGCCGGTGACGACGCGTGAAGGCGTCCCTTGGGGCGCCGCGCAGGGCGTCCTTGGCACGGTCGATGGCGAGGAGTTGCCGGAGATGAGTCGACGATGTGTGATGACGTGAAATCACACGTTCGTTGGGAGACTCCAAGAGGAAGGTATGAAGCAGTGCAGCAACAAGTTTTCCCTCAGTATGAAACCAAGATTATCGAACCAGTAGGAGTAAAAACACTTCAGAAGGTTGTTGGTGGCGGAATATGGCACGGCGCAACACCAGGGAATCCGGCGACCGACGTGGAATCTGCACACAACACAATCAAACTACTTTGCCCCAACGAAACAGGAAGGTTGTCAATCTTCCCGGCTTGCTGTAACAAAGGATTAAATGTATTGTGTGGAAAATAATGTTTAATTGCAGAAAGTAAAAGAGAACAATTGTTTGCAGTTGGTGGTTTTATCAGTGTAAAAGAATGGACCGGGGTCCAGAGTTCACTAGTGGTGTCTCTCCATAAAGATAAACGACATGTTGGATAAACAAATTACAGCTAGGCAATTGATAAAATATTGAGCGCATGACAATGCATATATATGACAAGATGACTACCATGATATTTAATTGGGCATTACGACAAGATACATAGACTGTTATCCAACCGCATCTATGACTAATAATCCACCTTCAGGTTGACATCCGTGTTCCCCGTTGGTATTAAGTTGCAAGCAACGGATAATCGCATTAAGTAATGTGCGTAATGTAAACAAGTACATATGACCATGGACATAGCACTGTTAGGTTATCCCTAGTGGCAACAGCACATCCACAATTTTAGACGTTGCTGTCACTCGCCCAGATTACTGGAGACTGAACCCACTATTTAGCATAAATACTCACTCTTGGAGTTACAATCATCTACTTGGCCAAATCATCTACTAGTAACGGAAAGCATGCAAGATCATAAATAACATGTAACATAGATTAATAATCAACTTGATCATAGTATTCAATATTCATCGGATCCTAGCAAACACAACATGTAGCATTACAATAAGATGATCTTGATCATGTTTCGCAGCTCATAAAATCTAAACATGATAGCATAAAGTGGAGAGACAACCATCTAGCTACTGCTATGGACCCGTAGTGCAAGGATGAACTACTCACGCATCACTCCGGAGGCAGGCATGGCGATGTAGAGCCCTCCGGTGATGATTCCCCTCTCCGGCAGGGTGCCGGGAAGAGCTTCATAACCCTCCTGAGCTAGGGTTGACGACGGCGGCGCCTCTGGAACTTTTCGTGGAATATGACTCGGATATTTAGAATTTTCGCGTTGGGAGGAATAAATAGGCAAAAGGGCGGCGGCTGAGGGCACCCGAGGGGCCCACACTCACCCTCGGCGCGGCAGGAGGTGGGGCCGCGCCGAGCCCTTGTGTGGCTGCCTCCTGGCGCTCCTCCGTCTCCCCTTTGGACTCCGTGTATGTGTCGGTGAAATAGGGACCTCCGTTGATTTTCGTCCAATTCCGAGAATATTTCCAGAACAGCTTTTCTGGAATACAAAAACAGCAGAAAACAGGAACTGGCACTGTGGCATCTTGTTAATAGGTTAGTCCCAAAAAGTATATAAAAATGATATGAAGTGGATGCAAAACATGTAACAATCGGCATAATATCAACATGGAACATCAAAAATTATAGATACGTTTGAGATGTATCAGCATTCCCAAGCTTAATTCCTACTCGTCCTCGCGCAGGTAAACGATAAAACAAAATAATTTTTGAAGTGACATGCTACCATCATAATCTTGATCAAATAGTATTGTAAGGCACATGTAACTGAATGAAGTGATCCAAGTCAATGGTCCATAATTTGCTACCAAATAGATAATGAGTAAACACTGAATCATACAAGCTAAACTTTTCATGAATAGTACTTTGTAGACAATGCATCCACAGGTTTACATAAGTGTTAACTCATAAAGCAATAGTTTCTAGTAAACGGTATTTATCTCATGGATATTGTCAACACAAAGCAATATAATAAGTCCAATATGTAGCATATAACAAATGTTGTACCAAAGTTGACACTAGTGTTTGCTTGTGAAAGATAGAAAGAAGTAGGAAAACTGACTCAACATAAAAGTACAAGAAAGGCCTTTCGCAGAGGGAAGCAGGGATTAAATCATGTGCTAGAGTTTTTTAGGTTTTTGAAATCATATAGAGAGTAAAAATTAGGTTTTGGGAGGTGTATGTTAATTGGTCAACGAATCAGTCGTGGAAAGTACAATATGACCCCGGCCAAACAGACTTTTAAGAGCGGCTCCCATGAAGGACGTTATTTCTACCAGCAAGGCAGATCATCCCTCTTTTCTCTTTTGTTTACACATGCAGATATTTCACTGGTATTATTGCTTGACTGATAAATCAGGGAAAAAATGTGAAGAGAATTAAGCGGTTAAAGTTGTAATTAATTGGGACTGGGCATCCCGTTGCCAACTCTTTTTGCAAAATTAATAGATAAGCGGATATATATGCCGCTAGTCTGATGGTAAAGTCTGCTTGACAAGTGCCATAAAGACATCCACCACGTCCTCATGAGCTTGGTAAACATTGACACAAAAAGGAGTAGTAACAATTTTGAATAGTTTAAAGGTAGCACATGAAAAATTTACTTGGAGTGGCAAGGAAATACCACATATAGGTAGTTATGGTGGACACAAATGGCATGGATTTTGGCTCAAGGATTTGGATGCACGAGAAGCATTTCCTCTCAGTACAGAGTTTAGGCTAGCAAGGTTATGTAAGCAAACAAGAATATCAACTGGTACACCAAGTTTTATATGACCAACATATTGCAAGCATTATAAGACTTCATACCGTCTTCCTTGTTAACCAAACCTTTTTATTAGAAAATATCTAGACCTTAGAGATACCACCCATGCAAACCAAATTTCAACAAGATTTACGGTAGTTCTTCACTAATGGGATTAACTTACATGATGCAAAAATTTAATCATGACCTACTTGTTAACTCAAAACAATTGACAAGTATCAAATTATCCATATTAGTGATCAACAAGAGTATGCAAGTATTTTCCATTATACCATTTACCACCTGCAATATTTTCTGTTCCAACCAAACACCAATCAACTTATTTCAATAACTCTCCAAACAAGTATAAGTGAAGTAAGAGAGTACTTTTTAAAAAGAACTAATAGCTCTGACAAGAGATACATGAAAACAAGAGCTAAAAGCTTGAACGGCGCTAGATATGAATACTTGATACGTCTCCAACGTATCCATAATTTCTGCTGTTCCATGCTTATATTATACCATTTGCTACATGTTTTATATACACTTCGTATCACTTTTATGCATTTTCTGGGACTAACCTATTAACAAGATGCCACAGTGCCAGTTCCCTGTTTTCTGCTGTTTTTGGTTTCAGAAAGTTACTTCTGGAAATATTCTCGGAATTGCACGAAACAAAAGGCCAGGTCCCTATTTTTCCAGCACGTACACGTAGTCCGAAGGAGAGACGAAGGAGAGCCACGAGGTGGCCAAACCATAGGCAGGCGCGGCAGTGGGCCCAGCCGCGCCGCCAGGTGGTTTGGGCCCCTCGGGGGTCCGCCGACATCGCCCCTTCGCCTATTTATTCCCCGAGACGCGAAAACCCTAAAACACCGAGCCTTTCATCCAGAACATATTCGCTGCCGCCGCCGTCGTCAACCCTAACTCGGGGGGTTTCTGAAGCTCTTCCCGGCACCCTGCCGGAGAGGGGAATCATCACCGGAGGGCTCTACATCGCCATGCCCGCCTCCGGAGTGATGCGTGAGTAGTTCATCCTTGGACTATGGGTCCATAGCAGTAGCTAGATGGTTGTCTTCTCCACTTGTGCCATCATGTTTAGATCTTGTGAGCTGCCTATCATGATCAAGATCATCTTATTGTAATGCTACATGTTGTGTTTGCTGGGATCTGACTTATATTGATACCTATGTGGAGCTGAATATTATATTATCATGTCTATGTCATTTGTGATCTTGCATGCTCTCCGTTACTTGTTGAAGCCTTGGCCACGTGAATACTTGTAACTCCAAGAGGGGGTTGATACGTCTCCAACGTATCCATAATTTCTGCTGTTCCATGCTTATATTTACCATTTGCTACATGTTTTATATACACTTCGTATCACTTTTATGCATTTTCTGGGACTAACCTATTAACAAGATGCCACAGTGCCAGTTCCCTGTTTTCTGCTGTTTTTGGTTTCAGAAAGTTACTTCTGGAAATATTCTCGGAATTGCACGAAACAAAAGGCCAGGTCCCTATTTTTCCAGCACGTACACGGAGTCCGAAGGAGAGACGAAGAGGAGCCAGGAGGTGGCCAAACCACCAGCAGGCGCGGCAGAGGGCCCCACCGCGCCGCCATGTGGTTTGGGCCCCTCGGGGGTCCGCCGACATCGCCCCTTCGCCTATTTATTCCCCGAGACGCGAAAACCCTAAAACACCGAGCCTTTCATCCAGAACATATTCGCTGCCGCCGTCGTCGTCAACCCTAACTCGGGGGGTTTCTGAAGCTCTTCCCGGCACCCTGCCGGAGAGAGGAATCATCACCGGAGGGCTCTACATCGCCATGCCCGCCTCCGGAGTGATGCGTGAGTAGTTCATCCTTGGACTATGGGTCCATAGCAGTAGCTAGATGGTTGTCTTCTCCACTTGTGCCATCATGTTTAGATCTTGTGAGCTGCCTATCATGATCAAGATCATCTTATTGTAATGCTACATGTTGTGTTTGCTGGGATCTGACTTATATTGATACCTATGTGGAGCTGAATATTATATTATCATGTCTATGTCATTTGTGATCTTGCACGCTCTCCGTTACTTGTTGAAGCCTTGGCCACGTGAATACTTGTAACTCCAAGAGGGGGTATTTATGCATGATAGTTGGGTTCAACCTCTATTTAACCTGGGATAGTGACAGCAAGTTCTAAGGTTGTAGATGTGTTGTTGCCACTAGGGGTAAAACAGCAATGCTTTATTCAAGGATGAATGTATTGTTTACATTACGCACATTACTTAATGCAATTGTCTGTTGCTTGCAACTTAATACTGGAAGGGGTACGGATGTTAACCGGAAAGTGGACTATTTAGGCATAGATGCATGCTGGATAGCGGTCTATGTACTTTGTCGTAATGCCCAAATGAATCTCATAGTAGACACCACAACTCACACATGCATGTTATATGCACTTATCAATTGACAATTGCCCAGCTGTAATTTGTTTACCCAGCATGTTAGTTATCTTATTGGAGAGACACCACTAGTGAACTGTGGACCCCGGTCCATTCTTTTACATCTGAAATACAATCTACTGCAATCATTGTTCTCTACTGTTTTATGCAAACAAACATCATTTTCTATTCGATACGTTTAACCCTTTGTTTTCAGCAAGCCGGTGAGATTGACAACCTCACTGTTAAGTTGGGGCAAAGTAATTTGGTTGTGTTGTGCAGGTTCCACGTTGGCACCGGAATCCCTGGTGTTGCGCCGCACTACACTCCTCCACCAACACCTTCGAAGCAAACCTCGTTTTCCTACTGGTCCGATTAAACCTTGGTTTCATACTGAGGGAAAACTTACTGCTGCACTCATCATACCTTCCTCTTGGGGTTCCCAACTGACGTGTGACGTACAAGCATTGTTTCTGGCACTATTGACCTAGAGCCACCAACACGTTTTCTGGCGCCGTTGCCGGGGAAAACAGAATTGCTTCTGCAATGGGAGTCTCTCACACCCAATCTCTTTACTTTGTTATTTGTCTTGCTAGTTTATTTTTATTTAGTCTTGTTTGCTTTCTATATCAAAAACACAAAAAAATTAGTTACTTGTTTAATTCAGTTTGCTTTTGTTTTTCAAAATGAGTACTCCTGAGAACACTAAGTTGTGTGACTTCACTAGCACAAACAACAATGATTTCATATGCACTCCTATTGCTCCACCTGCCTCTACAGCAGAATTTTATGAAATTAAACCTGCTCTATTAAATCTTGTTATGAAAGAGCAATTTTCTGGTGTTAGTACTGATGATGCTGCTGCCCATCTTAATAACTTTGTTGAACTTTGTGAAATGCAAAAGTATAAGGATATGGATGGGGATATTATAAAACTGAAACTTTTTCCTTTCTCCTTGAGAGGAAGAGCTAAAGAATGGTTGCTTTCTTTGCCTAGAAATAGTATTAATTCTTGGACAAAATGCAAAGATGCTTTCATAGGGAAATATTATCCTCCTGCTAAGATTATATCCTTGAGAAGTAGCATTATGAATTTTAAACAACTTGATAATGAACATGTTGCTCAAGCTTGGGAAAGAATGAAATCTTTGGTGAAGAATTGTCCCACTCATGGACTGACTACTTGGATGATCATCCAAACCTTTTATGCAGGATTAAATTTTTCCTCAAGGAACTTATTGGATTCAGCCTCTGGAGGAACCTATAACACCCCAGGATTGGAGAGCACCTGGGAGTGCTACCACACAACTCTACTCACAACCATATTAATGAAAGCTTTAAACTTGGACAGCACCTCCTTTGTTTTTAAGGACAATCCACGACAGACAATTCATAATAAGAGGATAGAAAGCGGTATAATGACTTCAAAGAAACAGCAAGAACTGTAGAAAGCCACTAAAAAGAAATGGCGTCCACTGATTATTATTTGAAGTTATGTGACGTGCTCAATGAAGTAGAGGTGCTACGCCCATATCCCATACTCGTCGCTTATTAGTACCTGAAAACCGAATGAAACACAAGAATGAGTATAAAAATACTCAGCAAGTAAAATACGGAACCATCAGAATAATAATCCCATTGTGTCAAGTACATAGCTAAGGGTTACCAATTTTCAACATCCTACACCACTGAACCCAACCAGGACCACCTGAAAATACCTTATAATCTCTTTATGAACTAGAAGACTGAAACCGAATATCTGAATATGTAACTTAAACTGAAAATCTGAATATGGAACTGAAACTGAATATCTGAATATGTAACTGAAACTGAACATCTGAATATGTCGCCCGGACTAGCCCACGAACTGACAGTTCTCACCGAACTCTATCGGAGTAGCCACTCGGGATAGTCTCTCACCGGTCTGACAGAAAGGGTGAATATGTCGCCCGGACTAGCCCACGAGCTGACAGTTCTCACCGAACTCTATCGGAGTAGCCACTCGGGACAGTCTCTCACCGGTCTGACATGAAAGAATAGCCATCGGACTAGCTCACAAGCTGACAGTTCTCACCGAACTCTATCGGAGTAGCCACTTGTGAACAGTTTCTCACCGAGTTAGCTAGGAAATTAAGAAAGTGAACTATTTCGGAACATGGATGAAGAAACCGAATCGAAAGAACTGAATAAGTCAGAAATCAATCAATTGGACTAGTAAATCTCAATCAATGAGAGTGACCAATCGAACAGTCACACAATCGACAAACATAGAGAATAGGGATCGTCATGCACTTGCCTTTAGCCCTTTACCGATAGCGAAGACGTTGATTGGGAATAATCCCACACCTGTGAGTAAGCCAACTATGCAGAGCACATACACCAAAGGTGGCTAATCACATTTCCGAGGGGGCAACCCCTCTGCTGTCCCTTCACGAAAGAATTCATAACTCGAGCTAGAAAGCTCGGAAACAAGCAAATGTTATGCCTATGCATTCATATGGAACTTAACTACAAACAACTCCTACTATTCGAACTCGAAATATGGAGCTATCTAATTCATAACTAGCAAATACCACTCTGCTGTTTCCAGATTCCAGCATAACGATTAGCTCTCTTTGGAAAGTCAAAGCAAGACGACTAATCATGATAATTAATTGAAACCTTTTGTATTAGCAGCTATGCATCACATACAACATAGCAGGGGACAAACATGAATTTTATTGAATGGGTAAAGCTCCTCAAGCCCATGGGAAAACTCTATTCTTTGCTGTTTCCAGAATTCTGAAATAACAAGTAGCCACCTTTGGAATTTCATGACAAGGTGAATACTCATGGAAATTAAGCATATACAGTTGATCTATGAACTGCAAGGTACCAGGTAGCTATACTCCTGTAGAACACCATTTTATCAACTCTCAAAGATCATGAAAAGCTATGAACAAAAGGTATGAACATCCTGTTTTGGAAAAACAGTACAGCAACTCGTTTTTGTCGCTGTGGCCAAACGACTGAACCAAATTGAGTGATTGACGGCTCAAAACGATCGTTGGAACGAGGGTTACAAAACATTCCAAAGGATGCCCCTCTGATTTTTCCATATAGGGACTCGAAATTGATGATCTACACTGCTGTATGCACAGGAACAGCACCACCAACGAAACTTGTTCCAATCCATTATGGATCTGCTACTCCCCTTTCCTAACCACCATGAATCCTTCACCAAAACAGAGATTTGGTACAGGTAAGAAGAGGGAGGACCTCACCTTGGTGGAGGGATTGGAGGAGATTGATGAAGAGGGTGTTGGGGTGGCCTCCTCTTCCCTTGCTTTTCCTTCCCCCCTTGTGCTTCTCTTGCAACCTCTTCTTCTCCTTCTCTTCTTGTCTCCTCTTCTTCTCACCCAAGAACAGGCCCATGCTGCCCTAGGAGATGAGGGGGCGAGCTGGGGGTATCGCAGAGAAGGGTAAGGGAGAAAGTGAGGCCCTGGAGGGGGTGCTCAAGAGAGGGATACAAGGAGGGCTGCTATGTGGAAGACAAGGAAAGGAAGGGGCTGCTGCCATGAGAGGAGCACGGTGTGAAGAGGAAGATGGGAATGAAGATACCGTGGTGGAGGAAGGGATAGGCAAGGAGGGATATCCATCCCCCTTTTTTTTTTAGTTAACATAATTTCGAAATAGCAAAAATAATCCTGGCCATTGAATCAAACAAACTGTGTAGGATGCATCCGAACTCCGATTTGGGCAAACGAGTAGTCCATTTTGATTGTCTCGACGAGCCCGATTCAACCATGGACTCGGATCCTTGAGAAGAGGCTTGTTTTGAAAGGTCCCCAGAAAATGGCCAAGGAAGAGATAATTTCACGATACTATCTTATAAAAAAAGAGTACTCCACGATCGACTATCGTCTCTGATTTGAAATTGAAGAATGACAGATAAAATAGTCTTCAGCGGTGATGACAAGAATCTCGATGAGAATATCCAATAAATTACGGGGTATTACAGAACCTTTATGTCCATCACTTTAGGTGCAGCAACAAAGCTACTTGATGATATGATGATCAACTATTCCGAATGGCACACCGAAAGAGCTCCTCAAGGTAAGAAGGTAAATTCTGTTGAAGAAACCTCCTCTTTGAGTGATAAGATTGATGCTATTATGTCTATGCTTGTGAATGGTAGATCTCATGTTGATCCTAATAATATTCCTTTAGCTTCATTGGTTGCTCAAGAAGAGCATGTTGATGTAAACTTCATTAAAAACAACAACTTCAACAACAATGCTTATAGGAATAATTTTGGTAGCAACAATTATAAGCCTTATCCTTCAAATGGTTATGGCAATTCTTATGGTAATTCCTACAGCAACAATAGAAGTGTGTCCTCTGATCTTGAAGCTATGCTTAAAGAATTTATTAGCACACAAAAAGCTTTCAATAAAACTGTTGAGGAAAAGTTTGAAAAAATTGATGTTCTTGCTTCTAAAGTTGATAGTCTTGCTCATGATGTTGAAATTCTAAAACTGAAAGTTATGCCTAATGAAGTTAAAGATATTAAGTCATTTGCTACAGCAAATGCCATCCAAGTTCGAATTGATAATAATATTAGGATGTTGGCTGAATTGCATGCTAGGTGGGAAAAAGAGGAAGAACTTGAAAAAGAGAATAGTATAGTTAGAGTTTGTACTATCACCACCACTAGTAATGCTAATGTTTCACATGCTAGTAAACCTCCTACTATTGATGGTAATGTTATTGGTGTTGGTAATGTCTCTACTACTTCTGCAAAGCGTTTGAAATTGCCTAAAACTGCTGAAACTTTTTCTGATAAAAGTGCTGAAATTTTTCAAACTATTGGAGACAATGGTTCCACCACCATTGACAATAATGATTTTGATTTTGATGATTGTAACATCTCTGAAGTTATTATGTTCTTGCAAAAATTAGCTAGAAGTCCCAATGCTAGCACTATTAATTTGGCTTTTACAAAGCATATTACAAATGCTCTTTTGCAAGCTAGGGAGGAGAAGTTGAAACTTAAAGCTTCTATTCCTAGGAAATTAGAAGATGGTTGGGAACCCATCATTAAGGTAAAGGTGAATGATTTTTATTGCAATGCCTTGTGTGATCTTGGTGCAAGTGTTTCAGTTTTGCCCAAGAAGCTTTATGATATTCTTGATTTGCCACCTTTGGAACATTGTTATTTGGATGTTTTTCTCGCTGATAATGCTATGAAGAAACCTTTGGGGCGAGTTAATGATGTTTTTATTACGGTAAAAATAACCTTGTCCCCGTTGATTTTATTGTTATGGATATTGAATGCAATGCATCTTGTCCTATTGTTTTGGGAAGACCTTTTCTTCGAACTGTTGGTGCCATCATTGATATGAAAGAAGGTAATATAAGGTACCAATTTCCTCTCAAGAAAGGTATGGAACACTTCCCTAGGAAGAGAATGAAGTTACCTTTTGACTCTATTGTTAGAGCAAGTTATGATGTTGATGCTTCTTCTCTTGATAACACTTGATTTTCACTTTCTGCGCCTAGCTGAAAGGCGTTAAAGAAAAGCGCTTATGGGAGACAACCCATCGTTTTTATTTGCTGTTATTTTTGTTTTCTTTGAGTCAAGGAGTTTTGTTACTTCTGTAGCAACTCCTTTGTATCTTTATTTTATCGCAATGTTGTGCCAAGTAAAGTTCTATATTGAAAGTTGATGCAAGATTTGGATTTCTGCGCAGTGACAGATTTTTAGCTGTCACGGATTTGAGCTTATCTCCCTGTAGAAAATTCAAAAATTCTGAGAAAAATCACGCATATTCCTGAGATATGTACGCAACTTTCATTATTTTAGGCCAGATCCATCTGAGCAACTTAAGTGCCTCGAAAAAATTCGTCATTCCAGACTGTTCTGTTTTTGACAGATTCTGCCTTTTGTTTTGCATTCGCTCTTTTACTGTGTTTGTGTGGATTTCTTTGCTCCACAAAGCATTGGTGGCTGTAGCTAATGTCCAGAAGCTTTGGGATTGATTGTATCATTACAGAATATGAGAATTTTTGATTATGCACTAACCCTCTAATGAGAACTGTCTTGAGTTTGGTGTGAAGGAAGTTTTCAAGGATCAAGCGAGAAGGGTGATATTATGTGATCAAGAAGAGTGAAAAGCCTAAGCTTGGGGATGCCCCCGTGGTTCATCCCAACCATATTCAGAGAGACTCAAGCGTCTAAGCTTGGGGATGCCCAAGGCATCCCCTTCTTCATCAACAAACTTATCAGGTCATCTCTAGTGAAACTATATTTTAATTCTTTCACATCTTATGCGCTTTACTTGGAGCGTCTGTGTGTTTTTATTTTTGTTTTTGTTTGAATAAATTCGGATCCTAGCAATCCTTGTGTGGGAGAGAGACACGCTCCGCTTTTTCATGTGAATACTCATGTTCTTCACTTATATTTGTTGAGTATTCTTAACTAGCTACTGCAGTGCTTTTAGCTCCTGTTTTTCATGCATCTCTTCGAGCTGTTAGCACTTGTTTATAAATACTCTCTTGCTGCATTATATTATCATTTGGAGAGTTTATGTTTAAATAAATTATTGGTGTTTGTTTGGAAGAAAGAAAATGCTACATGTAGTAGTTGGTATTGGAAAAGACATATGCATTCTTGTAGATCATTGTCTTGTTTTGATTTGATGCTTTGCAATTGTTTTGAGCTCTCAAGTAGATCATGTTTAAGCTCTTGCATCATGTAGTTAAAGCCTAGTAGTGGAGAACTACCGTAGAGCTTGTTGAGACTTGGGATGCATATTTGTTCTCTCTAAGGTCTAGATATTTTCTGGTAAAATGTTTGAGCAACAAGGAAGACAGTGTAGAGTCTTATAATACTTGCAATATGTTTTTATGTGATTCTTGCTGTACCGGTTTATACTTGTGTTTGCTTCAAACAACCTTGCTAGCCTAAACTCTGTACTGAGAGGGAATGCTTCTCGTGCATCCAAAACTTGAGCCAAAACCCATGCCATTTGTGTCCACCATACCTACCTACTATGTGGTATTTCCTGCCATTCCAAGTAAATATTTCATGTGCTACCTTTAAACTATTCAAAACTTTATTACTCCTTATTTGTGTCAATGTTTTATAGCTCATGAGGAAGTATGTGGTGTTTTATCTTTCAATCTTGTCATTTACTTCTGACAGACTTTCACCTGGACTAGTGGCATATACATCCGCTTATCCAATAATTTGCAAAAAGAGCTGGCAACGGGGTGCCCAGCCCCAATTAATTACAACTTTCATTAATAATTCTCTTCACATGTTTTGCCCTGATTTATCAGTAAGCAACTTAATTTTGCAAATAGACACTCCTCCATGGTATGTGAATGTTGGAAGGCACCCGAGGATTCGGTTAGCCATGGCTTGTGTAAGCAAAAGGTTGGGAGGAGTGTCATCTATAAAGAAACTAAAATACATGTGTAAACAAAAGAGAAGAGGGATGATCTACCTTGCTGGTAGAATAACGTCCTTCATGGGAGCCGCTCTTTGAAAGTCTGGTTGACAAGGGGTTAGAGTGCCCACTACCATTCGTTGACAACAACAAACACCTCTCAAATACTTATTTTGTGCTCTCTATATGCTTTCGAAAACTTAAAAAGCTCTAGCACATGATTTAATCCCTGCTTCCCTCTGCGAAGGGCCTATCTTTTACTTTATGTTGAGTCAGTTTACCTACTCCTTTCTATCTTAGAAGCAAACACTTGTGTCAACTTTGTGTGCATTGATTCTTACATATTTACTTATTGCACTTGTTATATTGCTTTATGTTGACAACTATCCATGAGATATACATGTTACAAGTTGAAAGCAAATGCTGAAACTTAATCATCCTTTGTGTTGCTTCAATGCCTTTTACTTTGAATCTATTGCTTTATGAGTTACCTCTTATGCAAAACTTTTTGATGCTTGTCTTGAAAGTACTATTCATGAAAAGTTTTTGCTTATATGATTCATTGTTTACTCTTTATCTATTTGTTAGCAAACTATAGATCATTGCTTTGAGTCACTTCATTCATGACATGAGCCTTGCAATATATTGATCAAGATTGTGTGAAAGCATGTCTCCTCAGAAATTATTTGTTGTTATCGTTTTACCTACTCGAGGACGAGTAGAACTAAGCTTGGGGATGCTTGATACGTCTCCAACGTATCCATAATTTCTGCTGTTCCATGCTTATATTATACCATTTGCTACATGTTTTATATACACTTCGTATCACTTTTATGCATTTTCTGGGACTAACCTATTAACAAGATGCCACAGTGCCAGTTCCCTGTTTTCTGCTGTTTTTGGTTTCAGAAAGTTACTTCTGGAAATATTCTCGGAATTGCACGAAACAAAAGGCCAGTCCCTATTTTTCCAGCACGTACACGGAGTCCGAAGGAGAGACGAAGGAAGCCACGAGGTGGCCAAACCACGGCGCGGCAGTGGGCCCCCGCGCGCCAGGGGTTTGGGCCCCTCGGGGGTCCGCCGACATCGCCCCTTCGCCTATTTATTCCCCGAGACGCGAAAACCCTAAAACACCGAGCCTTTCATCCAGAACATATTCGCTGCCGCCGCCGTCGTCAACCCTAACTCGGGGGGTTCTGAAGCTCTTCCCGGCACCCTGCCGGAGAGGGGAATCATCACCGGAGGGCTCTACATCGCCATGCCCGCCTCCGGAGTGATGCGTGAGTAGTTCATCCTTGGACTATGGGTCCATAGCAGTAGCTAGATGGTTGTCTTCTCCACTTGTGCCATCATGTTTAGATCTTGTGAGCTGCCTATCATGATCAAGATCATCTTATTGTAATGCTACATGTTGTGTTTGCTGGGATCTGACTTATATTGATACCTATGTGGAGCTGAATATTATATTATCATGTCTATGTCATTTGTGATCTTGCATGCTCTCCGTTACTTGTTGAAGCCTTGGCCACGTGAATACTTGTAACTCCAAGAGGGGGTATTTATGCATGATAGTTGGGTTCAACCTCTATTTAACCTGGGATAGTGACAGCAAGTTCTAAGGTTGTAGATGTGTTGTTGCCACTAGGGGTAAAACAGCAATGCTTTATTCAAGGATGAATGTATTGTTTACATTACGCACATTACTTAATGCAATTGTCTGTTGCTTGCAACTTAATACTGGAAGGGGTACGGATGTTAACCGGAAAGTGGACTATTTAGGCATAGATGCATGCTGGATAGCGGTCTATGTACTTTGTCGTAATGCCCAAATGAATCTCATAGTAGACACCACACACACACATGCATGTTATATGCACTTATCAATTGTCAATTGCCCAGCTGTAATTTGTTTACCCAGCATGTTAGTTATCTTATTGGAGAGACACCACTAGTGAACTGTGGACCCCGGTCCATTCTTTTACATCTGAAATACAATCTACTGCAATCATTGTTCTCTACTGTTTTATGCAAACAAACATCATTTCCATTCGATACGTTTAACCCTTTGTTTTCAGCAAGCCGGTGAGATTGACAACCTCACTGTTAAGTTGGGGCAAAGTAATTTGATTGTGTTGTGCAGGTTCCACGTTGGCACCGGAATCCCTGGTGTTGCGCCGCACTACACTCCTTCACCAACACCTTCGAAGCAAACCTCGTTTTCCTACTGGTTCGATTAAACCTTGGTTTCATACTGAGGGAAAACTTACTGCTGCACTCATCATACCTTCCTCTGGGTTCCCAACTGACGTGTGACGTACAAGCATTTTTTCGGCACTATTGCTGGGGAGATATTCCCGCGTCAACCTAGAGCCAACCAAACTCAACAAATCTAAGTGAAGAATAGGAGTATTCTCTAAAAAAGCGGAGCGTGTCCTCTCCAATCAAGAATGCTAGGATCCAATCAAGTTGATCACAAAATTAAAATAACAACTGAAATAAAAGCACACAGACGCTCCAAGAATAGCAATATGATGTGAAAGAATTTAAATATAGTTTTCACTAGAGATGACCTGATAATTTTGACGATGAAGAAGGGGATGCTTGGCATCCCAAGCTTAGACGCTTGAGTCTTCTTGAAATATGATGGGAAGATCCATGGGAGCCTCCCCAAGCTTGAGCTCTCACTCTTCTCCATCCTATTATATCACTCTTCCTCTTGACCCTTGAAAACTTGCGCCACACCAAACTCAAAGTAAATCTCATTAGAGGGTTAGTGCACAATCAAAAACACATGTTTGTAAAGACGCAATATGACCGTTACTTAAACATTACTACTGCCACTGATGTTATGTGAAGCTCTTCCAACCAAAAAGAATTCCACCCAATACTAGTAAAAGAGAAAGCAAAATAAAAGACATAATCTGTTAAAACAGAACAGTCCTGCAAAGACGAATGTTTTCGAGGCACTTATGATGCTCAGATTGAAAAACTTTGAACTAATGAAAGATGCGTCCATACATCAGGATTTACGCACAAAAATGTTCAAATTTAAATCACATTCTGTTGATTTTAGATAATTAATACGGTGAACAGCAGAAATCTGTTCCTGCGCAGCAATCAAAAATCTAGCATCATCTTATCATTAGAGACTACTCTTGGCTCAACAATGCGAGAAAGTAAAGATGCAAAGGATTGCTACAGAAGTAACAACTCCTTGACTCAATAAAGAAAAATTGCAGAAATAAAATAATGGGTTGCCTCCATAAGCGCTTTTCTTAACGCCTTTTTAGTATGAAGATCCCGAAGAGCAAGTCTTGATGCCTGCACAAATAACGGGATTAGGTTGAGACTCCAAGTGCAGAGTGTATAGTAAGTGGAAGACAGTTTTCCCCACGAGGGGTGACTCGAGGGTTTAATATCGAACTCTCGGGGAATCTGAAGTGGTAGATTTATCTTCTTATCCTTCTTTTGGTTACCTACAAAACAAGGTTAGATTTTTGGTCCTCAACCTCACCTGTGGTTGTCAAGCACAAGGTGTAAGAATGATATCAGGATAGTTATGCAATGCAAACAAGAAATAAATATGCAATGATGGTGGATGCAATGATAAATGATATTTTTGGGTTTTTGAATGATGTATGCAAGATGAAAAGTATTTTTGTATTTTCGGATTTAATGATGGCTGAAAATAGAAAAGTGGTATATGGTGTTGGAAAGGTGTTTCTTATGATTAAAAATGGACTGGGGTTCATGGTTTCACAAATGCACTCTCTCTTTATAAAGTGGTAGACAATGGAACACACAGTTAACATATGAGATTGCAACACAGGGTTTGATAACAAGTTACTTAGATATATGGGCATCACGTCCTAACATAGAGATCTTTTGGTTATTAATCTCTTATACTCCACCAAGATGCGAACTAAATCATAACACCTCAGTAATTAAGATAACTCAGAGTATAGCATTAAGTATCATGACATGAAGTGAAAATAAGAACATGCTAGATCTAGTCATGGAGTAGTGGCAATGGTCACGCCCACATCCCCGGTAGCATGGTATTTTAGTTTATCCCTAGTGAGGTAACAAAGTAAGGTAAAGATACCAAAGTGGATCGCAGAACTTTCTCTCACGTTCACTGCACTAGCCACCCCCCGTTACTCCAACTAATGCACACGTTCCCCCACACACGCTCTCATAAACATGCTTGATCAAAACAAGTAGACAAGAACGGGGTACATAATATGCATCTATACTCATAACTGAAACAAACATTGCAATCTCAAACATATATTAACTCATAAAGATCCACCACAAAGGTATTACAACGGTGACCGTAATCATGTTCAGCAGCTCATACGGTGCTAATTAGTGAAGCTCAAGAGAGGAGAGATACATAAGTTACTTCCACAAACCCATAGTCCAGAGGTGGACTACTCCCTCTTCATCATGGAGACGGTGGAGAAGTCGATGGAGAAGATGGAGACCACGCCGGCAGCGCCCCGCCGGAGTTTTCCCCCCCAATCTGCAGCTCCTGATCTCCGTTTCGGTGTTTCTGTGTTTGTGCGGCTCCTTCCAGAGAACGTCGGGGACCTTTTTATAGGCGTTTTTAGGTCAAGACGATGTCGGTGGAGCGAAGATCGACGGCAACGGAGCCACGAGGCCAAATGGGTCCCACGCGGCCAGTACCTGGCCGCGTGGGCCACCCCCGTTTGGCCCTCGGCCTCCGTTGCTTCCTTCCAGTCCTTCCTTCCAAATATTGACGCCCGTAAATTTCCAGGTGATTTCGTTGACGTTTGGGTCCCTGAAACATTAAAATAAAAAACGGGTTTTCTGCCTGTGCAGGGTTAATTCCATAAAAAAGGAATAAGAATTCCCAAAATCATTATAAAACATTGATATAACCCTTATATGATGCAAATATGATTGGAATATAAGCAATTAAAGTGCAAAGTTCATGTATGCATTTTACATGCATCAACATCCCCAAGCTTAATCCATGCTCGTCCTCGAGTATGAAGATGATAAAACTAACATGGACTTTGCAATTTAATACTTAACAATGATATCAAAGATGATTACTATTGCTACATATAGTCAAATGATTCATTCTTCAAAGGAGTAGCAATATGCAAATAGTTTATGAAGTGATATCAAGTATTCAAGACAAGGATGTTCATTGATAGTTCACAAAGTGTAACATGTAGCAAGTAATATGGAACACATGTATGCATAATGATAAGTAGAACATCCTACAATGGTCATAGAGTGTAGATGAAAATCTGAATATGATAGGTGTACACTTTGGAAAGATGTATATGTGAGTAGAGGTAAAGCATGCATAAGTTTCATCCAACTTCCAAACTCTTCTACTTAAGTTAATGATTGCAATAAGGTATTCATTGGTGTCAAGCTCTCATTGCCCCTATCATAGCATCTTGAATGATTAAGGTTAAAGTGAAAGCAAATATGAGTAGTGTGCTTGATAAAGAATGGGTTGAATGTCTCATGCCCCTTGAATACAAGTACTTACACCATGTGTTACTCAACTTGGAAACAAAGCAAGTTCAATTAAATCATTGTAAGCATAATAGTATCATCAAGAGCGTCAACTGGGGTACCTCTTGTCCCAAGATATGGAACAAGCCCATATCAAAATGACAAGACAAACAAACAAAATGAACAATCTCAACACCCTTTTTATTTACCATTTGGAATAGTTTTTTATTGCAAGGTGTATCACAGAAGGTTCACCATAGTATGTAAGTAAATTTCCACCATGAATGATGCATGGCTTAGATTAGCGGCCCAGGCGTCTCTCTAACCATTTACACAAACTCATTTAAACTCACTCTATTTCCACATTTATTTCAACATGATAAGCATCCATAGACAAAAGCACATGATATCAACTAAATGAGATGAAGAGCGTGTTGAAAGCTTGCCATGTGACAGCACATATGGGCTAACTTCCAACCCAAAACATTCATCAAGCCACAAACATCATAATCTTAATCACAATGGGTCAAGTTTTATTATGCAAATAAAAGAACATTGTGCATCAAGTTCGTGAGAGCTATATAACCAATTTTTTCCATTGCAATCAATAACATAAACATTTTCATTCAGAGGTAAGATAACACAAACAACATGTTAAACATACTCGGAATAGCATAAAGCCAATAGGTAGATATGGTGGACTCACTGGAATAACTTTGGTTGAAGGTGTTGGAAACAAGTTTTTGCTTGTTGGAGTTTTTGGGCTAGCAAAAGGGAGAAAGTTGACCATCTAGATGCATGCATGAGTGTCCATAGAACTAACTAATCCATGTTAAACCAAGTAAATAACAATCAGCACCAAAACATGAATAAGTGATAGCTCTACAAAAAGAATTTGCAAACTATTACTCATAAACAAGCTCATGAATCATGCAACTATATGTATCATTAAAAATCAAGTCAAACATCCCTTTTCCCAATCTTATAAAAGCATCCAACATATTTCAACCCATATTTCCAGTAGCTCTCTCATATATAATTGATAGTGTGGTGGTCTCTCAAGACTCAAACAAAAACAAAAAACGACGCTCCAAGTTTATGCGATAAAGTGTTTCGATCGAAAAACAGAAGTTGGACGTGTGCAAACCGAGAGTGTGTAGGTCCAGCGGGGTTGTCTTCACATCCCCAAGCTTATGGTCTTCACCATCCTTGGATAGCTCTTGGTGCATCTCCTCCAATCCCTGTGAAAAAACTTCAAAACACCGTTTCTCCCATCTCTTTTCTGTGGGGTGCATTAATAGTGATAAACAAATAGGTTCCTTGCTGCATATAATCCTTGAACAAAAATTCATATGAATGTCCAGAAAGTATAATGTTGTATGCCTACTCATAAACTCAATTGGATCAAAAAGATTCAACTTAAAAGCTCAAAGCATGCATCAAACAAAATGGGACAGAATCTGTCCAGAAAAACAGCAGCAGCAAAACGTATTTTTCTACCCTACCAAACTTTCTCGAAAAATTCCGAAAAAATTCATGCATACAGAGGATGAAAAGTTGCAACTACAGTTCAAATATGAGCTCATTCGGAGTTACAGAATAAGAATTAAAAATCATACCGTGCACTGACTCGTGCAGGAATAAAATCTCCGAACGCTATAAGCAACTTTTTCAAACCAAAAAGGGTAAAACTTGGCACTTTATTAAAAACTCCAGAACCTAAACTAGACACAAATCTCTTGTTACAGCAAGAGGACACAAAGAAAAATCACACACAAAAATAACCGGGTTGCCTCCCGCAAAGCGCTTTCTTTATAGCCATATAGCTAGGCTTCTTACTTGTTGTTTTATTGTGGACGAAGCTCATGAGGGAGCTTGAACTTTGGTGGTTCCCTCTTCCTTGGAAAGTGTTCCATGCACTTCTTGTGTGGAAACTGAAACTTTACATTCCCTTCCTTTGAATCAATGATAGCACCTGTGGTACGAAGAAAAGGTCTTCCAAGAATAATAGGACTAGAGGTTTTATTCCCCATGTCCATGATTAGAAAATCCACAGGCACAAAAGTCATATGTAACTCTACCATAACATCACTTACTTTTCCCAAAGCATGTTTAATAGAGTCATCAGCAAGTGCTAGTTCAATAGAGCATTTTTCAAGATTTTTCAATTCAAGCACTTCATATAGTTCTTTAGATAAAACAAGACACTAGATCCTAGATCAAGTATGGCATGGTGTGTCTCTTTTCCAATAGTTACTAGTACCTTAGGTATCCACATATCCCCAAGCTTAGGTGGTATCATAGCCTCTTGGTTGTACCTAGCAATCTTTTCTTTCAAGACATGATTAGCAATATAAGAACCAAAACCTGCTTGGTTAGTGTTGATGGAAGGATCACTTGCAAATTTTTGTAAGATAGATATTAATTCATGCAAGCTACAATTTTCTAAGTCAAGCAAAGGATCCTTGACTTCATTAAGCATTTTAACTTCCTCAACTTTCTTTCCTTTTTAACCCAACTTGTTGCTACAGGAACCTCTTTCACATGTTTAAGAGATGAATCTTTTCTCAATGAATCACTAACTCGAACCAATTTTTCCTCAATATTGTTCAGGTAAACATCTTTTTCCAGAAATTCTTTCTCACAAATTCTCAACTTATGCATGACATTAACCAATTCATTGTTTATCTTTGGAATAATGTTTTCAGAATAAGAAACTAGTTGTTCAAAATCTTCCTTACTAGGTAGCTTTTCTAACTTAGTTTCAAATTTATCCTTTGATGAAGCAAGTGCTATTGTGGTGTCTTCCAACTTTTTCTTGCTACCCACAAAGCTACCAAAAATCCTTCTAAGTGTCATGGCTGCACAAGGTGGTGTTGACAAGACAAAACTTCCACCTGTAGCCCCATCTAAAGCATTTTGATACCAAGGATCTATTCCATAATAGAAATAAAGATTTAGCTTTTCATCTTCACAAGGTGTAGGATCTTCATAATGCATCCTATTAATTCTTACCCAAGCATCTTTTAATGTTTCTCCATGATATTGTTTAAAACTAGAAACAGAATTCCCTAGAGAACTCCCTCCTTGTTTGTTTCCAAGCACCATGATAGCAAGTTTTTTTTGGTATTTTTAATTTTTTATGCAAAACTGAAATAAATATGATATGATATGCAATGACACTAACAAAACAAATAAATTGCTTTGTAAGTAAAGATGGATAAGATGGTGCTCACGTAGGTGCAACCTCCCCAAGCTTAGGTGTTAGCACAAGTTGGTGACGTTGACTTTGTTGTGAGATGAATGCGATGATGCACACCCTTGGATAAATCTCTCAGCTACGATTCCCCGGCAACGGCGCCAGAAAACGTCTTGATGATCCCGAAGAGCAAGTCTTGATGCCTGCAAAAAACGGGATTAGGTTGAGACTCCAAGTGCAGAGTGTATAGTAAGTGGAAGACAGTTTTCCCCACGAGGGGTGACTCGAGGGTTTAATATCGAACTCTCGGGGAATCTGAAGTGGTAGATTTATCTTCTTATCCTTCTTTTGGTTACCTACAAAACAAGGTTAGATGTTTTGGTCCTCAACCTCACCTGTGGTTGTCAAGCACAAGGTGTAAGAATGATATCAGGATAGTTATGCAATGCAAACAAGAAATAAATATGCAATGATGGTGGATGCAATGATAAATGATATTTTTGGGTTTTTGAATGATGTATGCAAGATGAAAAGTATTTTTGTATTTTCGGATTTAATGATGGCTGAAAATAGAAAAGTGGTATATGGTGTTGGAAAGGTGTTTCTTATGATTAAAAATGGACTGGGGTTCATGGTTTCACAAATGCACTCTCTCTTTATAAAGTGGTAGACAATGGAACACACAGTTAACATATGAGATTGCAACACAGGGTTTGATAACAAGTTACTTAGATATATGGGCATCACGTCCTAACATAGAGATCTTTTATTAACCTCTCTTATACTCCACCAAGATGCGAACTAAATCATAACACCTCAGTAATTAAGATAACTCAGAGTATAGCATTAAGTATCATGACATGAAGTGAAAATAAGAACATGCTAGATCTAGTCATGGAGTAGTGGCAATGGTCACGCCCACATCCCCGGTAGCATGGTATTTTAGTTTATCCCTAGTGAGGTAACAAAGTAAGGTAAAGATACCAAAGTGGATCGCAGAACTTTCTCTCACGTTCACTGCACTAGCCACCCCCCGTTACTCCAACTAATGCACACGTTCCCCCACACACGCTCTCATAAACATGCTTGATCAAAACAAGTAGACAAGAACGGGGTACATAATATGCATCTATACTCATAACTGAAACAAACATTGCAATCTCAAACATATATTAACTCATAAAGATCCACCACAAAGGTATTACAACGGTGACCGTAATCATGTTCAGCAGCTCATACGGTGCTAATTAGTGAAGCTCAAGAGAGGAGAGATACATAAGTTACTTCCACAAACCCATAGTCCAGAGGTGGACTACTCCCTCTTCATCATGGAGACGGTGGAGAAGTCGATGGAGAAGATGGAGACCACGCCGGCAGCGCCCCGCCGGAGTTTTCCCCCTCCAATCTGCAGCTCCTGATCTCCGTTTCGGTGTTTCTGTGTTTGTGCGGCGCTCCTTCCAGAGAACGTCGGGGGACCTTTTTTATAGGCGTTTTTAGGTCAAGACGATGTCGGTGGAGCGAAGATCGACGGCAACGGAGCCACGAGGCCAAACGGGTGGGTCCCACGCGGCCACAGTACCTGGCCGCGTGGGCCACCCCTTTGGCCTCGGCCTCCGTTTGCTTCGCTTCCTTCGCCCACAGGTCTTCTTCCTTCCAAATATTGACGCCCGTAAATTTCCAGGTGATTTCGTTGACGTTTGGGTCCCTGAAACATTAAAATAAGAAAACGGGTTTTCTGCCTGTGCAGGGTTAATTCCATAAAAAGGAAATAAATGATTCCCAAAAATCATTATAAAACATTGATATAACCCTTATATGATGCAAATATGATTGGAATATAAGCAATTAAAGTGCAAAGTTCATGTATGCATTTTACA